>CM028351.1:18988428-19588428 GCA_016618105.1 Dendrobium huoshanense | reverse complement strand
ATTTATGAGAGAAATATGTGGGTCCTTAAACATGGGCATCATTTCCTTTAAGATCCACTCCATAAAATAACACTCTATGTTGGGTCCAAGATTATTTTCATCTACATGTGTTTTACATTGCTGGAAATTGCTTTTTAAAATTAAGTCACAGCTGAGTAGTGTGACCAACTCCGATTGGAGGAGCTTGAGGGCCTCGAAGGAAGTTGCGTTCAAACTCAATAAAATTTGAGATTATATAAGTCACGTATGATTCTATGTCGTGATAAGTTGTGTCGATCTAGAACCTTCCAAGTAGGAGACTTGATCTTGGTTCTTCAGAGGCCTATCTTAGCTCACCAAAAGATTAGTGGGAAGTTTGAACCAACTTGGGAAGGACCCTTTGCTGTTGAAACTAGCTATGATGGAGGCTCGTATCAGCTAGTGGATTGTAAGGGAAAACCACCCGATATAGTCTATCAATGGGAATTTCCTCAAGAAATACTATGCTTGATGTAGCTCAATTTTTGAATCAATAATTTTTTTTTTACAAGTTTAAATAATTCAATATGTTCTCTTGTACCTCTCAACATTCAAGCTCATTTTCCTTCTCCCTAGGATTGGGTCCTCCCATTTCTTGAGATTATATCCATTAGAGGTAGATAACGCCTTTTGTGGAACCATCCTAGTTTTACCTTCTACCTTTTCCTTTATTTTGGGTTAGGTGATGCCTTCCCTTAGGATTGGAATCACTGGTGGTGGATAATACCCTTTTTGGAATCATCCTAGTTTTACCTTCTTCCTTTCCTTTCCATTGGGTTAGGTGATGCCTTCCCTTAGGATTAGAATCACTACTAGTGGATAATGCCCTTTACGGCACCTTCCTAGTTCAACATTCTACCTTTTTCCTTTCCTTTGGGTTAGGTGATGCCTTACCTTAGGATTGGAATCACTAGTGGTGGATAATGCCCTTTGCGACACCATCCTAATTCTACCTTATACCTTCATTTTCTTTTGTTAGGTGATGCCTTCCCTTAGGATTGGAATAACTAGTGGTGGATAGCGCCCTTTGCGGTACCATCCTAGTTCTACCTTGTACCTTTCCTTTCCTTTGGATTAGGTGATGCCTTCCCTTAGGATTGGAATCACTAGTGGTGGATAACACCCTTTGCAACACAATCCTAGTTCTACCTTCTACCTTTATTTTCCTTTGTGTTAGGTGATACATTCCCTTAGGATTGAAATCACTAGTTGTGGATAACGCCCTTTGTGGCACCATCCTAATTCTACCTTCTACCTTTCTTTTCTTTTAGGTTAGGTGATCCCTTTCCTTAGGATTAGAATCACTAGTGGTTGATAACATCCTATATGGAAAAACCCTAGTATCCACTCAATTCTGATTCCCTAAGGCCTGACTCTCCCTCTCCTTAGAATCAACATCTATAATTCTATCCATCCATTCGGTCAACGTAATATGTGCATCAAAAGTTCCTTCTACTATATATATTGTGGATTCATTTATTGACCTCATTTTTGTATTAAGTCATCAAGACTTTTCCCAATTTCTTAGTTGGCGATCCAATGGAGGATAGTTGTACACTTGTCATCCATAGAGATCTCAACTAACTCTTAACCTAACCCTCTATCAACACTCAACCCAATCTTCAATCAATAATCTATCCAGCCCTCAATAATGCTCAAACAATTTTAACCATCTTTATGGTTATGATTGATATGAACAATTCAACAACAATCATTCCAACTCAAAATCTATCTTAAATCCAAAATTTTAAGTCAAAACCCAAGCCTAAAAGCCTAAATCTTGAAGCCTATTCAACATGAATTTTCTATCACCTGGAAACTCAGTTAGTTAGAATTTGATTCAGAGTCTATCAAGTGCATATTGATATGAGATTCCTCTAGTATCAACCCTCCAAATTTGAGCTCATTTGGAGGTTTATAACCCCAAAGCCTAAGTTAATCTCCAAAGGCTGTAAAACATTCAAATATTTACAACTTATGCTAATGGACATGCCAACATGTGGAATTTGACCTTGGGACCCCTTTCAAACCTTCCACCACACCCATGGCCTTTGTTAAGACCTCTTGACCACAAATCTACACTTTTTTGCATCCAGTTTGATCTAGTGTTGACCAGGGGTCAAAATGACCAAAATGCCATTTAAGGTATTTTTGGTATTTTCCTCAAAATGTAGTATGGCTCTCCCTCCTCAATCCTCAAAACCTATCCCAATAAATCATAAATTTCATTTTGGATCCATTGGACCCAAACCCAAACCCTAGGTCAACTTGATTGACCAAGTCAACCTAGGTTGACCCAAAAGCTCCTTAAGGGTCAAAATGGTCAAGTTGACTAAAATGACCATTCCAACCCTTGGGGTAACCTCTACTTCTAAATATCAATCCAAAATTTAAAGCCTAACACTTAGCTTAGGTCAGGGCACTTCTAAATTATTCCAGAATCTGAAAGTGTCTTATAATCTTCTTCTTTTGACCCCAAAATAAGTGTTCAATTTTGCTCCAATCTCATTTTAAATTCCATTTTGTATCATTTGACATCAATCCTAGAAAGTCTCTAAATAATTTTTTTATCATTATTTTAATTGAGAGTTTTCATTGGAGACTTCAGTTTTCTACAATGTAATTAACTATGAGGGCTTGCACTCGTAGAAGATTTAGAATCCACATCCACTTTTTCAAAATCAATTTTCAAAATTCAAAATTAATCTTCTTTAAGAAAATGAAGTTGGAAAAGATCATTATCATCATATTCTATCGATCAATAATAAGTGATATTTTATCTCCTTGGGGAGATATATCATTCATTATTGTGATTTGGAATATGAAATTAATGATCTATCATCCATATTATAGAGGTCGACTAGTGATAGAATCTCATTTTGACCCTTCGAGATCATATTTGATTCTTATTTGAATTGAATTACTATAATTGGGATGATAACTTTTATTTTCATTATCTGAACATGTTAGTGAACGATATCTTTGCCTTCAGGGGCAATTTATTATTTATAATTAGGCACTCAATTTTGAGACTTTAAATTTAACATCAAATTTCCCAAATACGATTAAATCTTTCAAAAAACCCCTTTTCAAAACATCCACCAAGAGGGCCATGCCACTCTAGAAAATCTATAAATAGACCCCTCTTTTCTTTTGAAGGGGGCCCAATAAAAAGGAAGAGAAGTTATAGAGAGATCGGAGATTGCTCTTGCCTCCTCGCTCCTCTTCGACCACCGCCCAGAGTTCCACTAGACCACCACGAGATGTCAAAATTATGCCAGACCACCACATGATGCCTGGAATTCCATCAGACCACCACCTGATGCTTAGAGTACTCCCAGACCACCACCTGATACTAGAGTTCCATCAGATCACCACTTGATACTTAGAGTTCAGTTGGACCATCACCTGACGCTAGAGTTCTACTAGACCACCACCTGATGCCCAGAGTTCTACCGAACCTCCAACTGACTCTAGATTTCCATCGAACATCCGTCGAACCACTTCTTGGTGCCAGAGTTCCATCAAATCACTAATAGATGTAGATTTTTATTGATTGATGCCTAAACTTCCAAGTGACTAGACTTTCATTAGACCACCAAGTGACCCTAAAGTTCTGCCGGACCACCAAGTGATGTCGGACTTTTATCTACTCCCGACTTCAACTGTACATATGATATTTGTAATATGATCACCCTCGAGGGCGAGTCAACCCACGATAATATACTCAAATTCTAGTGGAATCATTTTCAACTGAGCCAAGCCCCATGATTTTCCCCTTTATAGGATTGTCTACGTAAAAAATCATGTGTTCTCTGTGTGTGAGTTGGATATCCATGCAACGCTAAGACATAAGATTTTAACTCTATTACTATGTATATTCTAGCCCCAATAATAGTCTTAATTTTATTTTTAATTATTCAAATAGAATCATAACATTTTATTTATTATCTTTTTTATAATTAATTAATAATTAAAAAATAATGAATTTATAATTACTTTTTATTTAAGCAAATAAATGAATAAATCCTTTGAATTCATTAATGTCTCTTAGTCTTCCTTTATCTTTACTAAATACCCATTCATATTTCTCTATCTTTTTCATTTTTTTTTAATGATCTTAACTCAAATCCTAACCTTTCATTTTAACTATTAAAATTAAGTTATGAGCTTTAATTTATTAATTTTTATAGTTAATTAGTAATTTTAAAAATAATTAATATGTAATTACTTTTCATCTAAGCAAATAAATGAAGAAATCCTTTGAATTCACTAATACCTCTTAGTCTTTCTAGCTTTATCTTTATTAAATACCAATTCATATTCCTTTATCTTATGCTTTTTTTTTTGTAATGATCTTAATTTAAATCCTAGCCTTTCATTTTAAATATTCAATTTGGATTATAAGCTTTGATTTATTATATTTTATAATTAATTAGTTATTTAAAATTAATTAATATGTAAGCAAATAAATGAATACATTTTTTTAAACTCATTATTACCTCTTAGTCTTTCTTCATATGTATTAAATATCCATCTGTATTCTTCTATTCATATCCTATAATTCATATTTCTTTTTTTTTTTTTCTTTACTTTTATTTTAATTATCCAAATAAAATCATGACATTTAATTTATTAATCTTTTTTGATTAATTAATGATTTTAAAATCAAGTTTATATCATTATTTATTATTTATGCAAATAAATGAATAAATAGTTTGAGTTTCCAAATGTCTCTTTGTCTTTTTTTATATTTATTAATTACCCATTCATATTGCCTCTATTTGTATCCTCTGCTTCTTATTCCATTTTTTATAATTTTAATTCAAATCTTTGCCTTTCATTTTAATTATTTAAATAGAATCATGACATTTGATTTATTATTTTAATGATTAATTAATAATTTAAAAATAATTAATTTATAAATATTTTTTATTTAAACAAATAAATGAATAAATCCTTTGAATTTCCTATTACCCTTTTAGTCTTTCTAATATTTATTAAATATCTATTCATATCTCTATATTTTACCGTGCATATTATATATATTCCCTTTTTTATGATCTTAAATAATACTCATTAAATATTCCTTATTGTTCTCCTCTTCCTATATTCAATACTTGATATTCTCTATTACCGGTGTGCATTCGTTTCATATTGGCCGTTAGGGACTATTTGGCTTCCACAATATCTGATTTGTGCCTCTTCGGATCCCACTCTTCACCATTAAATCTTTACTTTCACATTAAGTTCTTGTATAGTAGTTTTATCTATGTGAGAGAAATTGTTCCTGCTATTCTCCCTCTCGCCAAACACAAAAACTCAAGAGCGTGAGAGAGAAATTATTCCTGCTCTTCTCCCTTTTTCGAATGCAATAACTAAGGAGTTTTCCCAGTCATATTACTAGGTTTTTTTTCTTATTTTGTATACCAATCAAGGTTTAAACATCATCGTAGCACTATTCTTTGATGCGACATTTATCTTTGCTCGTGTTTGCTTGTTTGACATTTTTTTTTTTTTCAGTTTAAATAATTTAAACTATCATTTATCAAATTTTTAGCTTAATTCGTACCATTTTATATTTTCTTCTATAGAAGCACTATTGAATTCATCCATATGTTAAAGATTTATTTGTTTCTCTTGATTGTAGGATGATAAGCTTACTGTTTACCCCTTTTTAGATGAAAAAAATTATGTGTGAACACCGAACGAGTCTGGATGCTAATAAGGATCCGCCACATCACCCAATGCACAATGCATTGGGTTACATGGTGACTCTTGATTGACGTCCAGATGCATTCAGTGTCTGTACATAATAATATCTCCTTTCATATATCACCAAATGTGCAATCTTTTAACCCATTTCACTTCCCCATTTCAAATTGTTTCTGAGCTTCTTTTGACTTGATACCTCAATGATTTCTCTTGGTGGAGAAAATTTTTTAAACCCCAACTTAAGAAAATCCTCTTCCAAACCGTATCTAAATTATCATTTTAATTTAATTAATATTTTATAATTAATTAACCAACTAATTAATAATCAAAGATCTTATTATTTTGTATGTCTCTAATATTCTACAAAGATCTCTTTGGTAAAAATAGGTAAGCTTCTCACAAATTTCTAAAATTTATATTAATAAGTTTTATATGAGAATGAGTTTGCTCTAAGTCCAATGCTAAAATTTATTAATCATATATTTAAATCATAAAAATGAAAACACCAAATAAGTCATAATTTCATGTAAATCAAGCATAAATTTAACTTCTCAATCAAATTGTTATATTTAAAGATTCGTGAAAATGATATACATCAAGTACTCAAGTTAAATTATGACTTGACTGGTAAGCTTATTATAAATGTATATGTACTTTCATTATTTTCATATTTGGTGTGTATATATATATACACACACACATTAGCAGAAAATAATTGGGGATTTACATTGATGCAAGTCAAAAACACGTGCTAATGTAAGACAATGTAGAGCATGTCACTATTGTTAGCATTAATGTAAAATAATATATTATGTTTCCATTTATTACATAATTATTCTCATTTTATTTTAAAATTTAATGTTTATTAGCTTTGTACTTATGTTGAGGATACTCTAATACAAATTTGATAGAGATGAGTTGTATTGTCATTATATTTTCTTTAAAATAAATAAAATATAAATTTTGTATTAATTAATTATATATTAAGCTCAAAGAAAATTTGACAATTATAAGGCCTTAACTAAATTAGGGTTAGAACATTCTAATCAAAATTTTTGGCATATTGATGTTTGTCACACATCCTATATTTGATCTTGTTTATTTCATATCCTCCTAAAGTTCATCGAACAATTCAAAATAAAAAATCTCATAACAAAGAGATTTTCTTCTAAATGAGAATTAATTATTTTCTTAAAATTTTTTAAAAAATATGAAACAAAATGATATTATTTTTTAAATTTTTAATTTTTAATCATGTGTATTTTGTGCACATGTAAATAAATATTGATAATTATAATTATCTGTGATATACTTAATAATTTTTCATTTTAACAATAAAAATATAACTAAAATATCCCTAATAAATTTTTATTTTAAAAATATTATTAGCATGTATACATGTATGTGTAATAAAACTAGTCATATAATGTGTTGTATCATTGTGTTTGACTTCATAACTACACATGCATCACATCAAAGTGAAAATGTTCGATGAATGCAAGAGGTGGTGAATTGATGCCTTTTAAAATTTTAAACAATAATAGTGGAACTCTTTTGAATTTAAAGCACCAAGCAAAATTGATTCTTTTGTTTATAAAAAAAATTTTATTACAATAGAGTAAAAATAAATAAAATCTATTTTTTTATAAAAAGAAATTACAATATATATATATATATATATATATATATATATATATATATATATATATATATATATATATATATATATATATATATATATATATATATATATATATATATATAAAATAAAATTTATTGTAATTTATTTTTATTAAAAAAAGTTACTCTATTGTAATAATTTTTTCTTTGAATTGTTGTTAATCTTATATATATATATATATATATATATATATATATATATATATATATATATATATATATATATATATATATATATATATATATATATATATATATATATATATATATATATATATATATATATATATATATATATATATATACGTGAATGAGCATATACGTGAAAAGGTTGGAGTTTCTCCAGTAGAAGATAAGATTAGAGAGAGTCGCCTTAGATGGTTTGGTCACATAAAACAGCGGCCTTCCGATGACTCGGTTAGGAGAGTAGAGGTATTAAATTTGCCTTATGTTAAGAAAGGTATGGGTAGACCTAAAAAGACTTGGTTAGAAAATATTAGGAATGACCTTAATTTCTTTATTAGATTTAAACGAGAATTTGACTTTTAATAAGACACAATGGAGAAAAAGGATTCATGTAGCCGACCCCACGTAGTGGGATAAAGGCTTGTTGTTGTTGTCGTATATATATATCATCCTGTCAACTTGATTTGTGACAATTCCCTAAGAATTTCACTGTCATGCTCCTTTATCTCTGAATAAGGGAAAATTATTAGGTCCGATGACCGAACCTATCTTTGTATTTGGACGCCAATAAAAACATGACTTGTTGATGTATACACTTACAATTTATTTAATATAATCTTTTAATTTAATATATATCATCCTGACTCGACCTGGTCCATTATTTTTTTCATTTTAAACGTAAGGTTTGCGCTATTTTAGAAACCCATGAAAGATCTAAATTTTTATTGCTTTTCAAGAAAAAATGAGCTAAAAATTTGCATAAAAGAGATGGAATGCTCTTTGAATAGAGATGGCGAAGGCGAAGGGGTTCATGAATCGGAAGGAATTCATGAATTGGAAGTTAACTTAGCAGGAACTTTCTTAGGTTTCAACATATCGATAAGTTTTAATCTCATCGCAAGTTGTATTAAGAAAAATGAGCTAGGAAGCTGTAAACAAAGCTGTGTAGAAAAAGGGCTTAGGTTTTTGCTCATTAGAGTTTTTAGGAAGAAGAACATCATTATTTTTAAAGTTGGTAAAGATAAAGAAGATGCGCAGTTGTTGCGCTTTAGGTGCTCTTTAGGAGTGCTTTATGTGCACTTTATATGTGCTTTATGTGAGCTTTAGGTGTGCTTTAAGTGCACTTTAGGAGTGCATTAGGTGTGCTTTAGGTGCGCTTTAGGTGCATTTTAAGTGTACTTTAGGTGCACTTTAGTTGTGCTTTAGTTGTGCTTGGGTTGCGCTTTGGTTGATCTTTGTAATATTTGCTTCTCATTTAGTCTATTTATAAAGATGGGAGAGAAACATATAAATGTTATTGTACCTATGCCCATGATAATGGCTTTAGCATCCAGAAGGATCATCACAGTTTCTGGCCAAATTTTTGGAATATAAAATCCAAGAACTTTGTCTGTTCAAAAGATAGTTTTAAGAAAAGTATTAATCGGATTCAAGAAAAAAATTTACTAAACTAGATGTTAGAATCAGTTGTCCATCTATGGTGAGGTTTGTAGTTGATGAAGATAGTTACTGGCATGTCAAAAGATTTATTGAATCCCACAACCATGAATTGGCAAGCCAAGCTGACCGACACCTTCTGAGATTATGTAGGAATGTTGTTGAGGAAAATTCTTCCATCCTAAAATCATTGACAGATGCTAGGATTAGAACCGTTGAAGCATATGCCTACCTTGCAGAGGAAGTTGGAGGATATGAGAATGTTGGTTTCTCTAAGAGGGATGCCTACAATTTTATTCAGAAGGAGAAAAGAGCAAGGATTGAATTTGGTGACACTAATTCTTTGATTTAATTATTTAAATGTCGACATGTTGAGGATCACATGTTCGCATGGGATGTTCAAATTGATGAGTATGATAGATTTTTAAATTTTTTATAGGTTGATGGGAGAGGCAGGATAGATTATGAATGTTTTGGAGATGTGTTATTTTTTTATACTAGCTATAAGATCAACAAGTATAATTTTGTATGTGCACCATTTGTTGGTTTTAACAATTATTATCAAAACATTTTGTCAGGGGTTGCTTTTTTTGTTAAAAGAAATAATTAAACATTTTACATAGTTGTTTAAAATATTTGTACAAATAATAAGTAATAAAACTTCAACAACAATATTCACTGATTAGGACCAAGCTATGGCTAGGGCCATAGAAGATGTATTACCTCACACTTGTGTTGGTGGAATTTTGAAAACATGTTTTGAAAATATTAGTTTTCTTTGGGAATTTTGAAATTGAGATTTAATTCTAATTCTAGAAGCCGAATCAACTCGCTCGGAAAAGTATATCACCCCGAAAGGCGAAAATAAAATTCCACAACGGTGTTCAGGCTTAGAATTATGTAATTCGTCCTGAATATCACGGCTAGATTCTAAAGAGAACTCGACACGGCCCCGAGGGGACGAGGTGGGGTTCAACTAAATAATCTAGTTATGATACTCAAGGAGTGTGATTGCCGAATTCATATCCAAAGCCTTGCCAGAGAAGGATGTATCTCCCCAAAGGGAGGTATCACCTTTCAATGATAATTCTTCTAATATGATAAGGGCAATCATTTTTTGACTTTTCCCAAAGAAATCTAAGAGGGTTGTTTTTTAAAAGATTAATTTTGAAATCAGGTGTGTGGGGTTCCAAATCTCCTACGAGCGCAAGCCCTCGTAGTTAATTACATCATAGGGAGACAGAGTCCCCTACGAAAACTCTCGATTAAAATAAGAACAAAATTTTATTAGATATTCTAGGAGTGATATCAAAAATTGAATAGAATCTTTTGGAGAATCAAAAGGGAGTGGATCAAAATTGAACAGTTATTAACAGAATCGAAGGAAGAGAGGTAGTGGATACTTTGAGATTCCGAAACCATCCAGAAGTTTCCCGGCCAAGTCTAAATGTTGGGCTTTACATTTTAGGATTGAAAAAGAAATTTAATTTGAGTTGAACTTTATTACAAATTTGGGACTATATTCCTGAAATTTGGGGTCTTATAATCAAAGATCTGCCCCGTATCCTAAATCTAATTTGGACGCTGGACCACAGTCGTCCGATCCTAACTAATGCAGTGCAAAACCTGGACTTACCTCGGCCTGGATTGTGGAGCCAGCTAACCACCTAATCGATTTAAAATATATGAATATGGTCTTTTATGAAAGAGTGATAGGGACGTTGTAATTAAGGTTTTGGAGAGTTGGGGCCGACATCTAAAAATTTTCCTAGTTGGCCCCTTTAACTTATGTTGGGTGCTAAAATGCTAAACTGATGTAATTAAAATTTTTACTCTTTTTGTTTGTTTCTAATGCAATGCATGCTAGTTAACAACCTCAAATCAAATATGCTTGATATTTTAAAAACAGGCTTAGAAAATAATTTTTTTAGAAGACTGGGCTTCGCTAGGTCCGGCACCTCATCCTCATAGGTCAGACTATCCGGAGTCTACCCGCAGGCGGGGAAGGGTCTAAAATAAGGAAAGAAGAAGTGCAGAAATATGCATGCGACCCCGGGGTCGATCCCCGACTAATTCCCTAGATTCGTTATCTTTCTATGTTGTTTAGACTCACTAAAATTTTAGACTTTTAAAGTTATGAGTATAAAACTTTCACACCCTCACGAGCCTCACGTATCCAGGCAAAAACAAAAGCGGCACACAATAAAAAAAAAACTAAGAAAAACAGGCAATCCTAGAGGCAATCAACTCATCACATTAAATATAAATTAATTAATAAATGTCCATAGGCAAAGTTGCCTTGCTTATTACAAACTAGAGTTTTACAGAAAGTAAAGTGGCCGGGCACCACTGACAACAACCCGGATTCTAAGCCTAGTAAAGATGCAAGTTATTTTGAGTGGGATACCCTCAATCTTCAAGTCTTCACTTTTGCTCTTCTTTGGACTCCTTTTCTTCAAACTCCTTGGGTTCTTCGTAGCAAACTACCCAAATTGATAAGAGGGCACTTTCCTTTAAAGGGGAAGGCCACTCTTTCCTCTTTGGGTATAAAAGAAGTATGATCCAAATTTGGATTTCTAAATGGAAAAGGAATAGTCCCCAAAAGGGTACCCTTTCCTCTTTGGAATCAAAGCTTTGGACCTATGTATCCCAACTCAAACTTAACTTTCACAACACTTGACAATTATACAAATTATATTTATATCAAATCAAAAATCTAGACTCACCTGCAGGGTTATCCTGAGAAGTTAATAAAAAGAGCAATTATTCTCAAGCAGTTATATATATGTGCAGAAAAGGCAAGTAAAACACACTGGCCACGCTCTTTTATTTGGGGGGGCTTTAGCAGCTGAAGTACCTGTGCAAGCATTTATAGAAATTAACATTTATTATTAACTTAGCCCCATTTTATTGCCCTGCATGAGCGTGGCCACCTATAAAAAATTATGTGAACATCCAGATCATACCTAACCTAAGGGTAATCTAGTCGCCAAACACATCAGTCCATCCACAGAGTGCAGAAAAGTAAACAGACACAACAAAGCAATTTCATCCACAACATGCAGTGAAAAGCACATAAAATCCGGCACACAACAGTAAAGTAAACACCGGCCTAACCTAGATTTAGAGTTGGTTGTCCTAGCACATCATCTAAAGTGTGTGTAAAAAGGTTGTGTGGTTGGGGTAGGTCCTGAAGCAGGTAGTTTGTTAAAGTTGACTAAAGTTTTAGATTTGTTAAGGCTTAAAAGGGGATTTTGCTTAAAATTTAAATGTTAATAGATTAAGAATTTTAATTAAACATATTTTAAAAGTTAATTGACTACTACCTTTGTTTCGCACCGAGGTTTTGACCTCATTATTCGAGGTCAATTTCCCCGAAACCGATTCTAGCACCCAGGTATTCGTAACCTAGTATAGACGTCGCCCCCATAGGATTTCTCTTAGGTGGATACCCATTGACGTAGCGTCGACTAAAACCTACCATTCAATTCAAATCAAAGTCGATTCAATCTAGTTTCAATTCAACTCCAAAACGAACTCAAATCAAACCCGATTTATGATTCGTCAATCTCGATCGACTCAATTTAATTTGATCTAATTCGTTTTCGATCAAATTAATATATCATTGGGCTTAAATAAACTCACCAATCAAAACACCAAATTCTTCCTAATCAAAACTATTTAATTTTAATCAAATTAAAATTAGCCCTTTGATCCCTTTTAAATTCAACCCAAATCTAAATTCAACTCCAAACTAAACTCAACTCGACTCATATCAAATCAATTCTTTTAACTAAAAATTACTACACAAATTGATATGGAATTAAATCAAATCAACTTAATTCGAGTTCAATTTAATGTAGATGACTCTAATCAACCCTTAGAGTGAAAGCATAAATCATAAGATTATTTGAGAAGTTTCCATTTGATCTGAATAAAAAGCTTGGCCGGTCTAACCAAACCCAACCACCTGAACACACGATCTCTCTCTCCCTCTCACGTGAGAAATCCAACCCCATTTCTCCTACAGTTAACAACTCCTCTCCCTTTCTCTTGCATTGGCACACAGCAAAACCGAACTCCAACCTCCTTCAGAACAGTTCACGAAGCCCGTCTCCTCTCTCTATTCGCATACACACTGGCCACTCACTCATCTTCCTCAACAGTTGGCGTGAAGCCAAGGCTCGGTCGCTACTCTCTAATTGGCGAAATGCTCTCTGCCTCTCTCACATTCGCACAGAACTGCTCTCTCTCCGAACCATTTCGCAAACCACTCTCTCTCCCTCTCATAAGAAAACTCAAGCCGACTACCCCAGGACTCTCACGCTCTCTCTTGCACAAGAATACTCACTTTATTCGCACAGGCCGAACTCCAACCCCCAACCCGTCGCTCTCTCTACACTCAGCAGTTCGCACAACTCTCCCATTCACAGAAATGCTCTCTGCCTCTCTCTGTTCATTCGCACCGCATGCCTCCAGGCCGAACTCCTCCCCGTCTCCCTCACTCTGATTCGCGAAGGTTTGCTCCCAATTCGCGTGAGAAAGCTCCAATCTAGTCACTCTCTCTTTATCTCTTCTGTCCGTCCTGCCCTAGGGAAGTCGAAGGGAGTTCACCAAGCCTATGTGTTACCTTCTCTAGTCCATCCGCTTTCCAGCATGAGGATTTGTATCAAATCATCTCTTCAATCAAGTTTACTACAAGCATGAAGAGGTGGCATCTCTTCCGGCAAGCAAGAAGAGAAACGATTGGTGCCCTTGATCCTTAAGCTTCTTGCATCCTTAGTTGGTTGGAACAAAGCAAGAAACAAATGGGAAGAGAACAAATCAGAAGGCACAGTTGGTGATGGCGATCCGTTTGAGAGGTTGTCGCACACATTATTGATTGGTATTCTTTTGATGCTCAATGTGGAATTTGATTTATGTGCGGCTGCCACTGTTTATTCTAAGAAGAATTTTGAATGATAAATAAGATCTCAGAAGCCTGACTTTAGATTGTATCTGGCTTGATGATTCTTCAGTTAGCATTTTTTTAAAATTTATTTTTTATAAACAACTCATAGAAGAACTTGTGTTATAGAAATAGGCGTTTACCTTAACTGCAATCTAATTTATTTTTAGCAAAAGATTTTTATATAACAGTATATAGATTTCTGCATTAAAAAAAAAAATTGTTGCTAGGAAAAGGACGTTTGATACCATTTTTTTTACTAGTAGAACTTTCTCCATCAATTCTTTTTAACAGAAAGTACTCTCACATTTGCTTTGAGATTTAAATAATAGAAATTAATTTGGATGATTGCATTCAGTAGATGGGGACTCTTACGAATGTATGTTGTATATATTTCAAAAAACAAATTTTTCTATGTGACGAATTTTTGATTTGAGTGCTCTTTTGAAATGAATTCCTTTTAATATGATTTTAGAGGAAATCCTGTTGAGATAAATATGGAAGTTTTCTCCTTATGATTTGACAAAGAGATGAAGAGAAATTGTATGTCTTAAAAAAAAAATTTGTGTTTCGAAAAGTGAAAATCGTATGTGTTTTGAAATGATGGAAATTGTGTGTCTCTTGGAAAGGTGGAAATGTGTTAGAACTTGTATGAGTTTGAGAGAGTAGAAATTGTGTATTTTAGAAAAAGAAAAGTAAAGTGTGTATATTGAGTTGAAAAGTAAAAATTAGGTGAAAGTTATATATGTGAAAAGTAAGGTAATGTGTGTATCTTTGGGAAGTTTTGGAGATGTAGAGTTTGTGCCTATATTGAAAAGTGATGTGTAAAGGTAAAGTTGTATTTGAACTTGTGTGTAAAGGTAAATATTTAGTTGAACTTGTGTATGATTTGGAAGAGAGAATTGTGAAGATTTGAAAGGAAAAGTGTATGTGTGTTGAAAAGTGAATCAAGTGTGTAATCTTGGAAAAGTAAAAAGTGCATATCTTGAAAAAGGAAGTATGTGAGTTTTGAAAAAGTAAAAGTGGAATTTGTATAATTTGGAAAGGTGAAGGATTTATGTTTTGAAATGTGAAATTTGAAATGTGTAGAAAGGTGCTTTGAATATTGAAATGTTTAAAAATATTTTGATAAGGAAAAGTGTATAGTATGATTTTAGGATTGGGAGAAGTGTATAAGTGTGAGAGATAAAGTGTTTGTTTTGTGAAAATTGTATAAGTTTAGAAGAGTGGAAGTAAATATTGGAAAGGTATACAATATGCTTACAAAGTAAAGGTTCCAAAAATGCAATCAACAAAGCCAGTGTTCAAGCCCGAAGAAAGGTACGTCTTTATTTTCAGTAAATTTCAATTATTTTATTATTAATTATTAAATGTGCTTTCTAACTCCTTGTTTTTTCTTGTTTTATTTGCATAAACTGCGAGGAATGGTACCGGTCGAGGGAACAAAAGGACAAGGAGCTAATGACGTCAGTCGCCTCTATCCAGCCGGGTAGAGGTGCTACGGGCGGAACCACCGGGTCGTAGCCCCCGGTGACTGTGAGTATTTCTAAACTTAGAATACCTTTAGGGACCCCTTGATGTGGTGTGCGTGAATCATTCCTTTAGGTCCTTGTAGTAACTTCAATTTTATTAGGTTTACTTTTATTTGCTTTTAGATCCTTAAACCCCTTTTACACACGCTCAAATTCCTAAGGGTTAGTAATAATAATAAAAATTTCACCCTATACAATAGTAGTGACACTTAAGGACAAAAATTAAGGACTGAGTCTTAGGAAACTTAGACTTAGGATGCATGCACATTTTAGGATAGAAATATATAACATAGAAAACTTAGTGACACCTCACCTTAGGATTAGTGAATATTTTTAAATTAAAATTCAATCAATTAGAAAACTTTAGCTAATAATTGACCTAGGACATATCAAAATCACATAACATATTGCACACACTTAGATTTGTTTGCTAAGACAACCGACTCGAGTTTTAGGTTAGGCCGGTGTTTATTTCCTTACTGCACTGTGACGGGCTTTTTCTCGAGTTTTATTGCATGCTGGTTGTAAAAATATTGGTGTATTTGCTTACTTACTCTTACTGCACTCTGTGATGTTGGTTTGATTGACGATTAGATTACCCATAGGCTAGGAGCGATCTGGATTGTTAACATGATTTTCTGCAGGTGGCCACACTCGTGCAGGGCAGAAAAAGGGGGCTAATTAATCAAAAATTTTATATAAATGCTACAGGTACTACAGCTGCTTAGCCCCCAAATAAGGAGTGTGGCCAAGTGTGGCTAATTGATTCAATTTAAATGCATATATATAACTGCTTGGGATAATTTTTGCTTAGGGTAACCCTGCAGGTGGTCTAGATTTTCTTTCTTTTTCTGTGAAATGTAATGTAAATGTAAATGTATTTGAAAATTATGATAAATGTGAAAGTGATTTTGAAAGTGGGATATTACATCCAATTTGGAATCCAAAGAAAGGAGAATATACCTTAAAGGATTATTCTCTTTTATTTGGAAAGCTAAATTAGGATGATTCAATATCCAAATAGAAAAGAAAATACCCCTCTTAGGGATGAGTTTCTTTTCATTTGGATATCCAGAACCCGGCGGACCCGAGAAGCTCGTAGAAGAAGAAAAGACAGAATGAGAAGATTGAAGAAAGAAGATGAAGAAATAAAGATTCAAGGAACAGTATATCCCAATTCAAAACTCACTTGCGTCATTCTTAGGATTAAAATCCGGGTTTGTTGTCAGTGGTGCCCGGCCACTTTACTTTTCTGTAAATTTTGGGTGTAATATGGAAATTGGACATTGGACATTATATTTGGATTATTAAAATTGATTGTTTACATTTTTTGTGCATTAGATTTTTTTAGAACCTTGCATGCCGTGTTTTGTTTTAGCCTGGATTTGAATCGGAGAGATTTTTTTCGTAAGGGTACGCTCAAAATTCTTTTACTTGAAATTCTAATAAAATTTTTAGGCTCACATAGTAACTCTAACGATCTAAGAAGTAAGCTCGGGACCACCGAGAGTCAGCATAAGCATATTATTACTTTCTCTTCCTTGTTAGGCACCTCCCCGCCTGCGGGTTCTGGCAGACCACATGACCTATGAGGGTGCAGTTCTGTCAAGGGGAAGTTGTGCAATCTCTAGAAAAAAAACTATTTTCTAAGTCTAATTTTAAAACTGCTTCATATTCATTTTATGCATTCGAGTCAATTAGCATGCATTGCATTAGATACAAATTAAAAAGAGTTTAAAATATTAATTGCATTTCTAGACATTTTTCACCCTACATATGTCAAGGGGCCAATTAGGAACTGTCTTAGATGTCGGCCCCCAATTCATTAAAACTTAAATAAACATCCCTATCCATCATTCATAAGAAATTTGGTTTTAAAGCGCCTAGGTGGTTAGCTGGCTCCCCAAACCAGGCCGGGGTAAGTCCAGATTTGCATTTCATTAGTTAGGTTCGGGTCGCTACTTTGTAGTACCCAAATTAGATCTAGGTTCTAAGGCATATTCTTTTTAGATCTTAAGTCCTCTCTCTCCGTGAATATAATCCCAAATTTCTAATAAAATGTCAACTTAAACATAAAACTTTCTCTTAAAATGTAAAACCCAACATAGGATAGATTGAGGTTGTCTCTAGGCTTCTCAGAATCCGACACCTCCTACTTTTCATCCTTTGACTGGCTAATAAATGTTCAACATTGAGCTTTCACCTTGGAAAATTCCTACTTCTGTTTCTTGTCTTATACTTTGTAGTCAAAGGGTATGAAATCACTACTTTAATCGAGAGTTTTCTTAGGAGCTTCTCTCCTAGGATGTAATTAACTATAGGAGCTTGCTCCTATAGGGATTTAAGAACCCTAGACAAACATAAACCTTATTTTATTCGTATAAAACAAGGGAAGAATCTTTGGGAACGTAGATATTTTTAAAACCTCATTTCTAATTTTGAATAGACTTGTAGAATGTTATTATTATCTTTTCAGATAATATAATATTATACTTGTTATATTCAACTTTAGAAATGATGAATTTTATAAAACTCATTCTCGCTTTTGGATATCTTGAATAATGTTATGTTCATATTTTAAGATGATATAATATTATTCTTGTCATATCTAAACAAAAGAATGAATAAACTTTTTCAAAAAACGTATTTCTATCTTTAAACATATTCTATATAATTTCATATTCATCTTTTGAGATGATATGTTATTCTTTGAACTATGTTTGATTATAGAAATATCAATTTTCAAAACCCTATTTTGATATTGAATCCATTATAGAATATTGTGTCGGCCTCTTGAGACTGTACTTTATTCTCAATGCAGTATTGAATTACAAAATAGGAGAAATCAAAATCTGCGTGGTGACACAATTTTTTTTCCCACCACGAGGCCGTGAAGTTTATTTCGCCTTCCTTGGGGCCAAGCTAATAGCCTCGTAGGCCTTAGTTACCCAGTAGCAATCAGGGTTAGTTAAGTTATTTTAAATTGGTTGGAATTAAAAGAGTGACATAATATTAGGGAAATTGATTACTGATTTTAATGGGTTGGTTGAGAATTTTAATATCCTATTAAAATAATTTTAAGGGTTTGAGGAGTTAACAGGTTTTAAAGAGTTATCCATATACACTAACTAAGGGGTCTGCTTAAGGATTTGAACCCAAATGAGCCATAAACTCCTTGGGATCAATTCCAAAGGTCATAAATGACCTAAGGATAGATCAACAAGTGTTTAAGACCCTTTTGGGATTTTTAAGATTTTTAGGATTAATTAAAATTGGTTAACCCTTGGTTTTATCTAAGGACAAAATTAAAATCAATCTAGAGATCAATTTAAGAGGGTTTCAATTCTTATTGATTAGGGGATTAATTAGGGACAGTTATGGACTTCTTAATGGATTTTATAAATTAAGAATAGTTCATTATCAATTGATTAGGGTTAAGGCCATTTCTAAAAAGGATTTTTTTTTAGGCTCCTACTTGGGGAACCAAATGAACTCAAAATTTGATGAAATTTGGACCATAGGATCACCTGACCCTAAGGACTAAACCCACCAAATTTGATCTCAATTGGAATACTCTAAGGTGGTTAACTAAACCACCCAAGGTGAGCTCTAAGTCACCTTCAAATCACTATAGGGGTCTATCCTAAGCTTGGATTGGGGTAAAGTCAGTGGTTCTACACTCCTTATCCTACACATCATCATCACACCAAAAATCACACCCTAAATCCCATTGGATAGGTCTATATCCCCCTTTGAATTTAAGGGTCAAACCATGACCCTTAAACTTAAAAAATTATGGAAAATTCCCTTGAACAATTTAAAATGGGGAGATAAAATTTGGATATGTCAAAAACATGTCCAATTTCAATCTCCCAAAATTCCAGACCTGGTGGACATGTATTTAAAAAGTAATTAAATAAATTCATAAAATGCTCAAACTAAAATTAAACCTAAGATTGACCTATTCAGGATCTGGAACCATAGAGCTTTTGTAGTGCTCCCTGAGACCTTTCCAATGAGCCTAAGAACACCTAATTTGGACAAGTGTGCACGGAGTTATGAATTTTTGAAGATCCCTTGAATTTCTGGTTTTATTAATCCGGCAATTACACAGTCAGCAGCCGTTACCACGCGTCGCGCGTCGATTCGCCAGGCAATGATTGGCGCTAACGGCTAACGGCCAGGTTAACGACAGCCGTTGGATGGCGGATCAAACGGGTGAGATTAACAGCGCTCCGATACCACGGGATTTAATCTAAGCCGTTGATCAAGATCAATGGCTGGGATTTCGTCTTCAACCTCCCGCTCGTATCCGAGGCTGCAGGGCTTCTCCGGTTTGATCCGGGCGATCCTGCCGGCAAACTCCGATGAAATTTTGCAGGGAGGATAAGGATGGTGGGAACCTTCAATCCAATGGTGGAAATCCGTTGGGGTGAAGGTTTCCTTCACACTTGACCAAACTACCTAGCTAGTGAGCTCGGGATGGAGAGATTACCGTCGAGAAGGCCTCAACGAATGAGCTTCTCTATCAGGAAGCTTCAGGGGACGGTGGCGAACAGTTCTCCTTCAGATGTCAGGATCGGCGGACGGCCAGAGGTGCGACTTCGAGCGGGATGCCGAAGGCTTTCATAGGCGCTTGCTCGAACGGAAGGAGGGATCAGTCTCTGCGCTCGAAGGAAGCTTCTGGGAGTTCGAAGGAGCTCTGGGAATCGAATCAGAGCGAATGCCAACGCCTCGTGAGGTCTGGCGAGCTCAGGGGTATTCGGCCACCCTTTGGGAGCTTGGACGGCCGGGATTGAACTGGGGAAGGCTTGGATCGCTGCCAGGTGGACGATGGCGACGTCCAGGGGGGATTGTGGAGATCAAACCGATGGGCAGAAGCCTTGAGCCAGGAATTTTCTGGGGGGGACCACCGGAACTTAAATTCCATTGGCTCCGACCGCCGCCGGCCATGGTCTTGGTCGGGTTGACCGGGGGAGACCGATGGGGACATGCGGGAGCCAAGGGTGAAGTCAATTTGGCCTGGGGAGGCCTAGATCGAACTGGAGATCGGGTTGGACCCAAACCTGCTCAGTTCAAGTCGAATTGAGCTCGATCCAAGTTAGGTCAGACCCTGGGTTTGGTATGGGAGGTAGGTTTGGGTTTGGTGCACCCAATGCAGGTGGCAATTGGGTCCAATTTTATCTGGGTTAAAAGGTGGCTCGGGTTGATCCAAACCTGCTCAGTTCGGGTCGATTTGAGCTCAACCCAGGTCAGGCCAGACCCTGGGCTTGAGGTGGGAAGTGGGTCTGGGTCTAGTGCACCCAATGCAAGTGGCAATTGGGTCCAATTTTATTTGAGCTGGAAGATGGCTCAGGTCCAAGTGTTTTTTGGCTACTTTGGGTTAGCCTAACTCTTGACCCAAATTAGCCCAAGGCATGGGCTGGCTGGAGGGGGTGTATTGGACCTAGGGCCACCTATGGGAGGTTTTGGTCAGGTTCAATTAGGCTTAGGTTTAGAGTTGGCTCAATCCCAAGTGCTTTTGGGCACTTTGGGTTAGCCTAAGTCTTGACCAAAGTGAGCCCAAGGGTTGGGCTAATCAAGGAAGGTGTATTGGGTGAAAGAGAACTCAATAACACCTTGATTTGGATTCAATTTGATTAAGATCAAAAGATGCTCAAGGGAGACCTCCCCTTTGTCACTTGGATCAAGCCATATGGCTAACCCAAGTGAACCCAAGGCTTGGGTCAGCAAGAGGGGTCTCTTGGGTACCCAAGGGGTCATCCCATGCATTCAAAAGACTTGGAATGGACTTGATTCAAAAATTTAAAAGAGGAGGGGTGTATGGGTCCATGGGTCAAACTTGGTTGACTTGGCCAACCAGGTTGACCCAAGGTTTGGGTTTGAATTCAACAAGCTGAGTTTAACATTTGAAACTCATTGGAAGTGGTTTCAAAAAGTTTGGAATTGATTTGATTTGAAATGGCCATTTGGAATCCCATAAGGGTATTTTGGTCAATTTTGACCTATTGGTCAACTAGGGTCAAAAATAGATCTGAAAAATGCAGTTTACTGCTCAGTGGGTTAAGATAGGGAGTCTGGAAGTGATTGGAGGCTTTGATAAGGGCTCCAAGATCAAAATCTTCAAGGGGTTAGGTTCAGTGGCATGGGCTATAAATATTTGAAGGTTTTATAGCCTTTGGATTTTAATTCAGATTGTGGGGTTAGAGACCTCAGAATGGGCTCAAAATTGGAGGGTAGCCTCTAAAGACATGTCTTATCACTTTGCAAGTGAAAAACCCTAGATCAAAGGCCATTTGACTGGGTTTTTAAAAGTTTGAAAAATCTTTGAAAAAGGTCTTTAGGACAGGGCCTTAAGACTTTGAATTTGAGTCTGGATTTCTGGATTTGGATTAGATTTTGAGTTTGGATGATCAATATTGGAGTATCCAAATCATTCAAAATCATGTGATGATTGTTAATGAATGGATATGGTCAAAGCTAGATCAAAGGTAGGATCAAAGTCTAGGTTGAAATTTGGATTCTCAAGTGGATTGGATCAAAGTTTGAATATGTTTGAAACTTGAATTAATTGGGGTTTGAGTTGAATGAAGTTTGAGATTTAGATTGATCAAAGGTAGGAATTAAATTGAAGTTGGAGTTGATCAAAGGTAGGAATTGACTTGAGGTTGAAGTTAATCAAGGGTGGGAATTGATTTGAGTCTAGATTGGTTCCAAAATCTAGAGGGGTTTTAGGCTCTAGGATCTAAGGAAACCCTAGGCTCTAGAGTAGGCCCTAAGGTCTGGCTCTAGGAAAGGATCTTAAGGTCTAGAGTGGATCCTAGGATCTAGAATTAATCTGGAGTTTGGAAGGGCCTTAGTGACCTCATACAAAAATGAGGTCAACAACTTGTCATAGATCTTTTGCCAATGGCACATCTTTAAAAATGTTCCATCAAAAGTACATATCTTCAATAGTAACAATCAAGCTAGAGGACTCTTCTATAAGTGTTTGAGGAAGTTTGATTCTGAGGAAGTTTTTAAGGAGGCATGGGCTAAAATGATCAAGGAAGGGAACCTTCATAACCATGAATGGTTCCAAGATCTTTATAAGATAAGGAAAAAGTGGTCAACAGCTTTCAATAAGGATTATTTTAGCATGTGCATTTTTTCCATGTAGCATAGCGAGTGCTCTAATAATATGTGTAATGATATTTCAAAGCCAACAAGTCCATTAACTAATTGTTTTCTTCGGTTAGAAATAGTACTGATGAATTGACAGCGAAATGAGCATGATGAGAAATACAAATAAAGTCAGTCTGAAATTATTCCTGTGATAAAGATCAGCTCAATATTAAAGCATGCTGCTCGATTTTAATCAATAAAACTATATTCATTTTTTAAGGAAGAATTTATATATAGTGTGGGAGGAATGAGTATAGACTTCATCTTGACCAATTCTTCAAAGTTTTTAGTCAACTACATAAAGAATAAGGATCAACATCATCCTTGGTTGATTGACTATGATGCAATAGAGGTAACATTCAAAGCAGTTGTATGAAGTATGATACCATGGGATTATTGTGTTCTCACTGTTTGAGGGGTTAGAGATAGTTAGATATTGCTAAAATCTCTGAGAAGTACCTACTACTGTGATGGTCAGCAATGGGTCGAAAAGATATTTTTCCAGGTAACTTGGGCAATACTAAAAGAAATAATAACTTAAAGGTAGTAGGTTATTCATATTCAGAAATAGTGAGTAGATTTGCATATCAAATGAGCATAGAAGCTTAAGGGAATGAGGAGGCAGAGGAGTATATTCTTGCCTCAATGAAAGATATGGCTGAATATACACTTAATTCTTGGTGGCAAGCAAAAAAGTCCTTTAATGCAAATGTGCACTTAACAAAAAAAAAAAAAAATAGAAGTATGTGCAAGATCCTATGCTGGCAGTGCAAATTTGAAAGATCCTCTAAAGCGTAGACCTAAAGACATATCTAATGCAAGACTAAAAAGCCATTGGAAAAAGAAGAAGTGGCCTAAGAGTAAGTTTTAATAACCTATCAATTATATTATTCCTTACCAAAGACTAAAGCTATAATTTTTAACAGAGAAGAAACCTTTTGTGGGGAAAAAAATAATGGATGATCTTTCTTTAATACAGATGAACTTCTCAAGCATGCCTAAATGTTTCAGTGAGGAAAATAAAATCGGCCAACCAACAAGCCAACTGGGTGTTGAGTACACCAAATTGATGATGGATTTCATTACTTCAGAGTTTGAATTTAATGAATTTTCATTATAATAATATTAATCGGGAACTTATGAATATTTATTATAATAAGTATTGAATTTAAATTAAAATTTTTTTATAATAATTATTTATTATAAGAATTTCAACTATGCTTCTTTTGCGCTTTGAGTGTGCTTTTTTTGCGCTTTGGGTACGCTTTGGGTACTCTTTTGGTGCGCTTTGGATGGAGTTTGGGTGCACTTTGAGGTGCACTTTGGGTACGCTTTGGATGCACTTTGGGTGTGCTTTGGGTGTGGTTTGGTTGTTCTTCATAAATTACAATTTATATAACTTCAAATTTTCAAATATACAAATGTTACAAAATATATAAAAACTATATATATTAACAATTAAATACTAAAATATTCAGATTTACAACTCATGTACAAAATTTACAATTTTTTTTATAATAATTTTACTTCTTTGTAGTAATAATAAGAGAATATCCTAACTATGCCCTAAATTTTGGTATATATTTTTGCTAATCTTTATAAGAAGCCCAATTCACTTTCCTTCATAGAGTGGCTTTCTTCATGTATTTACACACGAACATTCCACAGTAAACATCATTTGACTAAGTTGGAATTCCACAAACAATTTGTAAATTCCTTATAAAGGATCCTTTAGTATCTTCATGTAAGGCTTTTATCTGAATAAATAAAACTTTTATTTTATTTTATATTCATATTGAGAAAAAAATAGGATGCTTAAAATTTGGATTTAACTTACAACTTTATAATATATATCCTTGTGTTTTGAATTTGGTAAGGAATCATATAATTTATAGACTTTCTCTTTCAACCTGCCTATAATAAGTACCTAATGCTTACTGAAAATTATGGGTTGAACAATAAGATTGCTTTCTTTAACAAAATCTAGATTAATGTGTTGGATGAACATTTCAAAATCTTATTTGTATTCCCTATATACCTGCAATAAATAGCAATATAAGAAAACTAATGTGATAAATATATTAAAAATAATAATTATACTTACCCTATACAATGGAGAAATGTATAAGTAGCTTTGAAATTTCTCGATTAATAGCCTACTCTTTTTTAATAACAAACAAGCAAAAGCATTTACACGATTGTCTCCATATAATTAAATTGCGAGCAAATTGTTAATATATGTTATGTTTATTGTTATGTTATCAGATGCAAATATTATGTCATCCAACCAAAAAAACAAAAACTTAAAGCTCAACAAAAGCGTAACAAAAGAGCAACCAAAGCGCACCCAAAGCCCACCCATAGCACAACAAAAGTGCACCCAAAGCACACCCAAAGTGCATCCAAAATGCAACCAAAGCGCACACAAAACACAACCTAAAGCCCACCCAAAGCGCACACATAAAAAGTGTAATAAAGCATAAATGACTTAACTTAATTTTTATCAAACTTCCCAAAACATTCATTCATAAAACTTTGTTGATGAGTATTTAGGAAATCCTTTCCTGGATATTGCATTGAATGCTGTGCAGGTCGAGGTTCAATTTTTTACATTATAAATAGAAATAATCTCTTTAATCTTCATTAATACCTCCTATCTTTCAGTTTGTTTATTGCCATTATAATCTTTTTTTGTTTTTGTTTTTGTGATTGGTATTAGATGATCTACTTGGAAGTACTCTGTAATATCAACTTTTGATGTGCTTGGTGGTTGAATAATATATGTATTGGTTGCTGGTGGAGGAGGAACATATGTTGTGGGTGGTGGTGGAGGAAAATTCTTATTAGGTGATGGTAGGGTAAAATATTTAATAAATGATTATGGAGGAAGATCTTTACTAGGTGATGGTGGAGGAAAAGTTATAGTTCTTGGTTTTTTTTACTTATTATATACTTGAGAAAGATGTAGCTATATAAGATTTATTAGGATTATATTCACATTTGGTTAGATGGTCGATGAATTTGTGTTGTAAAGAATCTACAGTTGCTTCAAATTTTTGCGAATTATCTTCAAGTCGATCCACTCTTCTGCCCAAATTCTATTAAATTCTATTACACATGTTTTGTAATGCTTCCAGTTGTTAATTTTGAACAGTAGACTAATCTTCAGCTTTTGTAAGAGGTGGCTCACTAGCAGGTTGAGTATGATGCTGAGGAAAACTTTGAGGTGGTTTTTGATGAGGAGAATGGGGAGAGGGAGGTGGGGGTGTGAAATTTTTGGTTGTGGTGGTGAATAAATTTGTGGGGATATTGATGAGGCCAGATTTCTAGGTTCTGAATAACATTTAAGTCAGACCTGAATTTTTCTGCTTCTTCATTTGTAACATTCTGTAAAATAAGTAAATCTATAAAAAATTTAAAACAAATATTAGGAAATATTAAGTTGCACTTTAGGTGTGCTTTAGGTGTACTTTATGTGCACCTTAGGTGCATTTTAGGTGCACTTTATTTGCACTTTAAATGCACTTTTGTTGTGCTTTAAATGTGCTTTGATTGCTCTTTAAATGTGCTTTAGTTGTGCTTAAATGTGCTTTAGGTGCATTTGGATTTAAAAAAAATAATTTAGTCTTAAAACATACCTCATTTTCCTTAAAATTTTAAATAAGGTTGTAGCATTGTCTTGGGTATATAATATTTCAGTATTCTCCTCCCATCTTAAAAAATGTGATCTTAATTCTGAATTGGATGATTTATTAAATGAAAAGTGTTCTAGAAACCAAATATTTATAATACCACACATAAAACATTATAAACTAATATTAAATACCTTTATGGGAGGAAATAAAAGTCGTAGAGGAAACTTATCAGTAGGAGAAAAAAAAAACCCATTGATGTAACCATATAGTTGTTCTATTACAAACTTGTTAACAATTTTATCGAATTTCTTGACCATGAAATTCCTAAAACACGAAGACCAATTGATAGAAGAGAACTCATTTATATTATTTGCTATAGATATGATCCTTCGAAGGATATTATGGTTATTTAGTGGAAATAAAAAGATTAGATAATAAAAACACTATAAAGGTCTTTAACTTAGTAGCATTATTAGTTAATCTATATAATTTTGTTATTTAAGTTTTATTTCAGTTGATAGAGGTCCAGTGAGGGGATCAATCTTCCATTTGATATCATCACCTCTGTTAGGCAAACATGTGATAAAATTTTTGTTTAATTGGCCAAACATATTACATTTAAAGTCAAAAAATATCCATAATTCCTTATTAAAAATCTGACCTGTCATCAAAGCAACCTCACCAGTAGTGAATTTAAGTAAATGACCATTCACAATGAAGCCTTCATCAACAGAATTCCAAAATTTTAGAATCTCATATAAAAGAGGTATATACTGCTAGAATGCTAGAAACTTAAAAATTTGATAAATATTTAAATTCCTCAAAGTCTGCTCAATTTCTTCATCAATTATCTCAACAAAAGCATTCCAAAATTTTTTGAAAGTTATAATATAGTATCAATAAGTAACTGGCATTTGATACGACATCTAAAGAAAGAATTATAAAAGAGAATTATGAAGAGCACAAATAAAGCGCAACAAAAGTGCAACTAAACACTTAAATCGCACTTAAAACGCAACTAAAGGACATATAAAGAACACCTAAAGCACACATAAATCGCACCTAAAGCGCATATAAAGCACAACCTAAAGCACACATAAAGTGCAACCTAAAGATTTCACATCAAAAGTTTTATTTCATTTATGAAGAAGATTGAAATATAGAACATAAATATTTTAATATCACATTGAACAAACTAGTATGTATGAAATTAACGCTAAATCCTAAAAAATAAAATATCACACAAAGCACAGTAAATGCGCAATATAGGCTCAATATAGACACAACAAAGGCAAAGCATTACCTTTTCTTAAATGTAGAAGTACTCCAATGTCATCGTCTACCACTGGGAAGGTATTACAGAATGAAAATGCCAAAGGATTGAAGAACCACTTGAGTCTGAGAACAGAGAGTGAGAGAGAAGTAAAAATGTCAGGTGAAAAGTAAAAACACTTGGTTTCCATTCTTGTATTCTTGAATTCAAACCATTTTTGGGTTAGTGGGTCGGGTTGATTAGGTTAACAAGACATAAAGCAAAAATTTATATAAAAAAAATTGCAAGTGTATACATCCACATGTCATGTTTTTATTGGCGTCCAAATGCAAAGATAGGTCTGGTCATCGGACCTAATAATTTTTCTCTAGGGAGATATGTTCTTCTACTTTACAGGGTAACAAAGAACACTCTCTACACTACTTATTTATGAAGAAGCCTACTTCTTCTTACACTCAACATGATAGAGATACAATCCCTAATGTCCTCGGCTAAACCAAGAGTCTCCCACACATTCTCCAAAGCTCCTTTTCCAAAGAGATCTCATGCATAACAATATGAGGAATAAGAATATAAATTAGGATGAACAACCTTATGCACTTCTCACAAAAAGATCACTTGAACACCGTTCCAATAAATCTCCCTCATTCTTTCCAATCTCTATCTATATAGCAAGAACTTTATGAAGAATCCTTTGTTTATCTCTCAAGTCCTCTCTAAAGCTAAGTTTTTATACAATATCTTTATAATAACCCCAGAAAATCTCTAGACGTAAACTTTTTAGGTTGATTGTATGAATATATCATACATTATAATCTGTTCGAGTCACCAACTTAGAGAATTGGATCGTCCTATTAAAATGAGGTTCATCCAAAAAACACTTTATTCATTTAGACTGAATGATTAAGATCATATAGTAAAAAATAATTTTTTATTCGACTACATCATTTAAGGTTCCAAAATAGGAAAAATTTTAATAAAGATGAAAAAATTTTATATTGTACAAATAGGTTCGACCAAAATGATTAGTTCGAATTTATCTTTGATTATTTTTAAAATATAAAAAATTATGAATTCTAATTTGATATGACTATTGTCCAGA
The DNA here is from genome assembly GCA_016618105.1 of Dendrobium huoshanense. NCBI lineage: Eukaryota > Viridiplantae > Streptophyta > Magnoliopsida > Asparagales > Orchidaceae > Dendrobium > Dendrobium huoshanense. The sequence goes on along the minus strand of CM028351.1, from coordinate 19,559,738 downwards.
ATGATATAGATCTTACAATGCAATTATTTTTGTGATTATTGAATTTTAAATTTATGTTAATTAATGCCACTTGATTATCATAAATTACAAAACTGCCAATTCTATCATATAGTATGATTGAAATCACACAATATGATGAATTAGAGAATCAAGTGTTTTAATTAACTTTTAAGTTTCTTATTTTTACTTCTACTCTTATGTGTGTGCATGGTTGTTAAACTCACAATATACTTGAAATACAAATAGACTTAAGAAAAAATAAATAAATAAACTGACACAATTTCTGCCTTGATCGTCTTTCTTCGATAGTCTTCTCATTTTTAATTCCACAGCTTCATTAAGTCCTCGTCCTGATTCCATCTCCTATGTGCTAAGTATTGCTATCTTTTATTTACCTATAATATAAGTATAAAAAGTAATAACTTGCACGTATAACTAAACTTTTGATTAGTATAACTAATAATATTTATGATCATCAAAATCCAAGTGTACTCATGGGATCCAACATAACGTATGTTCAAATTTATGATATAATATATTTTCATCATCAATTGAATAAAATATTGATAAAAATCACTTTTAAACCCCCACCATTAGGCAAATGCCAATTGCCTAGGAAATCTTTAGGTTGGGTGGGCTTTTTAGATCAATTAAAGTAACATCAATTGTTTTCATCATCAATTTTTTAAGTGTTATAATTCTCATGATCAATTTCATAGAAACACATGCATTATACTAACATGTGCATCGCACTTAACTCCAATAAGACCTATATTACAAAAGTATGATTAGGTTGTTAGACCCAATACAATTGTCCCAATGCTAACCAAGAGGGGGAGGTGGGGTGAATTGGTAATTTAAAAAAATTCTCTTGGAAATTTAGAAAACTGATTTAATATTTGTTGCACTGCAATAGATTCTCATAAAAAAATTTCAACCACAAAAAAATAAAAATCCAATAAAATAAATGTATAATAAAAAATAAAGAAAAAAGAATACCAAATTTTATAGTGGTTCGGTCCAACTAGATCTACGTTCACTCCCAGAAGACTCCTTCAGGTATTGCACTATATCAAAGTGACTCTCCTTTTAATCCCATGTTTGAATAGTTGCTATTTGAATGATTTATATTTGTGCAACTTATATAGTTTTGATGATTCCAAACATTATTGTTCAGATGTATAGTTATCTCCTAACAATTTTAGAAGATTTGCACTTGCTCTTGTGTGTACTAACATTTCAGGAAAATCAGACTCCAGACTACGAAAACTTCAAATCAAATTCAACATATGATATTTTGTTTATTTGAAGTTTGTCTTTTCTTTGAATTAATTTTGAAAGGGAGTGATTGTAATTGAGTGAATAAAATCTCACACACACAAATTAGGAGATCATGAAATTCTATACTGATCGTACAGGACGATATTTATCGTACTGGACGATCTGTCAGTTATCTCCTATAGAGCACTTGGAACGAATAGGAACTTGCTTTGAAAAATTTTTCTAAGTCCTATTCGTCCAGGACGAATTTTAATATCGTCCCGGACGATGGGTTCTCTGTAAACATTTCGTCCAGACGAATTTTACCATCGTACGAGGCGACAAGCTCTCTGGAAAAATTTCGTCCAGACGAAAATAATTATCGTACCGGACGATCAGCTCTCTGGAAAATTTTCGTCCAGACGAAACCAAATTATCGTCCCCGGCGATTGGCTCTCTGGAAAATTTTTGTCCAGACGAAATAAATAATCGTCCAGGACGATCGGCTCTCTGGAAAATTTTCGTCCAGTCGAACATATTTTCGTCCAAACGATAAACCGACTTAGGACAGTTTTCAGCAGTTTCTAGAACCGACCTTGTAATAACCGTTCGTACTGGACGAACCTAGTTCGTACAGGACGATCAGCTGTACGAAGTCATTTCGTACACATATACAAATTGGGTCGTTTCAGATCGTTTAAGTAAAATCGTCCAGGACGATCAAGGATCGTACGGGACGATCCACTGCGTACATAATTGAAAACTTGCAGTTTTTGGGCGGTTTTTCATGTCTTTTATATAAATACTCCAAATTAGACTGCCACCCAATCTTTTTGTCATTTGATCTTCATGCCTATTGAGAGAATAGCCAAGGGGAGAGTGGAAGAGAGCATTCAAAGGAGGATTCCTACCATTGGAGCAAGAAGGCTTCACTTGGATTGCTAAGGTAAGAATCTCTACTTGTGAAATATGATTTCTTCACTCTTTTCTTTCTTCCTTCTAGATTCTTGTGAGAAGATCATTCAAGAAGGTCCGGTTCACTGCCGACACTTGGAGAGTGTGAACAGACGTGGGTTCTCTGCCTACACTAGGAGAGTGTAAAAGGAAGGAGGTTCTCTGCCTACACTTGGAAAGTGTGAACAGCCGTAGGGTTCTCTGCCCACACTAGGAGAGTGTGAAAGGACGACGGTTCTCTGCCCACACTAGGAGAGTGTAAAAGGACGACGGTTCTCTGCCAGCACTGTGGATTGTGTAAAAGGACGACGGTTCTCTGCCGCACCGGGTAGTGGTGAAAAGAGGGTTTTGTACAGGCTTCTCCGCCTTGCTGTGGGTGCTAAAGGAGAGTCACTTTGTGGTATTAGTGCAATACTCAGAGGGTGCCTCTGAGGAGTGGATGTAGGTCTGGTTATAGACCGAACCACTATAAATCTGGTGTCATTTACTTTATTGCTTTTACGTTTCCGCATTTTAAATTTCAGTTTTAACAACTCTGTGGTTGAAAAACATTTTTCTACAAACTTTAAAAGAAAATTTTATTTCGGTTCAACTTTAATTTTAAGAGGGTTTAAAATTTTTAAAACTACCAATTCACCCCCCTCTTGGTAGCCGTGGGACATTTACTTAGGCTTAACAACCTAATTACTAGACTCAACATCCCACAGCAGGAGTAGAAGCCCTTACAACAACCTCTATTTCACCAACATCGGTGTGGTAGAGTACCGACATCCTTTCTCACCCTTTTGGTGATGGCAGAGAACCAACAATCTTTCTTACCCTCCAAGTGATGACAGAGTACCAACATACTTTCTCACCCTCTTAGTGATGGTAGAGAACCAGTGTCCTTTCTCAAACTTCTGATGATAGTAGAGTGTCTGATCTTCTCCAAAGATCTTCTCTCAAGAGTCTTCAAAGAAGTAGGTAGCGATATGTATAACACATAAAGAGATCCTCACCTTTGGGCAACCTTGTGAATCCCTCACAATTTCTACTTACAAGATCTCTCAAACTTCACTCTCAAACACTCTCACAAAACACTCTCCTTTTCACTCTCAAGAGAAAATTCACAATAATATGATCAAAAGATTAAGTGTTAGTTTTTTAGGACACAACGATCTAAAAAATTGAAAATTTCAAGTTGAATGTATTCAGATCATATAGTACAATCGTACTTCATATGTACGAACAGTTCAAAAAGCCATATACGATCCTGTATGAACTTATTTTTGTGCTCATTTAGTCGTATGTACGAACTAATATCATACAGTACAAACAATTCAAAATTGAATAAGTTCGTCCGGTACGATCATATATGAACCCATTTCGTACAATGTGAATCATCTGTACAAACCCTATTTCATATAGTATGAATAGTTTAAATAAATTATGCTTCATATGGTACGAATATGGATGAACCCATTTTGTATTCTAAATGTCATATGTATGAATCCAATATCGTAAAGTATGAATAGCTGAAAAAAATTATGTATTCTTATGGGACAAACAAGTACGCACACATTTTGTACTCTAGATATTGTTTATACAAACATCACTTTATACAATACGATCAGTTTAAGAAATGGTGAATTCATTCAGGATGAACTACTACATATCCATTTTGTACTCTGGATGTTGTTTGTATAAATCCAACTTTGTATAGTACGAACACTTCAAAGGAAAATTTTCAAGGCATGATTCAATTAACTTTATTATGTAGAAACTATCAAGTCAAGTTGTCCAGTACGATTTAAGAATTGTACAGTATGATTAGTTTTAAAAACTTAAGTTTTGACTAACTCCCCTAGTGTGTATGTGCATGATTACCTAATTACAATCACACTCTCTAAGACTAAAAAATATAAAAAATTATAGACTTCAATTATAAGAAACCCTAATTTAATCTATCTTGAAGTCTTTAGCAGTCTGGAGTATGATTTTCTTGAAATATGAGTACACACAAATAACACAAACAAAATATATCCAATATATGTTAGGAGAAATAGTAATCAACACGATAATATTTTGATATCATAAAAAAATAATATGATATAAAAACATAGTTTTGAAATCTAAGATGAATCATTCAAAAATCATAACTTATGTCGCAAACAATGCATAAAAGATTTATTCCACAAACTCCATTCTTACTTTATTCATCGTCATAGTAGACCTACATCATAACCTCCATTAGCATCATAGTCATTTTTCATCAGTATTATTACAACTATCTTTGATCGCACTTCAACCATTGGCTATAGCTTTTAATGAATTTTAAATTATAATAATTAATTCCACTTGATTTTCATTAATTACAAAATTACCAATTCTATCATAAGATATGATTGAGATCATACAATATGATCAATTACAAAAATCTAGTTTTTTAATTAACTTTTGAGTTGCTTATTTTTACTTTCTCTCTTGTGTGTATGCTTGATTGCTCAACCCACTATAAACCTGAAATACAAAAATCTCAAGAAAAAAAAAAAAAAAAAATATAAACCAACACAATTTCTTCGATGATCTTCTCCTTTTTAATTCTTTAGCTTCATCAAGTCCTAATCCTGATTCTGTCTCCCATTTGCTAAGTATTGGTATCCTTCCTTGACCTAAAAGATTAATATAAAAACCAATATCTTTCACATATAATTAAACTTTTGATTAGTATAAATAATAATATTTGTGATCTTCAAAATCTAAGTGAACACCAGGCTTATGGGATCAAACAAAAGGTAAGTTAAAATCTATGACGTAATATTTTTGTATCATCAATTGGAAAATTATCGATAAAAAATCACTAATAAACCACCACCATTAGACAAATGTCAGTCGAGTACGAAAGCTGGAGGTTGGGTGGGCTATCAAGATCAATTAAAATAACATCAGTTGATTTCATGGTCTATTTTTAAGTGTTATAATCCTCATGATCAATTTCATAGAAACACATTAATTGATTAAGGCGTGCATTGTAGTTGACTCCTATAAGACCTATTCAACATCATAACTTATGTCGCAAACATTGCCTATAAGATTTATGCCACAAACTCAATTCTTACTTTATTCATCACAATAATAGACCTACGTACGTCATAACCTCAATTAGCTTCATAATCATATTTCATCAATATTATTGTAACTATCTTAGATGGCACTTCAACCATTTCCTATAGCCTTCATTAAAGGGCTCACTCTCACTTGATGACTAATATATGTCATTAAAAAAGGCTATAAGAATCAATACACTCTTCTAGCTCAATTTCTAACATGCCTTTATTTTATTTATTTATTTTTTTTGAAAACTTTGATGGGGACTTGGCTAACCCTCATTAACCAACCATTTATGTATAGTGACATAAAGAAAAGAATGGCAAAGGGCATGGCTTATGTAGATTGAAGGTGGGTAAACCAAGGTATCATAAATATGAAAATACAAGAGAAGCTATTATTAAATGAAGAATAAGAAAATAAAAGAGATAAAAAAATATTTATTGGGAATTCACCAAATAATCTTAATTGGAGGAGATCATCATGTTTCACCATTTGTTGTATACAAGAAATGCCATAAATTATTTTAGCACAATATATATTTTAATACAACTCCATTAGGGGAGGACTTCTCATGCTTATTATTGCTTAAGATTTTGGTTATGCTTCATTGGAAGAAGAATAGATATAAAAAATTATTTCATGATCAATATCTTTTTGATTAGTCCACCATTAATTGAAAATAATAATACATAATCTTTAGATATGATATGTCATCAAAAATTTATCTTGACCGGGCACGAATCTTGAGGCAAAAATCATGTTGGAAACTTCAAAAATTAATTCTGGGACCATCTGTACTCTGATTTCAGTAAACTTATAGTCAAATTGAGCGTCTCAAAAATATGAACCCAATGACACCAAATTCAACTCAATTCGAGCACAAATGGGTTCGAATCGAAGACTCGAAGTGGTGTTGGAAGGTTCAAACCACGATTTGGATTACCAAACGGTTTCCAAACATGACAAGCTTACAGTGGAATTGAGCGTCTCGATGAGGAAAATCCAACAAGGCCAAGATCTATGAATTTTGATATCATTAAGACATTCAAAAGTCTGAAGAATTGTCCACAATCAAGCGATTCAATATCAGTCGTCCATTCAAACCACTCCAAATTTACTCCAATCTTCCTTCCTATTTACTAGCCAACTATCCTCAGCAAAATCTTTGTGTCTCTTATAAATGCTACACTCTCTCTATTTATCTAATTATGTGCTGGATCTTCGTACAAAGTTGAGACGTTAAACTTTATATTTCTCTACCACCGTGAATAATCCAGGATGCAACAAGATAGAAGATATAATTTTTTTTTTTCTATTTTTGCACAAACAAAATTAATATTTAGATTTCTTTTCCAATCTTACGATATAATCATACTAGCAATCTACTTATTCCCTAATGAATAGGCAATATAATAATTATATCAATATGATTTTTTTCATAAACTGGTGATAATCACGTCCTATTTATAAATGAATTATTAAGGATGATAAACATTAAATTTTTTTTTAATTTATATGATGGTAATTCAACTTATAAGGTAGTTTAAAATAATGTAAGATAATTAAAATTTATGCCTACGAAAATCAGATTTCTACGATAACCTATTTGTTCTGCATTATATTCCACCATTCTTCACAAAACATTGCCCTTGAAGTTTAAATTTCTTGTGGTGGGCTGGCATAACATTGCTTGAATAATAAAAGGAAAGGGTTAAGTGAAAAAAAAAACATAAAATAATCAAAGAAAAGAAAGAAAGAAGAAACAAACAAATATTGGAAGAAAACAAAGATAATATGGATAGGTAACATTAAATTAACATAAAAAATCCAAATTATCATCCCAAACAGTTTACAAAGAAAGTTTGATACCAAAATTTGAGAAAGCAAAGAACAAATATTAAACAAATCAATGAAAAACATAATTTTGAAGTAAAAGAATTAAAACAAAATATCAATCAAGTACTTAAGGTGGAAAAAGAAAAAGAAAAAAAAAAAAAAAAAAAAGAAAAAGGAAAATAAATACTTAAGGTAGAGAGAAAATCTAAAATACTATGAAGAGAAAATAATCATAAAGATGAATTTAGAAGAACAATTAATAACATAAAAAATGATCACAAGGAGAGGAAGTTAGTCACCAAAATAGTACAAGTTCAAGAATATGAAAAATCCACATTCATAAGTGATCATTATAGGAAAAAAAAAATTTGAGCTTGATAGGCTTCCCGTTACAGGAGCCTAATCGATGGCCCGTTGTCCGAGCCTGACTGTCCTCCTAACCGGCTGCCCACACCTACCTAACCGTCCAACTTCCAGAGCCTTCCTGATCGGCTGCATAAGCCTAATCGCATGCCAGGTCCTACATAATTGCTACCCATGCCTGACTGGCTGCCCCCTTCCGCTTGACCAAACTGCCCGTGCCACATGATCTGCCCGGGATTTAAACCTGCTTGTCTTGCAAACCAAACCCTTTTCCCACTCTACCACAGAGACAAAATGCAATAGAAAGCCTTTTTTATTTATTTATATATCTGCACTTGGGGAGATTTTTGATGGAAATTTTCGCCGCAAATTTGCAGCGAAAATTTCACCTCAAATTGGACCACCCCATAATCCACCAACTAAGATACATATAAGAAGACATAAGAAACATACCACTAAGCCACTTCCACATAAATGAGAGATAGGCAGCCAAAACCATATCACCCAGCCAACAGAGGACACTTGACTGCCCAGGCTAGTATTAAGAGCTATCAAAGTGCCAAGGAAAACCAAGCTCCAAAAAAACCTGACAGTGCCAACAACATAGTTGAAAAGACCCAATAGAAACTAACAAGGGTCAATGATAACAGTAACCAAATAAGCCCAAACATGTTGATGGGCCGCACTAAAGAATACCCAAGAACAAGCAAACAACCCCACACAAGAGAACCCATTAGACTAAGAAACGGACACCCAACAGACCTCAAAATGCCTTAAATAAACACCAAAACCATGGCATCAGACAGGAATCCTGAAATGCTCACAAATAAACTAAAAAAACTCCAGCCAGGTTAAAGGAAAAACAAATTAATCCCAGAAACCAAGCAGCAAGTCCAACCACTCGATAAATAAGATCCAACAGTCCTGGTAACTAAAATATATAGGTTGGCAAAATCACAGCCAAACAACCAGCAATAAACCAACACCCACAACACCATTAAACATTAACATAAGGTAAACCAATCTTATCCAATCTTAAAAGACCTTGAAAAGGAACTAGAATATTATAGAAATTGAGAAATCAGCCATGGAATCCAAGCCACACCCGAAGCTGGCAATCCAAAAAGCATAAGCATTGCCCTCTTGAACAACAAAAAAAGAGTAGTTAAATAAGTTCTTAATGTCCCTCCTCGTATAAAACAAGGTATAAGAACAAATTGTATCATCTGCAGTGTTAAAAGACTGAAAGCAGTAATTAGAACCAACCTTAATAAAATTATTAATGAGATCAAGAGAGAATCAAAGTCGTAGACCATGGAGAATCACATAGGTAGTTTGCAAAGTTGACATCACAATTAAGTAAAGGACCAACAAAAGCCAAAATAAAATTACCATTGAGAATCTCTGATGACTCCACCACAGCCCACATTAGATTCAATGCTACACCATCGACATTCAAGCTTATATGAGTTGAAAGGAGGCTTAATCCAATAAATAAATGTAGGATCTTTAAGAAGAATATCCACCTCCAACTTAATACCTAAATCAGCTGCAGTAGAGAAATAATTTTTGAAGTTCTTGACAGAAAGCAACTTAGTAGAATAAAGAGCCACCACCTTATCTTTAACATTTTGAATAATTCTATGGTGGTTCATAACCACACTATTGAAACAAGAGTTATTCCTATCCAACCATAAATACCAATGGATAAGGGAATGAATGACATTTCTGATATGACCTTTGAACTTAACAAACCAACAACTAAGCAAAGCTTTAATAGAAACTTTAGCATTAAAATAATTTAAATGGAATGTAACATCAAAGTAAGTCCAGGTTATGACTACTAAAGGGCCAGATATGAAAATAGGGTGCATATTGTCCATATGATAACAACATTGGCACTTAGACGGAAAGGATAAAGGCTCTTTTAATCAAATTATCATCCGTAGGAAAAAAACTTGTGTAAAATTCTCCGAGAGAAAAATAGAAACCATGGAAGGAATACTTTTATGCCAAATCATATAGAGAAATCTTGGACATCTCATCGTTAAAGATAAAGGAATGCCAGGCATCCTTTAATCTAAAGCTACCATCTTTAGTCAAAGCACATAATTGAACATCATTAGAATTAGTTTTCAGAGGGAGATCCAAAATTTGTTGAATAATAAAATCAGGCAGAACACAAGAAAGTTTCTTACAATCCCAACAATTATCAATAAAAAAATAATTTACCTTCACAGTAGCATTAGATGTGTATTAGTAATAGAATCAATTGATTTGCCCCCTAACCAACAATCCTACCAAAAGAAAGTATTACCACTACTAAGGCCTCAAAAGATAAAAGGCTCCACAACCCATTTAACTTTACAAAGACGCTGCCACACTTTAGAGTTATATTTGCTAAAATAGCACGTGGTGGGATGTTTACCCCCATAATATTTGGCAACCATAAATTTGCCCAAAGGCTCAAATTAGCACGAATGTTGTACCATAACTTAAAATAAAAACCATAGGCCAAATAATTCATAGACCTAAACCCCAAAGCCCCTTCATCCATAGCACCACAACTTTTGTCCTAAGAGGACTAGTGAATTTTAGAATTGCTACTAGCCCCTTTCCAAAAAAAGCTTATTGAAGATTCTATCAATCCTATTACATACCGCCTGAGTAGGAAGAAAAGTTTGAAAACTATAAATAGGTAAAGAACAAAGAACACTTTTAATAAGAATTAACTGACCTCCAAAGCTCAAGAAATTAGAATCCCAAGATAAAAATCTGTTCTGTATAGCTGTAATTAAATCATCAAAAAGAAATGTTTTCTTTTTACCCTTAAAAAAAGGCACCATGACTAAAGTAAGTTAAATTCTTAATAGCCACAATATGATCATAAGGGACTTTTTTACCATAATTAAAGCAACACTTATGTTTATTTCAGAGCAAGACCACTCATTATTTCAAATTGGTTGAAAAACCTCAAAAGTCTATTAATCTTATTCATTGAAGCATTTTACTTCTAACAAAATTTGACTTTTAACCGGACACAATGGCGAAAAAGGATTCATGTAGCCGACCCCACTTAGTGGGACAAAGTCTTGATGTTGTTGTTGTTGTTGTATCGAAGAATTCATAAAAATGATAAAATCATCAGCAAAGCATAAGTGAGATATAGGAAAACAACCTAACGTTCTAAAGTAAAGGCTAGGATACTTCCCAAAAAGTTTGGCAAGACCTCTAGAAAGGTACTCAGCTGCAATAATACAGAGGGCAGGAGAAATAGGATCACCAAGTCTTAGCCCATGAGAAGCTTTAAAAAAACCCATTTCTCTTACCATTAATGATGATAAAAAAAAATAAGGGCTTTCAATGCATTCTTTAATAAGATTGATAAAATTTAAACCAAAGCCAAACAACTTCATAATGTTGTAAAGGAAATTCCAATCAATGTTATCATAAGCCTTTGCAATATCAAGTTTCAGAATCATATTAACACCTATAACCTTAACATCCAAATCTTGATAAAATTCTTGAGCCAAAAGGATATTATCCGCAATAGCACGCCTTTAACAAAGCCCATTTGAAAAGGGGAGAAAAGTTTAGGCAAAAAAACCATTAAATGATTCCTCAGAATTTTATTGTGAGACCATCCGACCCAGCAACCGACTCACCATTCATACCAAAAATAGTCTCTTTAACCTCCTCAAAAGAAGGAGATTTAGAAAGTAAGATAATATCATCTAGAGAAATAAGATTATGTATGGTAGAAGGATTGTCAATAATAGAACGATTAAAGGCTTTATTAAGATGATTATGAAAATATTGAACAGTTAAATTAGCAATTTCAACACCATCCTCTGTAACATAGCCATCAACGCTATTAACTTTATGAATATAATTAATAGCATGTTTCCTCTTAACTAAAGCATGAAAATATTTACTATTATTATCACCTTCAACTAGATGTTTAGCATCCACTTTCTGCTTCCAATAAATTTCCTCATGAGCTTGTAATTTATAAAGACAGTATTTAGCCTCTCTTAATAAACAAAAAATAGCTTCAAAAGGCACAAATTAACATTTAGTCTCATAAGATTCACTTTATATTCTGAAATTAAAATGTTGTAGAAAATATTCTTAAAAATATTATGATTCCACCATTTTAAAACTTGCTTAAGCCTTTTCAGCTTAAAACAAACTCATCTCATACTGGAAATAGAATTATCTAGATGCGAAGGGGCATGCTAATTATCCTTGACCAAGTCTATAAAAGAATCATGAAGTAACCACATATTTTGAAATCTAAATTGAGAAGGAAAATCCATATATCTAGTCTTAATTTAATAAGAAGGGGATAATGATCAGAGAGGGTTCTGTTAAGATGCTATTTTATTTTAAAAATATTAGTTTTGAAAATCTTAATTTTCTTTAGGAAAAGATCAAATTTTGAGATTTTAGTTTTTAAATCAAACTCTTTATTATGAATAATATATCACATTGGGAGGTGATATTTTCATTCCCTAATATGTTCAGATTATAAAACTTTGAATTCATCCTGATTATCATAATCAAACATAGGAGTGAATCACATGTGACCCTGGAGAGTCAAAATGAAATTTAATTGAGTGTTTGACTACATTAATCTAAATAAAAGATTATTAATCTCATAACTAATGTTATGATAGAATTAATATATCTCTCCAAGGAAAAAAGTTATCAATCACTATTGATCATTTCAAAATGATGATAATGATCACTGAATTTTGAATTTTCATAAAGATAATAAATGAAAGATTTTGAAATTTTGATTTTGAAAATATGGTATGGGTTTCTAATTCTCCTACGAGTGTAATCCCTCATAGTTAATTATATTGTAGGAAAAATTGGAGTCTTCCTACGAATTCTATCAATTAAAATAGAGGTAGAAATTTTATTTAAGATTTTAAAGATTGATGTCAAAGGAGATAAGGGTTAGAATTTTAACAGAGATTAGATCAAATTTGAACAGCTATTTCTAGAATCAAAGGAAGAAGGGTAGGGAGTGTTTTAAGATTCTGAAATAATTCAAAAAAACTTCAGTCTATCCAAAGTGTTGGGCTTGAATTTGATTGAAAGAGATATTTAGTTTGAGTGATCAATTTTATTAGAAAATTGGGATTAAATTCCCAGAGGTTAAGATCTTATAGATTGAGCTTACATTAGAACCTAAGTCTAAAGTGGGTACTGAAAATCAGTGATCTGAACCTTGCTAATGCAATGCAAACTTGGTATTACCCCGGTCTAGATTAGGGAGCCAGCTAAATCACCTAAGCATTTCAAAACTATTAGTCCAGACTTTTAATTTAAGAGTGGTAGGGACGATGTTTAAGACAAGTTTATGGAGAATAAGGCCGACATCTAGAGCAGATCCTAATTGGCCCTTTGACATCTGTTAGGTGTTTAATGCTTAAGCTAAAAATGAAATTAACTAGTTGACTCGATTAAATGCTCAAAATTTGAAATGAATCCGCTTTAAAAAGGCTTAAAATTTGTTTTATCTTAAAGATGCATAGATCTCCTTAATAGAACTTCACCCTCATAGGCTCGGTGGTCTACTAGAACCTACAGGCAAGAAGTGCCTAATAAAAAGAAAGAAGTGTTGAGTCTAGTGAATAGGTTGTTAAACCTAAGTTAATGTCCCACGGCTATCAAGAGGGGAGGTGAATTGGTAGTTAAACATTATCCCTCTTTTGGATGAGTTGAACCGAAAATAATTTTAGTGAATTTTTATAAAAAAGTTTTTCAACCACAACTTTTTTAAACAGTAAAATACGGAAAATAAAAAATTTAAAATAAACAACACAAGATTTATAGTGGTTCGGTCTAAACCAGACCTACATCCACTCCCCAGAGGCACCCTCTGAGTATTGCACTAATACCAATAGTGTCTCTCCTTTTGCACCCACAGCAAGGCGGAGAAGCCTTTACAAACACTCTTTCCACCACTACCCGGTGCGGCAGAGAACCGTCATCCTTTTATTCTATCCCCAGTGTTGGTAGAGAATTGTCCGTCCTTTCACACTTCCTAGTGTGGGTAGAGAACCCTTCATCCTTTTACACTCTTTTAGTGTTGACAGAGAACCCTTCGTCCTTTTACTCTCTCCTAGTGTGGGCAGAGAACCCGATCTCCTTGACAGATCTCCTCACAAGAAATCTAGAAAGAAGAAAGAAAAGAGTGAAGTTATCTCAAATCACAAGTAGGAAATCTTACCTTTGAACACCACATAAAGCCTTCATGCTCTAGTGGTAGAAATCCTTCTTTGAATGCTCTCACTCACTCTCTGCTTGAGTCTTCTTTCAATAGGCATGAAGATCAATGACAAAAAAGATTTGGTGGCAGTCTAATTTGGACTATATATAGGAAAGACAAGAAAAACTGCCCAAAAACTGCAAATTTTTAATTCTGTACGCAGTGGATCGTCCCGTACGATCGTGGATCGTCCCAGACAATTTTACTTAACGTGTCGGAAATGATCCTAATGTATATTGGTATGAACTATGTTCGTACATAATTATCGTCCCATGCGAACTAGGTTCGTCTAGTATGAAACTGTTATTCCATAAGTCTGTTTCCAAATCCCTACAGGACGTAACTAACTGAGGTAAGGCGGTTCGGTTCGTCCTAGGACAAACAAATTTTGTCCTGGATGTTTTTAAACAGAGAGTTTCATCCAGAGATGAAGTGTAATTTCATCATGTACAATTTTAAACAGAGAGTTTCATCTAGAGATGAAGGGTAATTTCATCCTGTATGATTTTAGATAGAGAGTTTCATCCAGAGATGAACCATGCATTTCATCTGGACGAACACTACAACATGAGAATCCAGAGGCGCTCATTCCGGGATGAATATTAAATTTTTCTGAACAATTAGGACTTAGAAAAATTTTCGCACCGCCTGTTCGATCCATTGCTCTTCCGAGGGGTTAATTGACATGATCGTCCCGTATGATCAGTTCACAAAAATTATTCCCCCATATGTGTGTGTTGTGAATATTCACTAAATTATAATCACTCCCTCTCAATTCAAAAACATTTTTAAAGATTTTAATTTATAAATGATTCGATGTTGAATTTGATTTGAAGTCTTCATAGTTTGGAGTTAATTTTCCTGAAATGTTAGTACACACTAGAGCAAAAATAAATCTTCCAAAAAGTGTTAGGAGATATCTATACATAAAACAATAATATTTGAAATCATCAAAATAATACAAGTTGCAAGAATGTAAAACATGCAAATAAAAACTCTCTTAACAATCTCCTCCTTTTTTATGATGGCAAAATAATTATTATTTGTAGGATTTTAAATTCTAAGAAACTCCTAAACTCCCCCTGAATTGATGAATACATGAAAAATATGGAGGCATAAATTCAAAAAAAAATTATTTTTCAAAAATTTTATAACAAAACAAGAAACATACAAAACACACAACTACATTAATGAAAAACATCTACAATAATGACAAACATAAAAAGGACTATAAAAAACAAACAATACAAACAAACAATTTCTCTCCCTTTTTGACAACAGCAAAAAGTGAAGAAGAAAAGATGTCTTGAAATGTAAGCAGAAGTATGAAATTCATTTGATAATTTAATCTTAAAAGTTATTTAAATAAGGTATGCAAATAAAATTAAAACATTAGAGAAATCATAGAATTTTATATAATTTAAGAAGTGATATAACATAGATAATAAAAAGAATTTATGAAAGACATGAGTCAATTTAGACATTAAGATAAAGAAAATCATTGCACTAAGGATGAATAAAAAATTTTATATTTCAAATTTCAATGTCATTTATAAATGAACATAAGATCAATTTGAATTAAGAGATTAAAAGAGTCCGGAAAGAAGTAACTACCACATGTGGCGCTTTGCGCATCTTTTTCAATTTTATGACACTTTTTTGTGCATCTTTTTTAATTTTATGGCACATTTTTGTGCATCTTTTTACTTTGGGCATATTTTGTGCCTCTTTTTCTTATTGCAAACTTTTGTGCAATTCTTTTGATTTTTGTACATTTGTATAATTTTCAAGAGTAATTGAAATCTTTCCGAAATCAATAATCTAAAATTTCAAATTTTTCTAAGTGCATAAATACTATTTGAAAAGAGAAATACAAAATAAGAAAACATCTAATTGCAAAAATAATATTAAAGATAATGTAGTCTAAATAAGAGATATGAAATTAAAAATCCTAATAATATCAAGTTATAAGCATCACTTAAATTTAGAATAATTAGATTCTCTAATAAAATTAATTTTAATTTATAATTTAGGTTAAAACACTATTAAGATTAAAAAAAAAGAATGTCATAAAGTCTAACACACATTTTAAAAATAATTAAACAACAAAACATTGGAACATATATTGATATCAAATGAAGAT
This sequence comes from Dendrobium huoshanense, assembly GCA_016618105.1. Lineage (NCBI taxonomy): Eukaryota > Viridiplantae > Streptophyta > Magnoliopsida > Asparagales > Orchidaceae > Dendrobium > Dendrobium huoshanense. Next base: position 19,543,809 of record CM028351.1, on the reverse strand, counting down.
ATTACAATTTTAAGTCCTAGATATCAATAATAACATAACTAAAATAAGGAAAATACAACAATCTAAAAGAAATCACTTAACACATGAACTATAAGGAAATACAGAACAAACACATCAATCATTCAGATGGACCCTGATCTGGAGGAGGAGGTGGTGGTGTTGCACTAAAGAAGTTGAAGTAACTACTCATCATATGCATGTTGGTATTTATGTTATTTATTTGATCACGCATAAATCCCATATCTTGATTGTATTGAATATCCTGCTGTTGTAAATGAGTTTCAATTTGATCAAAATTTTGATTAAAATGAGCCTCTAAATTGTCTAATCTTTGAACAAATTCTGATAATTTGGTTTAGTAGTAGATGTAGGTTCAGCTTCTTCTTCTGTTTCACTCAGAACAACATGAGTTTTTCTAGGCTCTTCCTTATTGAAGATAGCTCTAAAGGATGCATCGTTGTAGTAGAGTGGTTCTTCAAAATCTTGTTCTGGATGAAGCAAATTATACTTCTTTTCCAAAATATAGACAATCAGATGTCCTAAGGCTATGTTCTTCTTTCTATTATGATCAACATGACCAATTTCAGTAAGGCCATAAATGTAGTCAATTAGGAGTTGGGCCTCATCTATAGGTTGTCTGGTCATTATCAAGAAGGTAAAATAGAAAGAAGAGGTGTGATATTGACTCTATCACCAGCTTTAGGTATAATGGAAATTTTAAGTACGTGTTGGATGATATGATCATCACGAACTAAAGTTGATACCTTAGGTAAATGATCCTTAAAGTTTACTCCTCTAATCACTTGATTTACTTCAGTCCAATTAAAATTTATGGAGGTTAAAGTGTGTGCTCTTAATCCTTCAGTCCTTAAGTTTAGGAAGATACCAAGGTCAACCTTGGTGATTTCAATTTTCTTTTTAAAAACAAAGGAACTGATGACAGAATGGTCGGAGTTGAAAGACATGTTCGCCAAAAAATAATGAAAGGTTTCTTTGTTGTAGAAGTGTACTAAGGTGAGGATTAAGCCAAATTGAGTAGAGATAAACAAGTGTATTACTTTAAAAGTTAATTCTTCCTGTAGGAGTACTCTAGATGGGGTAATTTTCGCGGAGATAAACCTAGCATAGGATTCTTCATTAGCTTTAGAAAGGAAATTTTCAGAAGTGTTTCTTGGTGGACCCTTAGTCAAAGACTTTTGACGCTTGCTAGAACTAGCCATTGAAAGATCTCAAGAGAAGAAAGGTTTGAAAGAGATGTGTGAAAGGGCCTGTTCAGTAAAAACATTGCCGTCAATTTATGGAAAAACGGCTGTTCGTACCAGACGATATTTTCGTTTGTCCCGTATGAAAAAATTTTGTATGGATGAACGAATGAGTCAAAAAAGAAATACTTTTTGTAAAGACACAACTTAGGAAGCATCCTTTCGTACAGGCTTTTGACGAAAATGATCGTACTAACGAACACGTGTTCGTCCGGACGATCCGAATTCAATTTGTTTTAATGGCAATTGAAAATCGTCCCCTACTATAAACTGACATGTGTTCGTCTGGACAAACCAAAGGTTCATACGGACGAATTTCATATTAAAAACTATCTTATCCATTCAACTGCTGCATTCACTCATCCCGTCGTTTGAAAAATAATTCATCCTGGACAATCGTGACGATCGTACATACAAATTACATTAAAACTGCTCTTAAAATGGTTCAAAATCACACAGTTTGTCATACTACACAAATCGTCCCGTACAAAACATTTTCGTCACGGACGTTAATGACCACAAATTTGCATTTTCACACTTAAAACAAAAACAAATAAAAACAAACAAGATAATACTTAAACACAGACTTTTTAAGAAGGAAATATCACATAAACAAACTAAAAAACATAATAAACACAAAACAAAAAATATCAATGTTGCAGAAAACATTTTTATCTAAGCATTTAAATCAATCACTCCAAGGCTTGTTCTTAATGTACTGAAAGTATCAAAGGCTAAGGGTTTTGTAAAAATGTCTGCAAGTTGATTTTCAGTTGAAACATGAGTAAGTTCAATTTCTCCCTTGGATACATGATCCCTTATGAAATGATGCCTTATGTCAATATGTTTGGTTCTTGAATGTTCAATAGGATTTTTAGAAATGCAGATAGCACTAGTATTATCACAATAAATTGGTATAGTACCTATAGTTAATCATAAATCAATCAATTGTTATTTTAACCAAAGTACTTGTGCCACACAACTTCCAAAGGCAATGTATTCAGCTTCTATAATAGATAGGGCCACTGAATTTTGTTTTCTACTAGACCATGAAACTAATGAATTTCCAATAAATTGACATGTTCCATAAGTGCTTTTCCTATCCACCCTACATCCTACAAAGTCAGAATCTGAATAACCAATAATTTCAAATGAAGAGCTAAACCTAGGATACCAAATTTCTAAGTTCTAAGTTCCTAGCAAATATCTTAAAATCCTTTTTACTGCTGTTAAATGTGACTCTTTTGGATCTGATTGAAATCTAGCACACAAGCAAACACTAAACATGATATCCGGTCGGCTAGCAGTCAAGTAAAGTAAAGATCCAATAATCCCTCTAAATTTCTTTTGATCAATAGATTTTCCCTTAAGGTCCTTATCTAACTGAACTGAGGAACTCATTGGTGTACTAACAGGTTTAGCATTGTCCATTTCATATTTTTTGAGGATGTCCTTAACATATTTAGATTGGCTAAAAAATGTACCTTCCTCAAGTTGATTAATGCTAACGCCTAGAAAGTAATTTAAGTCTCCCATTAGACTCATTTCAAATTCACTACTCATTATTTTAGAAAAATCATCACAATGATTTTTATTTGAAGATCCAAAAATGATATCATTCACATAAATTTGAACAATGAATATATTCTTTCTAAATTTCTTCAAAAAGAGAGTTGTATCAACACTTTCTTTTTCAAAAGATTTTTCAAGTAGGAAGGTGCTCAACCTCTCATACCAAGCCCTAGGTGTCTGTTTTAATCCATATAATGCCTTTTTTAACTTAAAAACATGATTTGGATATTTTGACTTTTCAAAACCTGGTGGTTGTTCTACAAAAATATCTTCTTCAATTATCTCATTTAAGAAGGCACTTTTCACATCCATTTGATATAATTTGAATCATTTAAAAAAGGCAAAGGCTAGCAAAACCCTAATTGCTTCAAGTCTAGCTACAGGGGCAAAAGTCTCTTCAAAATCAATCCCTTCAATCTGATTATACCTCTTAGCAACTAATCTAGCCTTATTTCTAATGACTACACCTGAGTCATTCATTTTATATTTGAATACCCACTTAGTTCCAATAACACTTTGATCTTTTGGCCTTGAAGTTAATTCCCAAACTTTATTTCTTACAAATTGAATCAACTATTCTTGCATGGCCAATATCCAAAATTCATCAGAAAGTGCTTGATCAATATTAGTGGGTTTTATAGTTGAAATAAAGGCAGAATGACTGACTTCCTTGTTTAATCCACGCCTAGTTCTAATACCCTCACTAGGTTCACCTATAATCAATTCCCTTGGATGGTTTTTAGAAAATCTCAAATCTCTAGGCAAAGGGTTTTCTCTCTCAAAATTCTCTTCCACATTTTCTTCCAAATTTATTCTATCAATCTTTTGGGAGTTATCCTCAATCTCATCTTCAATAACATTTAGTTCTTCCAAATTTCTATATTCATCAAATACAACATGTGTGGTCTCTTCAATTATCAAAGTTCTTTTATTGAATACCCTATAAGATTTTCCAACACTTGAGTATCCAACAAAAATTCCTTCATCTAATTTTGGATCAAATTTTTCTAAGGCAGATTTTCCATTATTATGAATGAACACCTTGCAACCAAAAATATGCAAATGAGACAAATTAGGTGTTCTACCTTTTAGCAACTCATAGGGTGTTTTATTTAATTTAGATCTTACATTCACCCTATTCAGAACATAACATGCAGTGCTAACCGCCTCAGCCCAAAAATATCTAGAAAGTGAGTATTCTGCGAACATTGTTCAGGCGGCTTCTATTAATGTTCTATTTTTCCTTTCGACTACCCCATTCTGCTGAGGTGTTCTAGGTGCAGAAAAGTTATGATCAATTTCTTTCTCCTTACAAAAATCTTCAAATCTCTCATTCTCAAATTCTTATCCATGATCACTTTGTATAGAAATAATTTCACACCCTACTTTTCTTTGAATCCAAGTCGAAAAATTTCTAAATTCCTCAAATAATTCACTCTTATGAAATAGAAATCTAACCCAAGTGAATCTTGAGTAATCATCCACAATAACAAATCCGTATAGCTTTCCTCCTAGACTCACGGTTCCAACTGGTCCAAAAAGATCCATGTGTAAAAGTTCCAATGGTTTACTAGTCTTAAGATCCTTATTGGACTAAAAATATGACTTCACCTTCTTTCCTAATTGACATGCATCACAAAGGTGGTCCTTAGTAAAGCCTAGTTTTGGTATACCTCTTACTAAAGTCTTTTGGGTAATCCTCCTAATATTTTTCATGCTAGAATGACAAAGTCTCCTATGCCAAAGCCATAACTCATCAGAAATAGTTTTCAAACAAAAAATAGTAGGAGTCTGAATGCAATTTAAATTTAGCATATAAACATTATTTACCCTTTTACCATTTAAAACATCTTTAACATTTAGGCTTAATATGCAGCTAGTAGGAATAAAATTTACACTATAACCCTTATCACATAGTTGACTTATACTTAACAAATTATGCTTTAAGCCTTCAACCAATAACACATTGTCTATAAAAAAGTTTTTAAGATTTCTAATCATATCTGATCCAACCACCATCTTTGTGGTATTATCTCCAAGTGTAACCTTGCCTCCACTGCTGGCTTCCAGCGTTATGAATTGAGCAGTATCTCCAATCATATGCTTTGAACATCCACTGTCCAGGTACCATATGCTCTCACGAGGTCTTGTGTGAGAGCGACCCTGCAAAAATATCAAATGTTAGACCTGGGAACCCAAATAAGTTTAGGTTCTCCTTTTGGCAACTTATAATCAGATGCATGTATGATATGTCTAGGTTTATGCATCTTAGGTATCCACACCAAATTAGTTTTTATCTTCAAGGTACAGGTGTGAGCTATATATCCAAGCAATCCACAATTATTACATTTAACATTAGGAAAAGGATTCCTAAGTCTTTTACCATTTGTTTGTCTTCTAAGGGATTCCATATATTTAGGATAAAATTTAGGATTTATAAAATCTTCAAGTTTGGGGGGTATCCTATTATCCTCGAGAGCTTTTATTTTCAACTTATAAAATGAATTCATATCATCCAAGATTCGATTTGTATAATTGATTCGATATGTTTTGCTCTCTGATTCATCCTTAAATTTTTTAAATTCTTTTTCAAGATCAGCATAGGATGATTTTAAATTCTCATGATTTTTATTCAACTCATCAAATTCATCGAGTAGTTTCATGTGGTTGTCATCTATTAAGGCATGATCTTTCCTAAGGATTTCATGTTCTTTTTGAAGTTCTTCAAATTTTAAACTTAGACTAGCATACATTTTCTTCATTTTCTTATATGTATCATGCATGTATTCAGAAATTTCAAATAATTCATCATAAGTTAAGTCACTTACCTCTTCTTGATCTGACTGATCAAGACTATCTGCCATCAAGCAAAGATGTGTGACTTTTTCTTCCTTTTCAGTCTCTGATGAATCTGAAGCTGAGTCCACCCAGAAAGCTCTTTGAAACTTATTCTTACCCTTCTTTACAATTGGTTTCTCCTCTACCTTCTCCTTACTATGAGTGGCTTTGAGTTTTGGGCAATCAGTTTTAATATGACCAGGTTTCCTACATTTATAGCAAATTACTTCATTAGAAACCTTATCATTTCTATTAAATTTACCTCTATTCCATTGTTGGCATCACTTTTGTTTACTTTTTATAAAGCTTCTAAATTATCTAGTCATTAATGCAATGTCGTCTTTATTCTCAGATTGTGAGTGTTCACTCTCAGACTCTTTCACTTTTAGTGCAATGTTCTTTTCCTTTCGTGGTTCACCTGCATCAATCTTTCTTTGGCTAACTTCTTGCTCGTAAGCAATAAGTGAACCAAGAAGATTGACAATTGAATAAATGTTTAGATCTTTAGACTCGGTAATTATAATAATTTTAGCATCATAAGTAGTAGGTAAATAATGAAGAATCTTATTAACCATTTCAGCATTCGTTAGTTTCCTACCAAGTGCATGCAAAGAAGTGACTATTTGAGTAAATCTTGTGTACATATCAAAAATGAATTCATTAGGTTTCATGCGAAACAGTTCATAATCATGCAATAAGATATTAAGTCTAGATTATTTAACCTCATTAGTCCCCTCATATGTTATACAAGTCTATCCCATATGTCCTTTCCATTTTTATAAGTGGAAACTCGTATGTAGTCTTCAGATTTTAAAGCACAAAAGAAACTATTCAAATATTTAGCGTTTAGTTGTGCTAAGTCACGTTCTTCTACAGTCCAGTCTACAAAAGGTGTTTCAACTTTAACTCCAACTAATCTAGTTGGTTTTGTATATCCTTCTGGACTAAGATCCACATACAATAATCAAGTGATTGTAAGAAAGTAGACATGCATATTTTCCAAAAATCAAAAGGTATATTGTAAAATAGTGGAGGTCTAGTAATAGAGTAACCCTCAGGTGTGTTTCGGTTTCCAAATGTAGCCATCTACGTTAATCAAAAAGTAGTTTAAACTTATGATTTTGAAACAAAGTTTTGATACCACTTGTTGAGTCTAGTGAATAAGTTGTTAAACCTAAGTTAATGTCCCACGGCTATCAAGAGGGGGGTGAATTGGTAGTTAAAAATTATCCCTCTTTTGGATGAGTTGAACCGAAAATAACTTTAGTGAATTTTTATAAAAAAGTTTTTCAACCATAAATTTTTTAAACAGTAAAATGCGAAAAAAATAAAATTAAACAATACAAGATTTATAGTGATTTTGTCTAAACCAGACCTACAACCACTCCCTAGAGGCACCCTCTGAGTATTGCGCTAATACCAATAGTGTCTCTCCTTTTGCACCCACAGCAAGGAGGAGAAGCCTTTACAAACACTCTTTCCACTACTACCCAGTGCGGCAGAGAACCGTCGTCCTTTTACACTATCCCTAGTATTGGCAGAGAACCGTCCGTCCTTTCACACTCTCTTAGTGTGGGCAGAGAACCCTTCATTCTTTTACACTCACCTAGTGTGGGCAGAAAACCCTTCATCCTTTTACACTCTCCTAATGTGGGCAGAGAACCCGATCTCCTTGACAGATCTCCTCAAAAGAAATCTAAAAAGAAGAAAGAAAATAGTGAAGTAATCTCAAATCACAAGTAGGAAATCTTACCTTTGAACACTAAGTAAATCCTTCACGCTCTAGTGGTAGAAATCCTTCTTTGAATGCTCTCACTCACTCTCTTCTTGAGTCTTCTTTTAATAGGCATGAAGATCAATGACCAAAAAGATTTGGTGGCAGTCTAATTTGCACTATATATAGGAAAGACAAGAAAAACTACCCAAAAACTGCTAATTTTCAATTCTGTACGCAGTGGATCGTCCCGTACGATCATGGATCATCCCGAGCGATTTTAAACAGAGAGTTTCATCCAAGGACGAAGTGTTATTTCGTCCTGTAAGATTTTAAACAGAGAGTTTCGTCCAGAGACGAAGGGTAATTTCTTCCTGTACCATTTTAAAAGAGAGTTTCATCCATAGACGAACCATGCATTTCATCTGGATGAACAGTGCAACGTGAGAATCCAGAGGCGTTTGTCCCGGGATGAATATTAAATTCATCAGGATGATTAGGACTTAGAAAAAAATTTTCACTGCCTGTTCGATTCATTGCTCTTCCGAGGGGTTAATTGACATGATCGTTCCGTACGAACTTTGTTCGTCGCGTACGATCAGTTCACAAAAATTATTCCCCCATATGTGTGTGTTGTGAATATTCACTCAATTACAATCACTCCCTCTCAATTCAAAAATATTTTTAAAGTTTTTAATTTATAAATGATTCGATGCAGAATTTGATTTGAAGTCTTCATAGTTTGGAGTTGATTTTCCTGAAATGTTAGTACACACTAGAGCAAAAACAAATCTTCAAAAAACTGTTAGGAGATATCTATACATAAAACAATAATATTTGAAATCATCAAAATAATACAAGTTGCAAGAATATAAAACATGCAAAAAGCAATTATCTTAACAAGAAGATGCAAAAATTATGCATACGAATCCCAGTGATCACAGGCTTATCTCTTAAATTTGTTAGAGTTTTTATGTTCTCTTAAAAATTTTATTTTTGATTAAAGTAGAAAAGTTTTAAATGAGTTCTTATGAGCATCCGATCATATTCCATGCTAAAATAAACACGGCATGAAAGTAAAAAAGACTAGAAAAATAAATAGTTCTACTGCACAATCAATTAAATAAATTAATCAAATTAAATACTTAAATTATAATTCCATATAGTAAGTGCCACTTAATATTACTAATCAGGGTCTGCAAAAAGGTAAAGTGACCGGGCACCACCGACAATAACCCGAATTCTAACTCCTAAAAGATAAGTGATTTTTTTATGAATTAGGACTCTTCTCGACTTCCACTTCTTTGTCTTCCCACGTGCTTCTTGATCCATCGGATTTGGATATTCAAATGAAAAGAACCCCCCCCCCCCCCCCCCCCTCCCCTTAAAAGGGGTATTATCTTTTCTTTTTGGATAATTAAAAGGTATCCTAACTTGATCTTCCAAATGGAAGAAGACTCTCCCCTTTAGGGATATCTTCTCCTCTTTGGAATCCAAGTTAGATATAAATATTCCATCTTAAATTAGTTTAAATATTTAAAACCCAAATATAATCAAATTACATTTAATAAAAGAAAAAATTCTAGACTCAACAACTTGAAGGTTTATCCTAATAATCTACATATAAATAAATAATCTCAAGCAATTGATATATTTAAAGTTTAAATGCTCAATCAATCACAATATAGAGTGCAGTAAATAAATAAATAATCAATCAATTCTAAGCTAACAGCTAGCATGTAGTGAAAACCATAAAAAACTCGGCACATAACTGCATAAACACAAACAATAGCCTAGCCTAAAACTAAAGTTGGTTATCCTAGTAAACCATCTAAAGTTTGTGCAAAAGGATGTGTGGTTTGGATGTGTCATATATATGATATTTGATTGAAGTTGCTTAAGGTTCTAGTTCGTTAAAAGGCTTAAGGAAATATTTAATTGAAGTTTAAATATTAATGACTTAAAATTATTTTTTAAATATATTCTAAAGATTGAGTGATTACTACCTTCATTAAACCAGGGCCATGAAGTTTATTTCATCTTCCTTCGGGCTAAGTCAATAGCCTCGTAGGCCCAGGTTACCTAGTAGTAACCTATATGATTAAGCGATTTGATTTGATTAAGGTTTGAGGGTTAATAAATTTTAATTAAAGTTTTTTATCACTAATTTTAATGTTAATTAAAGATTTCTTGAGTTTTAGAGTTATTTTTGAGTTTTAGGAATTTTTTTTTATTATTTTAATTAAGAGTGATTTCTAGAAAGTTAGTTTTTTTATAAAATATTAGACCTTAAGATGAGTTTTTAGACACTAAGTTTGCTAGATTTGGAATTTTATTATGAAGGTTTGAAGTTTTGACTTAATTTTAGCTTAAGTTTGACCGGATTGTTGTCTTTTTGACTTTGACTGATTTTTGAAGGTTTGAAAATTTTAATAAATACTAGATTTTTATATGAGTTGAATTCCTTTTAAGTTTGATCAATTTGGAATTTTTTAGAATTATTTATGATTTTTCAAAGTTTTTGTATTTATTGAATTTTTAAATGATTTGATGAAAGGTCCTTTTTTATAGTTTTTCTCCAAAAAAACTCTAAACTCCTTGAAATCACCTCCAAAGGTCAGGAATGACCTAAAGAGAGATTCCCAAGTATTTAGGAATTTTTTAAAATATTTAATTAATTAAATTAATTAAATATTAAATTTTAATTAAAATCAAATTAAGTTCAGGTTTGTTGTCAAATCATGTGGAATTTATTTTTCTTAAGTTATAAATTAAATTCTAGTCTGTTTGAGATATTATTTGTATTTTTTATTGAAATTTGATTTATTTTAATTTTTAGAAGTTTTAAATGTTTAATTAAGGGTTTAAGTTTAAGTACTTTTATTAAGGGGTTTAATGATTCCAAAATTCAGTGAAAATTTTCCTTAAGGCTTAAGGTGTCACTAAGTTTGATGGTTCAAAATCTCAAGTCAATAGAAAGAGTATCTTGATAGCTAGAATTTTTATATGTTCTCTAAATGAGTTCTTAATTTTTGTCCTTAAGGATGTTACTAGGTTAAGTGGGATTGAATCAAAGTCACTAACCCTTGACCAAATACATGTTGTGCATACACATTCACAATTAATTCCTAGATCTTGGAGAGCCCTAAGACTAGGTGGTATGTGCATCCTAAGCATGCAAGACATAAAATTAATCATGAGTAATTAACAAATTAATTAGTGAGTAATTAAGATAATTATTCACTAACCATTCCCATTAAATCTCTTCATACAAGCCCATCCTATGTTTAAAATTTCATAGGATCTCTCAAGAGTTAAGAATTTAAAATTATATATATATATATATATATATATATATATATATATATATATATATATATATATATATATATATATATATATATATATATATATATATATATATATATATATATATATATATATATATATATATTCCATCTATTATTTGTCAGTTTTATTAAGATGACTTGTTGTTTAGGGTGTTGCCTTGCTGTTTTGCAACATATGTTATATTACCTTATTTTGGTCTATGATTATTTGTGCTATCCTTACTGTTGTTGGCTGGTCAGGTATATCTGCTGCTGGTTGGCTATAATTTTGATGCTGAGTATTATCTGGATGGAATTATGAGAACTTGTTTGTTTTATGACTGTTGGATTCATCCTTCTGCTACAATATACTTCTATTTTTTTTTTTTTTTTTTTATTCTGTACATTATCCTATTTTTCATAATTCCTTTTATGTAGGTGATCATAGTGATATAACTTTAGGAGGAAAGCTGGACCAGGTTGTCATTTTTTGGTCCTCTTATCTTTTTTGGGTGTTGGTTATTGTGCAACGTAGAATGTACCTAGGGTATTTTGTACTTTTTTTTAGTAGGGACCTCAAGCTCTTAGGTTTATTTTGTTATCTTTTTGTAGCTCGTGCGAGCATTAGTGAGCTTGAGGGCCCTTTAAGGACCCTGTACTATTTTTTCTATATTAACACATAAGCCCTTATGCGGGTTTTCCCCATTAAAAAAATAGAACATGTGGATTAATAATAATAATAACAACAACAATAATAATAATAATAATATGAATAATAATAATAATAATAATAATAATAATTAAAAGAATAGGTGGATTAGCACTTAAGCAAGTGCTAAGCTATATGTGAGATAAACAATTATATTATTTAAATATATAAATTGCTTCTTTGATTTGAAACAAGTATTATATGTCTTTTAATTTTCATATAACAAAATTGTTAAAGTCTATGAGATATTTCATTTAAAATGAAAGGGACCTTTAGAATGTAACTTATAAATATGACATCATTTGAAAACCTTTTAGAAGTTGATCATTGATAAAACAATTTAAGAAAAATCTCATATGATTTGCATCTTTTAGGAGTAGAATTTGAGTTGTATAAGACATTTACTATGTTTCATATTTCCTTATGCAATAGGGTTATAATTAAATGGCACTTTCCACAACAAACTATGTTTTTATTATTATTATTATTATTATTATTATTATTATTATTATTATTATTATTATTATTATTATTATTATTATTATTATTATTATTATTATTATTATTATTATTATTATTATTATTTGATTAAATGATTGCTTATTCTAATTACACACTAGAAGCAAGATCTCCCTAAGTTTTCTTTCTACATGTGATTGGCTTAGAATTGAGTCTTGTTAGGCTCTTAGGAAAAAAATATTTTTCTACTCAAAATAAATTAAATTTTAAAATAACATAGAAAGATAAATGACTCAAAAGATATAAATCATGTAAGGCCAAGTCCATAACATATTGTTTTATTTCTTATTTAGGCACCCCCTCTCCTACGGGTTTGGATAGACCACCCTACATATAAGGGTATAGTTCTATCCCAAGGGAGGCCTGCTATTTAGAATAAAATCTATATTCTTAAACCTTTTTTCCAAAAATTTCAAATCATATAGACTTTGCTTAGAATCAACATATGCTTTTAAAAAACCCAATGAAAAATAAAGCATTAATTTTATCTAGAATTAGAAGCATGAATACACTTTGTATGTTTGGGACCATTTAAAATATCTAAATTATGGTCCTGAATTCTTAACTAAATAACAACTTCCTAAATCTTACATATTCATAAGACTATATATAATGATTTTAAAATTGATAATCTTTCTTTTTTATATGATATCATGATTTTGAAATTGATTAGGTTTATCTAGCTAGTAGTCCAATTCAGGAAAGATTGTAAGCATAGTAGAGCTAAACATTCTTAAACCTGTTGATGGGTAAAAGATATAAGTCTAATTGTAGTACTTTATATTAGGCCAGAGTTACTACTATGTAGTACTCACTATAGCTTTGTGGTATGAGGCTAATTTTTTTATATCATAAAACCTCACCTTTTAGTCATCTTCTAAACTCTATGTTGAGAAATCTCTCTCTCTCTCTCTCTCTCTCTCTCTCTCTCTCTCTCTCTCTCTCTCTCTCTCTCTCTCTCTCTCTCTCTCTCTCTCTCTCTCTCTCTCTCTCTCTCTCTCATATTTATCATTACTATGGCTCTCTGCTACTTTAACGATTCTAAGAAGATCTAGAGCTTTCATTCCCAATCTCTCATTCCTTCATTCCTGGCATGGTTTTTTGTGGTTTTTTCTGCTCATTTTGCATTTGTGGTTTCCTTTTTATCTTGTTTTTATTTGGTTTCATTTTTGAGTCTTGGGTTTTGTGGTTTTCGAGAGATGACGACACCGTCGTCATCTATCCCTTCTCATGCTGTGCTTCTGAATAGAAAGTCCCACTCATTTAAGGAAGTTTTGGCTGACTCTTACTCTTCCTCCACCAAACTTCAGATTGTTCAAACTTCCTTCAAATCTTTTCTGGCATTGATGTTTGTTAACTCTGTGGTTTCTATGTTGGCTGCTCCTTTTGCTCTTACTCTTATTGGCAAGTTAATGCTTAGGCGGTCGAACCTGGATGTCACTTGTAAGATTTTTTGTGAATTTGAAATTGTCTGGTTCATTTCAAGCTGGCTTGTTGGATTCCAAGCATATCATGATTTAACTGAGCAATGATCTGGACTATAGTCATATTTTCTCTAAGAGGTCCTATTATATTCAAGGTTATCAAATGAGATTGTTTAAATGGACACTTGATTTCGATGTGCATGAGGAATCTCCCATAGCCCCTATGTGGATCACTTTCTCAAATCTTCAATTGCATTTTTTTCAATTTATAAATCTTATTTGGTTTAGCCTCTATAGTTGGCAGGCCATTGCAAACTGATCAAGCAACATCGTCCATTTTATAATTGTTTGTTGCTTGTGTTTTAGTTTAATTTGATATATCAAAAACACCCTAATGAGGTCTAGATTGGTTCAGATCAGAATGGTTATTTTTGAAAAAGATGAATTTGAAAATTTACCTATTTTTGGCTACCTTGTAAGATGCATGGACATGGTTTAAATGTGTGTGTTGACCTCATTTTTGTATGAGGTCACTAAGGCCCAGATTAATTTTAGATCCTAGGATCCATTCTAGACCTTAGGATTCTTTCCTAGAGCCAGACCTTAGAGCCTACTCTAGAGCCTAGGATTCCCTTAAATCCTAGATCTTAGAACTCCTCTAGATCTTAGGACCACTCCAACTTCAAATCAATCCCCACCCTTGATCAACCTCAACCTCAAATCAATTCCTACATTTGATCAACTCCAACTTCAATTTGATTCCTACCTTTGATCAATTTAAGTCTCAAATTTTATTCAACTCAAATTCAAATTAATTCAAGTTTCAAACATATTCAAACCTTGATCCAATCAATTTGACAATCCAACTTTCAACTTAGACTTTGATCCAAGCTTCAATCAAGCTTTGACCTCATCCATTCATTAACAATCACCACATGATTGTAAATGATTTGGATACTTCAATACTAATCATTCAAACTTAAAATCCATTCCAAATCCAAAAGTCTAAACTCAAATTCAAAGTCTTAAGGTCTTATCCTTAAGACCCTTTTCAAAGAATTTTCAAATATTTCAAAACCCAGTCAAATGGTCTCTGATTCAGGATCTATCACTTGCAAAGTGATAAGACATTTCTCTAGAGATTGCCCTCCAAATTTGAGCTCATTTGGAGGATTCTAACTCTTTAAACTTAATCCAACTCCTAATGTTGCAAAACCTTTGAATATTTACAATCCATGCCACTAGGCCTTTCACCTAGTGGAATTTGACTTTGGATCCCCCTCCAAATCTTTTGATCCCTCTTAATACCTTGATATTAACTTATTAAGCAATGATCTACATCTTTTTAGATTCAATTTGACCCAGAATTGACTTGAGTCCAAAATGACCAAAATGCGCTTAAATGGAGATTTTTGGACTTTTGGCCTAAACTCAACTTGATTTGACTTATCAACCTTTGAAATCTTCTTCAAATATCATTCCAATGGATCCTAAATGACTTTAGGAACACATTGAACCCAAACTTACTCTTTGGTTTGACTTGGTTGACCAAGTCAACCATGGTTGACCAAATCAACCCTTTAACCCAACACTTGTTAATTTTAACTATTCTAGTGATTTTGAATCAATTCAACTCATCAAGATTGGTTAATTATATACTTTTGACTTCAAATTCCTTGGCATGATGTCTTGTAGCACTCTTGACCTCCCTCATGCGCATCCTAGTCACCATTGACTAGTCAACAAGTCAATGGGTCAAAAACAACCCTTGAAATGAGACCATAGCTTGGCCACCTCATCATCCCATAAAGCAAACCCTTTCTCCAAGTCAAAATCTCCTTTTGGCTAATGGGAATATGCTTTTTCCCTCCCTAATTGATCATTAAACAAGCTCTATTAACCAAGACAAGCATTGGTTCATCCAAATGGGGGAAAAGGTGTGGTCCCTCTTCCCATGGACCAAGAGATGTCACTCTCAACCACCAACCCTATTCCATAGCTTTGGGCAGCATAGGGGACACTTGGCACTCATCCAAAACCACTTCAAATCAAATCTCAACCATCCAATCCAAAAGCCAAAGGTAAAGTGGGGGAAAACTTGACCTAAAGGGAGCTTCTTCATCATTCCCTCTCATATGATCAAAATCTCAAAAACTCCAGCAGCCCCCAACCTTCCAAGAGCTTCTCCCATACACTCCAACACATTCCAAGGCCTTCCCAAGCTTTTCCCAACCATTTCCAAGCCTCAAATCACTATTTTAGTGAGGAGAGAGCATTCTAGAGAGAGAAAGAGGAGTTTCAAATATAACTTTCAATCCAACGAGATCCAACTCTTTGTGTCTTCATCCAA
This sequence comes from Dendrobium huoshanense, assembly GCA_016618105.1. Lineage (NCBI taxonomy): Eukaryota > Viridiplantae > Streptophyta > Magnoliopsida > Asparagales > Orchidaceae > Dendrobium > Dendrobium huoshanense. Next base: position 19,528,092 of record CM028351.1, on the reverse strand, counting down.
GTTGTAGAAGATTGCTGCAGCTTTCCAACAAGCCAAAAATCTCAAAAATCCGACGGTTGGATCGTAAGTTATGCTCATTTTAAGTTTAAATTTCAATTTGACACTGTAGCAATTTTACAATGAATGGAGCCTCCAAACTCCAGGCATTGTAAGATCATATTGCCCTCTAGCTACAGTTCAAATTTCATGCAATTTCACCGAGTATTTTGAAAGATATGAGCGTTTAAAGATTTCTATTTAAAATGAACTAGAGCAGATCTGGACCGTCCGATCGAAGATCAGACGGCTCAGATCTGGGTATACCATGCGGCTTCCTCCATGTTTGAACGTGGGTCATCCCGTGGTATGGGAGGGTGACGTGGCGTCACGCCACGCCGCCACGTCACCGTCAGCTGATTTGACCCAAATTTGAATAAAAAATGCTTGAAATGCTCCAAATCTTCAAAAATTCACAGAAAATCGAGTTCTTCACCAAATAGGGCTTTCTTGGGCTCGTTGGAAAGATAATCTAATGTAGTATTTATTAAAATTAAAATTATATTGATTTGATTTCTGTATTGTGAGATATTTGAGTTTATGTTAATATTATTTATTGTTATTTTCTCACAATCCAGTGATCAAATGAAGCCCAAATTTTGGTGGATGATTATTGAGTATCTTAGGCATGTTTAATAATTTTTCTAGGTTTATATGCTCAATAGATTTCTGTGATATGAATTTTTAAGGTAAATGGTCTATTTTGGACCCTAAACTTTGAAAATTCATAACTCCTTAGGGTTTTAGTATTTTGCTGTGATATTTCTGTGGTATGCTTAAATGTATGTCAGGGTTAGTCACACCAAGTTTCATGCCTATATAAATATTAGAGACACCTAGGAAAAATAATTAAGGAAATGTCTAGAAAACTTAGAAAATTCATAGGGGATTGTAAACACACCCAATAGGGGTGAAACTTGAACATAGTAAACTTAGTGACATCAGATACCTTAGGTTTAAATTGTACTCAATTTGGAGGTCATTAGGTTAGAAAATTGAGCATGTCAAATTTCAGCCCCTTTAAGGACTTAAAAAATTCAATAAATCATTATAAATTTATATTAATTCCAAAAAATACCCATAATACCTCTAATTAACCATATTTCAACTCTTAATCACTGAAAATTTAATATCCTTTAATTTGACATTAAAATCCATTTTAATTTAATTTTAATCAAAATCAATATTTAATCAATTTTAATTAATTAAAAATTATTAAAAATCCCAAAAAATCTTTAAACACTTGCTGATCTCTCCTTAGATCATTTCTGATCTTTGGAGTTTATTTCAAGAAGTTTGGGACTGATTTGGGATCAAATCACTAAAATGACCCTTAATTGAAACAATTTAATAATTTCAATAAATACCCAAACTTCCAAAATTCATAACTAATTGTAGAAAATTCCAAATCAATCAAACTCAGTGGCTAATGACTCTAATTAAAATCTACTATTTTACAAAAATGTCTAACCCCCAAAATATGGTCAAACTCAAAAAGTCAACAAATCGGTCAACTTTAAGTCAAAACTAGTTCACAACTTCAAACCTTTGTAATAAAATGTAGAAAAATCCGATTTCAACGTACTTACCTTCTAACTGATCGTAGTAAGGTCTAGTATTTTAATAAAATATAATCATTCCATAATTTGAGCTAAATCAAAAATTCAACTTTTGACCCTTTAATTAAATGATTAAAATATTCTAAAAATTCATAAAGCTCAAATCACTCTAAAACTCCAAAAAATATTGGCTTAATGTTTAAAATACTTAACAAATCCTTTAAAGCACAACAACCACCCTAAAGATGAAGTTTATTGGCTGGACTACTCCGGGCTGCGGGGCTAAGTGTCCTAAGGAGGCTGGTTCCTCGAGCCTGGTGGCACAACGCCACGAATGGATTCAAAGGGGTGTTAAATCTTAAAATAGATTAATCTTTAATTATTTAACATTTTTAAAAATCTCTAATTCAATTACATTAATTTGGTTTATCGGCTGGACTACTCCGGGCTGCGGGGCTAAGTGTCCTAAGGAGGCTGGTTCCTCGAGCCTGGTGGCACAACGCCACGAATCAATTAATGGAAAACTTAAATTAATCAACTTTAAAAATCAGTAATTAACTCATTTCTTTATATTAATCCACGTTTTTTTTAATTCTAACCAATTTAAATAACTTAATTTACCCCGATTGCTACTAGGTAACCCAGGCCTACGAGGCTATTAGCTTAGCCCCAAGGAAGGTGAAATAATTTTCACGGCCTCGGTGTGAAACAAAGGTAGCAATCAATTAACTTCTAAAATATGTCTAATTAAAATTCTTAATTCATTAATATTTAAATTTTAATCTAAATCCCCTTTTAAGCTTTAACAAACCCAGACTTTTAGACAACTTCAATTAATAACCTACTTTAGGATCTATCCCAGCCACACGACCTTTCTCACACACTTTAGATGATGTGCTAGGACAACCAACTCTAGATCTAGGTTAGGCCGGTGTTTACTTTACTGCTGTGTGCCGGGTTTTTCGTAGTTTTCACTGCATGTTGTGGATGAAATTGCTTTGCTGTGTCTGCTTACTTTTTCTGTACTTTGTGGATGGACTGATGTGTTTGGCGACTAGATTACCCTTAGGTTAGGTACGATCTGGATGTTGACACAGTTTTCTGCAGGTGGCCACGCTCATGCAGGGCAATATAAAAAGGGGGCAAATAAAAAAATGCATAAATATTATAAACTCTTTGCACAGGTGCTTCAGCTGCTAAAGCCCCCAAATAAAAGAGCGTGGCTAGTGTGTTTACTTTCTTTTCTGCTCATATACAACTGCTTGGGAATAACTGCTTTTATATATTAATTGCTTAGGATAATCCTGCAGGTGAGTCTAGACTTTTTTATTTTGATATCAATGTAATTTGTGTAAGTGTCAAGTGTTGTGAAAGTTGATTTTGAGTTGGGATGCATAGATCCAAAGCTTGGATTCCAAAGAGGAAAGGATACCCCTTTAGGGAACACTCCTTTTCTATTTGGAAATCCAAATTTGGATCATACCTCTTCCTTACCCAAAGAGGAAAGAGTGGTCTTCCCCTTTAGAGGGAAGTGCCCTCTTGTCCATTTGGGTAATCCACTACGAAGATTCCAAGAAGATTGAAGAAAAGGAGTCCAAAGAAGAATGAAATTGAAGATTTGAAGATTTGAAGATTGAGAGTATCCCACTCAAAACAACTTGCATCATTACTAGGTTTAGAATCCGGGTTGTTGTCAGTGGTGCCCGGCCACTTTACTTTCTGTAATATTCTGGTTTGTAATAAGTAGGGCAACTTTGCCTATGGACATTTATTAATTAGTTAAATATTTGATGTAATGAATTGATTGCCTTTAGGATTGCCTGTTTTTACTAGTCTTTTTTGGCGATTGCATGCCGCTTTTTGTTTTCTCCTGGATACGTGAGACTCGTGAGGGTGTGAAAGTTTTCTACTCATAACCTTAAAAAACTAAAATTTTAGTGAGTCTAAATAACATAGAAAGATAACGAATCTAGGAAATTAGCCGGGGATCGACCCCGGGGTCGCATGCATATTTCTGCATTACTCTTTCCTTGCTTTAGACCCTTCCCCGCCTGCGGGTAGAGTCCGGATAGTCTGACCTATGAGGACGAGGTGCCGGACCTGGGGAAGTCCAGTCTTCTAAAAAAATTATTTTATAAGCCTGTTTTTAAAATTTCAAGCATACTTGATTTGGAAGTTGTCGACCAGCATGCATTCCATTAGATACAATTAAAGAGTCAAAATTTTAATTTTATAGTCCTTAGCATTTTAGCACCTAACATAAGTCAAAGGGGCCAAATAGGAGAATCTCTAGATGTCGGCCCCAACTCTCCAAAACTTTAATTATAACGTCCCTACCACTCTTTCATAAAAGACCGGACTCATCTCTTTTAAATCGATTAGGTGGTTAGCTGGCTCCCCAATCCAGGCCGGGGTAAGTCCAGGTTTTGCACTGCATTAGTTAGGATCGGACGACTGTGGTCCAGTGTCCAAAATAGATTTAGGATCTGGGGCAGATCTTTGATTATAAGACCCCAAATTTCGAGAATATAGTCTCAAATTTCTAATAAAATACTTAACTCTAATTAAAGCTTCATTTCAATCCTAAAACATAAAGCCCAACACTTAGATTAAGTTGGGACACTTCCGGATGGTTCTGGAATCTTAAAGTGTCCCCTACCTCTCCTCCTTTAACTCCGTTAATAACTGCTCAATTTTGATCCATTCCCTTTTGAGTTTCCAAAATTCACTTCTCTTTTTGACATCACTCCTAGAAATTCTAACAAAATTTTGTCGTTATTTTAATCGAGAGTTTTCGTAGGAGACCTCGTTTTCTTACGATGTAATTAATTACGAGGGCTTGCGCTCGTAGGAGATTTAGAACCACACACGCACCTGATTTTAAAAATTGATTTTTTAAAACTCAATTGGATTTCTTTGGGAAAACTTAAATACTAGTGATCATTGTTATCATATTCAAAGAATTATCATCGAATGATATTTTCTCCCTTCGGGGAGATACATCTTTCTTTGATAAGGCTTTGGATGTGAACCTAACGATCACACTTTTTGAATATTGTAGCTGGATATTCAGTTGAACCTCATTTTGACCCTTCGGGGCCATATGAAGTTCTCTTTAGCATCCGATCACGATATTCAAGATGAATTTCATAATTCTAAATCTGAATAGCGTTATGAAATTTTATTTTCACCTCTCGAGGTGATATACTTTTTCTAACGAAACAATTCGATTTTAGAATTTAATTTTAAGTCCCAAAGAAAACTAATATTTTTCAAAACCTTTTTTCAAAATTCCTCCAACAAAAAAATGGCACGCCCGGTGGGACAAATCTCTCTCTCCATCTTTAATAATGGCAAAATTTTGTTTCATCGGTAGTCTTAACTACCTTTCTTCCGTTGGTCCCTCTACCCATTTCTTTCTTGGGTGAGTGTGGCCAACATCTAAAAGAAAATACCTTTCAAGTAGAGAGGCGAGTGATGAAATCTTTGTCTAAGCCGGGCTTTGACATTTTGCCTCCAAGTTAATTGGTAGAGCAAAGGAGTTAAGCCAGGTTCCTTGAATATTCTCAATCAATTTTGTAAACTCTCTTATTGGGTGAAAACTCAACATATTGAGGTTCAAGATTTAGAGAAAATTAATCATGCTTAAAATTCAAATTTTAATTCAAAATTGACTAACTTAAATCACTTTTCCTTAATTCCAGGATACTTAAATACTCAAATGGCTGGAAAACTCATCTTCTCCCTAGATAGAAACTTGATAATAGAAGGAATTACCTCTGGCAACTTGATCTAGTTTGGGATAGAATTTCAAAACTTCAAGTTATCAGTCAACGGAGAAGAAATGATTGATCTCTCTGCTGGAATACAAAGGGATGTTCCCCTAGTCGAGATTACTTTAGGGTCAGGAGTTGACTCCCCTATCTCTATGATGGAGGTCGTTGTCGCCCCTTCGACCACTGTGCCCTCTACTCAGGAGGATAAGAACCAAGAACCATTAACAATGGAAGAATTACCATCTCAACCTGAGATTGGGTTAAGTTCTAACACCCCTATTGCCAGTAAAAGTAAGCGGAAGAAATACCTTAAAAGGGTTAAGAAGAAGGTTGCTAAGGCCAAAAAGACTGCTAAGGTAGAAGCCTTGAAACAAGTTAAATTTTAGGCCAATCGAGAATTCGTTGCTCCTTACACCTACCCCCTCCATGGTGGAAATGTTTTCCACCCTACTCCTGTTACTCAAAGGAGAGAGGTTGTGAAAATGAGAGCACGATCTCCGATACACCTTCTTGACTACTATACAGAGAGAATAAATCAAGAAAGAGCTAAGCAATCACCTGTAATAAATCATAGGCCCCTAGTTGAAGGTTATGACCCATCCACTCTATTAGATGAAGTTTGGTCACGTTACTACACGTGCCCCACTGCGTCTTTTATAGAGGAGGATGTGCAGAAACCACCCGGGGTGCCACTCTCATAATTGCTAGGTTACTAGTAATTAGGGAGGGAAATAATAATGGATATGGGATCTTATCAGATAGTGACACCATTTGAATTTAACTTCTAGATGGGTCCTATCGCGATAGATCCTTAAATTGAGATGATGCATCATTAGTTAGGGATAGTGCAGACCCCACAACAATCTCTTCCTCTTAAGAGATTGTGGAAATATAATTTACATTGATTGGGCCTTGCCACCTGGACTTACTATTTTGAAGGAAATCATATTATTTCTCAAGTGTATTGGGTCAAAATTTTCAAGATAGTTGATCCATCTTTTTAATGAAGATTGACCTCTACTTTTAATCAAAAATAGGAGAGAGTAGTGATTGACCCCACTGGATCTTTAAAGGCCCCTCCCTCCCACCGCTTCTGTGGGTTGATTTGATTTTTGAATTAAAATTTGTATCAAACTTAAGTTGGTTTTTGAAATGAAAATCTTCTTAGTCTTCTCGCGGTTTTGTATCTTATAAGCTTCTCTTGCATGTTCTAAATCTATTCAATGATTTTCAAAGTCAAGTTGATATTTTTTTTATCAAAAGATTGGGTCCAATTTGGGGATTATTCTTCCTTGGATAAGAGAATGAGTTTTCTTCTCTTATACTTGCGATATAATCCTGGATTAAAAAAAAGAGCAATTATTTTAAGGTTTTAAAGAAAGTGAAGCCTCTTGTTAAAAAAAAATTCAAAGGATGCACAAAGTGCATTAAAAAAATTCAAAATCAAAAGAAGCGTAAAGTGCGCCAAAGAAATAAAAAGATGTGCAAAGCATGTCACAAAAAAAAAAAGTGAAAGAGGCTTCCTTCTTTTTAAATCCTTAAATTTCAAAGGTCCCGATCACCCTTAATAGCTTGACTTTGTAAAATTTTGAATCTAGATTTATTGTCGTGCATAGACAGTTTATTAGATAGGAAAATTCTATGCAAGAGAATTGAAAAGATTAAATTTCTCGATCCAACTTAAATCCTTTTGAAATTAATTTTAATTCAAACTTTCTACAAGGGAGAACTTAGTTCAGTTTCTATGAAATTTGATCCGGGTCAACAAAATCCAAAACCCTTGGCTCTTTTCGGGTCAATTGGGGTCACTCTACTTCTTACTATACTTTTGAATTTGTTCCCACTTGTCATTTTGACAGGGTCCAAATGATTAAGAGGAAATTTTCAATAAAAAGAATGAATCTTCTATTCTCGATAAGAATTCAAATCCCATTCTCAAGAGATATATGTGAATCTTTAAACATAGGCATCGTTTCTTTTAAGATCCACTATGTAAAATAACACTCTATGCTGGGTCCAAGGTTGTTCTCAAATAGAGGTGTGTTTTACATCGCATAAAATTGACTTTCAAAATTGAGTCACAACTAAGTAGAATGCCTGACTCCAATTGGAGGATCTTAAAGGCCTTGAAGAAAGTTGATTTTGTACTCAACAAAATTTGAAATTACATAAGTCACGTATGATTCAAGTTCATTATAAATTGTGTTACCTCAGGACTTTCCAAGTAGGAGACTTGGTTGTAGTCCTTTGGAGACCAATTTTAGTCCACCATAAGATCAATATAAGCTTTGAATCAATGTTGACTAGATAGACCACCTTAGAGATAATCTATAAGAGAGGTTCATGACAATTGATTAATTTTGAAGATGCTACCAGATGATTCATTTCATTTGGGTGGTTCTTTAAGAAGTATCATGCATGATGAGGATCAAATTAAACATCAAATTCACCCCTTCAAATTCAAAGAAATCAAATCAAATTCAAAATCATCAATCAATTGTTTTCAATTTTCTTTTCCTTAAGGTTAGGTCCTGCCTTCCCTTAGGATTAGACCCGCTAGTGGTGGAGTACGCCCTCTGTGGCACCATCCTGGCTTTTACCCGGGGATTAGTGGTGGAGTACGCCCTTCGTGGCACCATCCTAATTCTCATTCGCTAGTGGTGGAGTACGCCCTTCGTGGCACCATCCTAGTTTACCAGTTGAGGTCCTCTGTGTGGAGCAAGTTTCCTCCCCACTTGACCATTCGCTAGTGATGGAGTACGCCCTTCGTGGCACCATCCTAGTTTGCCAGTTGAGGTCCTCTGTGTGGAGCAAGTTTCCTCCCCACATGACCATTCGCTAGTGATGGAGTACGCCCTTCGTGGCACCATCCTAGTTTGCCAGTTGAGGTCCTCTGTGTGGAGCAAGTTTCCTCCCCACATGACCATTCGCTAGTGATGGAGTACGCCCTTCGTGGCACCATCCTAGTTTGCCAGTTGAGGTCCTCTGTGTGGAGCAAGTTTCCTCCCCACATGACCATTCGCTAGTGATGGAGTACGCCCTTCGTGGCACCATCCTAGTTTGCCAGTTGAGGTCCTCTGTGTGGAGCAAGTTTCCTCCCCACATGACCATTCGCTAGTGATGGAGTACGCCCTTCGTGGCACCATCCTAGTTTGCCAGTTGATCTGCCTATTTGGAGTAAGTCTTCTATCAGCATCCTATAGGCCTAAGGTTGGGTGATGCCCTTCCTTAGACCCAAGGCTAGGTATTCCCTACCTTGGTTTCCAGTTGATCCGTCTACTAGGAGTAAGTCTTCTATCAGCATCCTGTAGACCTAAGGTTGAGTGATGCCCTTCCTTAGACCCAAAGCTAGGTATTCCCTACTTTGGTTTCCAGTTAATCTGCCTATTAGGAGTAAGTCTTCTATCAGCATCCTATAGGCCTAAGGTTGGGTGATGCCCTTCCTTAGACCCAAGGCTAGGTATTCCCTACCTTGGTTTCCAGTTGATCCGTCTACTATGAGTAAGTCTTCTATCAGCATCTTGTAGACCTAAGGTTGGGTGATGCCCTTCCTTAGACCCGAAGTTAGGTATTCCCTACTTTGGTTTCCAGTTAATCTGCCTATTTGGAGTAAGTCTTCTATCAGCATCCTATAGGCCTAAGGTTGGGTGATGCCCTTCCTTAGACCCAAGGCTAGGTATTCCCTACCTTGGTTTCTCCAGTCCTCTCTTCAGAATAGGTGTAAGCTTTTTACTAGTTTCCAATGGACTTAAGGTTGGGTGATGCCCTTCCTTCAACTCTTCAAGATCCTACTCCTATTCGGTCAACGCCAATGTGTGCAGCAGAAGTTCTTTCTACCACACACATTGGGGGTCCGTTTGTTGACCTCATTTTTGTATGAGGTCACTAAGGCCCTTCCAAACTCCAGATTAATTTTAGATCCTAGGATCCATTCTAGACCTTAGGATTCTTTCCTAGAGCCAGACCTTAGAGCCTACTCTAGAGCCTAGGATTCCCTTAAATCCTAGATCTTAGAACTCCTCTAGATCTTAGGACCACTCCAACTTCAAATCAATCCCCACCCTTGATCAACCTCAACCTCAAATCAATTCCTACATTTGATCAACTCCAACTTCAATTTTATTCCTACCTTTGATCAATTTAAGTCTCAAATTTTATTCAACTCAAATTCAAATTAATTCAAGTTTCAAACATATTCAAACCTTGATCCAATCAATTTGACAATCCAACTTTCAACTTAGACTTTGATCCAAGCTTCAATCTAGCTTTGACCTCATCCATTCATTAACAATCACCACATGATTGTAAATGATTTGGATACTTCAATACTAATCATTCAAACTTAAAATCCATTCCAAATCCAAAAGTCTAAACTCAAATTCAAAGTCTTAAGGTCTTGTCCTTAAGACCCTTTTCAAAGAATTTTCAAATATTTCAAAACCCAGTCAAATGGTCTCTGATTCAGGATCTATCACTTGCAAAGTGATAAGACATTTCTCTAGAGATTGCCCTCCAAATTTGAGCTCATTTGGAGGATTCTAACTCTTTAAACTTAATCCAACTCCAAATGTTGCAAAACCTTTGAATATTTACAATCCATGCCACTAGGCCTTTCACCTAGTGGAATTTGACTTTGGATCCCCCTCCAAATCTTTTGATCCCTCTTAATACCTTGATATTAACTTATTAAGCAATGATCTACATCTTTTTAGATTCAATTTGACCCAGAATTGACTTGAGTCCAAAATGACCAAAATGCTCTTAAATGGAGATTTTTGGACTTTTGGCCTAAACTCAACTTGATTTGACTTATCAACCTTTGAAATCTTCTTCAAATATCATTCCAATGGATCCTAAATGACTTTAGGAACACATTGAACCCAAACTTACTCTTTGGTTTGACTTGGTTGACCAAATCAACCCTTTAACCCAACACTTGTTAATTTTAACTATTCTAGTGATTTTGAATCAATTCAACTCATCAAGATTGGTTAATTATACACTTTTGACTTCAAATTCCTTGGCATGATATCTTGTAGCACTCTTGACCTCCCTCATGCACATCCTAGTCACCATTGACTAGTCAACAAGTCAATGGGTCAAAAACAACCCTTGAAATGAGACCATAGCTTGGCCACCTCATCATCCCATAAAGCAAACCCTTTCTCCAAGTAAAAATCTCATTTTGGCTAATGGGAATATGCTTTTTCCCTCCCTAATTGATCATTAAACAAGCTCTATTAACCAAGACAAGCATTGGTTCATCCAAATGGGGGAAAAGGTGTGGTCCCTCTTCCCATGGACCAAGAGATGTCACTCTCAACCACCAACCCTATTCCATAGCTTTGGGCAGCATAGGGGACACTTGGCACTCATCCAAAACCACTTCAAATCAAATCTCAACCATCCAATCCAAAAGCCAAAGATAAAGTGGGGGAAAACTTGACCTAAAGGGAGCTTCTTCATCATTCCCTCTCATATGATCAAAATCTCAAAAACTCCAGCAGCCCCCAACCTTCCAAGAGCTTCTCCCATACACTCCAACACATTCCAAGGCCTTCCCAAGCTTTTCCCAACCATTTCCAAGCCTCAAATCACTATTTTAGTGAGGAGAGAGCATTCTAGAGAGAGAAAGAGGAGTTTCAAATATAACTTTCAATCCAACGAGATCCAACTCTTTGTGTCTTCATCCAAGTTGTAGAAGATTGCTGCAGCTTTCCAACAAGCCAAAAATCTCAAAAATCCGACGGTTGGATCGTAAGTTATGCTCATTTTAAGTTTAAATTTCAATTTGAAACTGTAGCAATTTTATAATGAATGGAGCCTCCAAACTCCAGGCATTGTAAGATCATATTGCCCTCTAGCTACAGTTCAAATTTCATGCAATTTCGTCGAGTATTTTGAAAGATATGAGCGTTTAAAGATTTCTATTTAAAATGAACTAGAGCAGATCTGGACCGTCCGATCGAAGATCAGACGGCTCAGATCTGGGTATACCATGCGGCTTCCTCCATGTTTGAACGTGGGTCATCCTGTGGTATGGGAGGGTGACGTGGCATCACGCCACGCCGCCAAGTCACCGTCAGCTGATTTGACCCAAATTTGAATAAAAAATGCTTGAAATGCTCCAAATCTTCAAAAATTCACAGAAAATCGAGTTCTTCACCAAATAGGGCGTTCTTGGGCTCGTTGGAAAGATAATATAATGTAGTATTTATTAAAATTAAAATTATATTGATTTGATTTCTGTATTGTGAGATATTTAAGTTTATGTTAATATCATTTATTGTTATTTTCTCACAATCCGGTGATCAAATGAAGCCCAAATTTTGGTAGATGATTATTGAGTATCTTAGGCATGTTTAATAATTTTTCTAGGTTTATATGCTCAATAGATTTCTGTGATATGAATTTTTAAGGTAAATGGTCTATTTTGGACCCTAAACTTTGAAAATTCATAACTCCTTAGGGTTTTAGTATTTTGCTGTGATATTTCTGTGGTATGCTTAAATGTATGTCAGGGTTAGACACACCAAGTTTCATGCCTATATAAATATTAGAGACACCTAGGAAAAATAATTAAGGAAATGTCTAGAAAACTTAGAAAATTCATAGGGGATTGTAAACACACCCAATAGGGGTGAAACTTGAACATAGTAAACTTAGTGACATCAGATACCTTAGGTTTAAATTGTACTCAATTTGGAGGTCATTAGGTTAGAAAATTGAGCATGTCAAATTTCAGCCCCTTTAAGGACTTAAAAAATTCAATAAATCATTATAAATTTATATTAATTCCAAAAAATACCCATAATACCTCTAATTAACCATATTTCAACTCTTAATCATTGAAAATTTAATATCCTTTAATTTGACATTAAAATCCATTTTAATTTAATTTTAATCAAAATCAATATTTAATCAATTTTAATTAATTAAAAATTATTAAAAATCCCAAAAAATCTTTAAACACTTGCTGATCTCTCCTTAGATCATTTCTGATCTTTGGAGTTTATTTCAAGAAGTTTGGGACTGATTTGGGATCAAATCACTAAAATGATCCTTAATTGAAACAATTTAATAATTTCAATAAATACCCAAACTTCCAAAATTCATAACTAATTGTAGAAAATTCCAAATCAATCAAACTCAGTGGCTAATGACTCTAATTAAAATATACTATTTTACAAAAATGTCTAACCCCCAAAATATGGTCAAAGTCAAAAAGTCAACAAATCGGTCAACTTTAAGTCAAAACTAGTTCACAACTTCAAACCTTTGTAATAAAATGTAGAAAAATCCGATTTCAAAGTACTTACCTTCTAACTGATCGTAGTAAGGTCTAGTATTTTAATAAAATATAAGCATTCCATAATTTGTGCTAAATCAAAAATTCAACTTTTGACCCTTTAATTAAATGATTAAAATATTCTAAAAATTCATAAAGCTCAAATCACTCTAAAACTCCAGAAAATATTGGCTTAATGTTTAAAATACTTAACAAACCCTTTAAAGCACAACAACCACCCTAAAGATGAAGTTTATTGGCTGGACTACTCCGGGCTGCGGGGCTAAGTGTCCTAAGGAGGCTGGTTCCTCGAGCCTGGTGGCACAACGCCACGAATGGATTCAAAGGGGTGTTAAATCTTAAAATAGATTAATCTTTAATTATTTAACATTTTTAAAAACTTCTAATTCAATTACATTAATTTGGTTTATTGGCTGGACTACTCCGGGCTGCGAACTAAGTGTCCTAAGGAGGCTGGTTCCTCGAGCCTGGTGGCACAACGCCACGAATCAATTAATGGAAAACTTAAATTAATCAACTTTAAAAATCAGTAATTAACTCATTTCTTTATATTAATCCACGTTTTTTTTAATTCTAACCAATTTAAATAACTTAATTTACCCCGATTGCTACTAGGTAACCCAGGCCTACGAGGCTATTAGCTTAGCCCCAAGGAAGGTGAAATAATTTTCACGGCCTCGGTGTGAAACAAAGGTAGCAATCAATTAACTTCTAAAATATGTCTAATTAAAATTCTTAATTCATTAATATTTAAATTTTAATCTAAATCCCCTTTTAAGCTTTAACAAACCCAGACTTTTAGACAACTTCAATTAATAACCTACTTTAGGATCTATCCCAGCCACACGACCTTTCTCACACAATTTAGATGATGTGCTAGGACAACCAACTCTAGATCTAGGTTAGGCCGGTGTTTACTTTACTGCTGTGTGCCGGGTTTTTCGTAGTTTTCACTGCATGTTGTGGATGAAATTGCTTTGCTGTGTCTGCTTACTTTTTCTGTACTCTGTGGATGGACTGATGTGTTTGGCGACTAGATTACCCTTAGGTTAGGTACGATCTGGATGTTGACACAGTTTTCTGCAGGTGGCCACGCTCATGCAGGGCAATATAAAAAGGGGGCAAATAAAAAAATGCATAAATATTATAAACTCTTTGCACAGGTGCTTCAGCTGCTAAAGCCCCCAAATAAAAGAGCGTGGCTAGTGTGTTTACTTTCTTTTCTGCTCATATACAACTGCTTGGGAATAACTGCTTTTTATATATTAATTGCTTAGGATAACCCTGCAGGTGAGTCTAGACTTTTTTATTTTGATATCAATGTAATTTGTGTAAGTGTCAAGTGTTGTGAAAGTTGATTTTGAGTTGGGATGCATAGATCCAAAGCTTGGATTCCAAAGAGGAAAGGATACCCCTTTAGGGAACACTCCTTTTCTATTTGGAAATCCAAATTTGGATCATACCTCTTCCTTACCCAAAGAGGAAAGAGTGGTCTTCCCCTTTAGAGGGAAGTGCCCTCTTGTCCATTTGGGTAATCCACTACGAAGATTCCAAGAAGATTGAAGAAAAGGAGTCCAAAGAAGAATAAAATTGAAGATTTGAAGATTTGAAGATTGAGAGTATCCCACTCAAAACAACTTGCGTCATTACTAGGTTTAGAATCCGGGTTGTTGTCAGTGGTGCCCGGCCACTTTACTTTCTGTAATATTCTGGTTTGTAATAAGTAGGGCAACTTTGCCTATGGACATTTATTAATTAGTTAAATATTTGATGTAATGAATTGATTGCCTTTAGGATTGCCTGTTTTTACTAGTCTTTTTTGGCGATTGCATGCCGCTTTTTGTTTTCGCCTGGATACATGAGACTCGTGAGGGTGTGAAAGTTTTCTACTCATAACCTTAAAAGTCTAAAATTTTAGTGAGTCTAAATAACATAGAAAGATAACGAATCTAGGAAATTAGCCGGGGATCGACCCCGGGGTCGCATGCATATTTCTGCATTACTCTTTCCTTGCTTTAGACCCTTCCCCGCCTGCGGGTAGAGTCCGGATAGTCTGACCTATGAGGACGAGGTGCCGGACCTGGGGAAGTCCAGTCTTCTAAAAAAATTATTTTATAAGCCTGTTTTTAAAATTTCAAGCATACTTGATTTGGAAGTTGTCGACCAGCATGCATTCCATTAGATACAATTAAAGAGTCAAAATTTTAATTTTATAGTCCTTAGCATTTTAGCACCTAACATAAGTCAAAGGGGCCAAATAGGAGAATCTCTAGATGTCGGCCCCAACTCTCCAAAACTTTAATTATAACGTCCCTACCACTCTTTCATAAAAGACCGGACTCATCTCTTTTAAATCGATTAGGTGGTTAGCTGGCTCCCCAATCCAGGCCGGGGTAAGTCCAGGTTTTGCACTGCATTAGTTAGGATCGGACGACTGTGGTCCAGTGTCCAAAATAGATTTAGGATCTGGGGCAGATCTTTGATTATAAGACCCCAAATTTCGAGAATATAGTCTCAAATTTCTAATAAAATACTTAACTCTAATTAAAGCTTCATTTCAATCCTAAAATATAAAGCTCAACACTTAGATTAAGTTGGGACACTTCCGGATGGTTCTGGAAAATTAAAGTGTCCCCTACCTCTCCTCCTTTAACTCCGTTAATAACTGCTCAATTTTGATCCATTCCCTTTTGAGTTTCCAAAATTCACTTCTCTTTTTGACATCACTCCTAGAAATTCTAACAAAATTTTGTCGTTATTTTAATCGAGAGTTTTCGTAGGAGACCTCGTTTTCTTACGATGTAATTAACTACGAGGGCTTGCGCTCGTAGGAGATTTAGAACCACACATGCACCTGATTTTAAAAATTGATTTTTTAAAACTCAATTGGATTTCTTTGGGAAAACTTAAATACTAGTGATCATTGTTATCATATTCAAAGAATTATCATCGAATGATATTTTCTCCCTTCGGGGAGATACATCTTTCTTTGATAAGGCTTTGGATGTGAACCTAACGATCACACTTTTTGAATATTGTAGCTGGATATTCAGTTGAACCTCATTTTGACCCTTCGGGGCCATATAAAGTTCTCTTTAGCATCCGATCACGATATTCAAGATGAATTTCATAATTCTAAATCTGAATGCGTTATGAAATTTTATTTTCACCTCTCGAGGTGATAAACTTTTTCTAACGAAACAATTCGATTTTAGAATTTAATTTTAAGTCCCAAAGAAAACTAATATTTTTCAAAACCTTTTTTCAAAATTCCTCCAACAGTGTGCTGTAAGTTACACCCACATCTACAGAAGGAAAAGGATTATTCTAAACCATCAATTAGAAGTGAATTTCCTCAGTTGAACTTGATATTGTTACTCCTAAGCCTGATGAAAATGTGGGCATTGTTCCTTAAGTGTAAGATCACATTAATTAATCCTTTCTCAAGGATTCTATTTAGGTTGAGCCAAACCCTGCTAATGCTGATGATTTGAATCATGTGTTGGAAGTCAATCTAAACTCTGTCTCTTCTTTACCTATTGCTTGTCAAAATGTGAATTATCAAAGTATTGTTATTAATCTAAATAATGGTTCTCTTTCTATTAGTCCTCACATCAAGGCTAGATCGTTAACTAATATTTGTTTGGATAAGGAGCTTGATCAAATTGCTGTGAATGTTCAAGAAATTGTCCAAATCGGTGTGGTGAAGGAAAAAGGTGGTAATGAATTGAGTAATGAAACCACTGTGGAAGATGGTGATTTCTATGAGGAAGGAGAAATTCCTCTCTTAAGGGGTTGTCTTGAATGCTTAATGATAGTAATTTTCCTTTGAATGATTACTATCATAGTGATGCTTTTACTGACACGGAGGATATGGATATGTTGCGTAAATATTTTGCTAGAGATGATAATGATACTAGTTATACCCAAGGGTCATAGTAGGAGAGGTAGGATGCAAATCAATTTCATTTTACATCCTCTTAGAAACACACATTCGCATACTTCTCATTAACCTAATACTTTTAATATTTAATGCTATTGTTTGGAATGTTAAGGGTATTGGGTGCCCTTCTTCTAAGTATAGAGTTAAAAACTTATGCCATATTTATAATGTGTCTATTCTTGTCTTTCTTGAGCCTCTTATCTCATTTGATAAGTTATTGGTACTGCTTAATTTTTTGGATTTAAATATGCTATGTCGAATGTGGCCAATAAAATTTTGGTTTTTTGGAAATATTATGCCGGATATATTTTATTGGTGACTTTACTCAAGTTATGCATTGTAATATTGAAAGTTCTAATTTTCAGTGTTGTGCCTCTTTTGTTTATGCTACTTCTTCTTCTTATGTCAGAAAGATGTTATGGGAAAAAATCATTCACTTCCATAGTATTTGTAACCTTCCCTGGCTTATTGGATGGGATTTTAATACTATATCTAACCCGATCTTAACGCATAGGGGGCTCTCTCCCTATCTATTAATCTATGAAGGATCTTAATAGTATGATTATGTATTGTAACTTAATTGATATTGGCTTCTCTGGTAATAATTTCACTTAGAATCATGAGCATTTATGGCAATGGTTAGATTGGATGTTATTTATAATTGTTAACTTAACTCGTTTGAGTCTACTACTGTTGAGCATCTGTTGATCTCATTTTTGTATGAGGTCACTTGGACCAATCCCGACCCTAGATTAGTTTAACCTCCATACCAATCTAGATTCTAAGATCTTCTTAGACTCCAGACCCTATGATCTACTCTAGACCTTAGGATTCTTCCAGACCAATCTAAACTCTAGGTTCCTCTAAGAATCCAGACCCTAGGATCTATTTTAGACACTAGGATTCTTCTAGACTAATCCAAACCTTAAGATATTTGGAATTTAGGACCTTTTCAGACCTTAGGATCTATCTAGGTCCTAGGATTCTTTAGAATCCTAGACTCTAGGATTCCTTAGATTCTAGATTCCTATTAGAGTTTAAACTTTAGAATTCTTTCAAACTCCAGGATCAGTCTAGGCCTTAGGATTGTCCTAGACCCTAGGATCCTTCTAGACTCTAGACCATAGGATCTATTTAGAACCTATGACTCTTATGGATTCTAGAATTTAAATTTCCTTTATATTCTAGGACAAATTCAAAACTCTAATCATTCTTGATGTCAAGCCAATCCATACCTTATTTCAATTCAAGCCTCAATCAAAATCCAGACTTCAGTCTAGTTCAAAATCCAAACTCTAGTTCAAACCCTAATCCTTCCTCTATCAAACTTCAATAATATCATGTCACTTATGATCATCCCAAATGATCATAAATGATATGGATAATTTAAATCCATTCATTCAAACTCAAAACCCAATTCAAATCCAGAAATCCAGACTCAAATCCAAGTCCAAAGGCTCTGGTCCTAAAAGCCTTTTTGAGGGATTATTTTAAACACTTCAAAACCTAGTCAAATGACCTCTAATTCAGAATCTATCACTTGCACAATAATAAGACATGTCTCAATAAAAAACCCTCCAATTTTGAACCCTTTCTAATATCTCTAACCCTAAAAAATGAATTGAAATCCAAAGGCTGTAAAACCTTCAAATATTTATGGCCTATAACACTAGACTTGCCGCCAAGTGGATCGTGATCTTGGAGCTTTATCCAAAGCCTCCAATCACTTCTAGACCCTTGATTATGATTCATTGAGCCTTAAACTTTACTTGGTTGACCCATTTTGACCCCTAGTTGACCAAGGGTCAAAATGACCTAAATACCCCTTAGGGTTTTGAATATCCATTTCAAATCTAATGACCTCCAAATTGTTTGGAACCACTTCTAACAATTTTTAAATATCAAACCAAACTTGTTGGCCCCAAACCCTGACCCTGGGTTAACCTAGGTTGTTCAAATAGGCCCTTAAGGGTTAAAACATGCATTTTAACCAGATTGACCTTTCTAGACCTTGGAACCACTTCCAACAGACTCAAAATAATAAAATAAATTCGTTGAGCCCAATTCTAGCTTTTGGGTCAACTTGGTTGACCCAATCAACGTAGGTTGACCTAATGATCCCTTAAGGTTTAAATAGGTATATCCAACCCATTTAACTATTTCAAACCCCTCAAATTTATTTCAAATGATATTTTAAACCTGTTTAGACCTGTCATGAGTCAAATCATGGACATTTGGACCAAGTCAACTCATATACTTGGTTAAATACACATGATTTTAATTAAACCTCATGTATCCTCAATCAATCATTCAAGACTTAGTCCAAGCTGCACTCAACACTCTACCCCTTGCCACCTCAGTAGCCTAATTTTCTAATAAAATTAATCACTCAAATTAATTATCTCATTCAAACAAAGTCAAGCCCAATACTAAGGATAGACTGGAATGTTTTTTAAATTATTTCAGAATCTTAAAACACTCCCTACCCTTCCTCCTTTGACTTTAGAAATAACTGTTCAAATTTTATCTAATCCTTGTTAAAATTCCAACCCTTACCTCCTTTGACATCAATCTTTGAAATCTTATATAAAATTTCTACCACTATTATAATCGAGAGTATTCATAGGAAGACTCCAGATTTTCCTATGATATAATTAACTATGAGGGCTTATGCTTGTAGGAGATTTAGAAACTCAGACCAAATTTTCAAAATCCAAATTTCAAAACCTTTAATTAATTATCTTTGTGAAACATCAAAATTCAACAATCATTATCATCATGTTCAAATGATCAATAATGATTAATAACTTCTTTTCTTGGAGATATATATCAATTATTATTTTAACATTAGTTATGAGATTAATGATCTTTTATCCATATTAATGTAGTTAAACACTCAATTAAATTTTATTTTGACCCTCCGGGGTCATATGTGATTCACTCCTATATTTGGCTACGATAATCAATATTTATTCAAAGTTTTATAATTTGAATCTATTAGGAAATGATAATATCGCCTCCCAAGGCGATATATTATTCATAATAAAGAGTTTGATTTAAAACTAAAATCTCTGAATTTGATCTTTTCCTAAATAAAATTAATACTTTTCAAAACTACACATTTTTCAATCAAACAAAAAATAGTGACTCCGCTGGGGATAAGTCTCACTTTCCATCTTTAATAGCCGTACAAATTTTATTGCATCGATAGTTTTGACTACCTTTCTTTTCGTTGATCTTTCTACCCAGTTATCTCTTAGGTGAGAGTGGCCAACATTTGTTAAGACCTGTTTACAAGAGAAGCGAGTGTAGGAAATCTCTTTCAGGTCAGGCTTTGACATTTTACGTCCAAGTTCATTGGTAGAGCGAAAGAGTCAAGGCAAATTCTTTTCAAACTCTCCTATAAATGTTTGAAACTTGCATGCTTAGATCTATCAATTGCTTGCTAACTTATATAACTTATAGAAGGTCCTTCAAATTTAAAATAAAATGTTTCAATCTTCTAGCATAATTCAATCTTTTTCAAATCCTTAATGTATTATATCAACACATATGAAATTGTAACTCTTGAAATCTCGTATGTGTGACAGAATATAAATCTCTTCATTAAGTCCAATTCAAAAGATCAATCCTTCTGGTAAAGTCACTCTTTGACATTTCACTCCTAAGCATTCGTCGGGATGAAAGAGTTGGGTTGACTTTTAATAATCTCTCCCCCCCCCCCCCCCCAATTTGTGAACCTTTATGTTGAATGTGAATTCAATATATCAAGTTTCAATATAAGAGGAGATTCTGTCAGATTTTTAAACTTTCAAATCTCTTTTAAAAATTTTCAAAACTGATTCCAATCGCCAGTGCCATATATCTTCTATAACATTCTGTTGTAATTAAACATACACAATGCAAATCCAAAATGTTCTTGTCAACTTTGGGCTTTGACATTTCACCCCCAAATTTGAGTCAAGCCTAATTCTTAGGATCTTTAGGTTAATTTTGTAAATCTGCATATTTGAACAAAACTCAATATGTTGAGTTTCAAAGTCTGAAGAAGATCCGTTTAGTTCCAACATCAAATTCAAATTCAATCTTAAACCCAAACCAATTCTCAATAATAAACTCAAGTTTAACTTCAACCTTAAATTCAACTTTATTTTTGACTTCAAATTCAAATCTGGACTTAGACATTTGGCCCCAAGTAAATTGGTGAAATGAAAGAGTCAAGCTCGATCTTTGGATTTTTCATATCAATTTTTTGAACCTACATGATCGAGGGAAACTCAGTATGTTGAGTTAACAAATTTGAAGAAAATCCATTCAACTTTAACCTCAAATTCAAATTCAAATCCAACTTTAAGTCTAAACATAATTTTAACCTTAAATTCAAACTTGATTTCCATTTCAAACTCAACTTCAATCTTGATTTCAAAGTCAAATTCGAGCTTTGATATTTCAAACCAAGTCAATTGGTGAAATGAAAGAGTTGAGCCTGATCTTTGGATTTTTTATATCAATTTTGTGAGCCTACATGATCGAGTGGAACTCAACATGTTGATTCACAAAATTTCAAGAAAATCTGCTCAACATCAACCTCAAGTTCAAAGTTGAATCCAATCATAAGTCCAAACACAATTTCAATTTTAAGTTCAAACTTCATTTCCACCTAAAATTTAAATTCAATTTTGATTTCAAATGCAAGTCGGGACTTTGACATTTTTCCCCAAATTAGTTAACAGTGTGAAAGAGTCAAGTCTAATTCTAAAGTCATCCTCATTATTTTATAAACCACCGTGTTGAGTGTAAACTTAACATGATTGAGTTATAAAATTTTGAATAAAATCTATCAAATTTAAAATTCAAATTCAATTTCAAGATTAACTAATTCAAATCATTTTCTTAATTCCAATAAATTAAGCACTCAAATGGCTGAGAAACTCATCTTCTCACTGAATAGAGATGTGCATGTAGAAGAAAATCTCAATGGAAACTTAATTCAATATGAGATGGAATTTTAGAAACTCAAGATTTTCGTTAATGGGGAAACACTGATTGATATGTCTACCACAATACAAGGGGATTCCCCCTTTATAGAGATTACTTTAGGGTCAGGAGTTGACTTCCCCATCTCTGAGATGGAGGTTGCTGTCACTCCTTTACCCACTAAACCCTCTGCTCAGGAGGATAAGAATCAGAAGTCAATAACGACGGAAGAGCTACCATCTTTGTATGAGATTGGGTCAAATTCTATCACTCCTTTTGTCGGAAAGAACTGGAAGAAGAATTACCATCAAAGAGCCAGAAAAAGGAATATTAAGGCTAGAAAGATCACTAAGTCATAAGCCTTAGGGAGGGCCGACTTCGAGGCCAATCAAGAGTTCATAGCTCCTTCTACGTACCCCCTCCCTGGTGAAAATTGTTTCCACCCTTCTCCTATTGCACGAGGGAGGGAGGTTATAGAAATGAGAGCACGATCTTCATAACCCCTTCTTGACTACTACACAATAATACTCAAACAAACCAGAACTGATCAACCACCAGCAATAGGACGTAGGCCCCCTGTTGAGGGTTATAACCTATCCACTTTATTAGATGATGTTAGGGCATGTTACTACACATGTCCCACTACATCATCTATGGATGAGGAGGTCTAGAAACTGCTCGGGGTGCCACTCTCCTAACTACTAGACCACTAGTAGTGAGAGGGGAAAATAGTCTAAGATTATATCAGATAGTGATGCCGTCAAAATTTAAACTTTAATGCATGGGGTCCTATCATCATAAATCTTTTGATTAAATAATGGCGCAACTTCAAGGGATAATGCATACCCAATAACAATCTCTCCCACCAAAAAGATTGTAGGAATTCAATTTCATATTTATAAGGGTCTTACCACCCATACTTGCAACCTTTAAGGAAAACTTACCAATTTCTCAAGTGAACTGAATCCAGATTTTCAAGACAATTTGATCACCTTTTTTATGAAAATTGACCTCTACATTAAGTCTTAAATAGGAGAGAGTTGTAGTTGACTCCATCAAATGTTTAAATTTCCCTCCCTCCCACCACTTTTGTGGGTTGATCTAATTATTGAATTTAAAATTAATATCAAACTTAAGTTAATTTCAGATATTAAAATTTTATCAATTTTCTAGCAATCTTCTATCTTAATAGGCGATTCTCACATGTCTAAAATCTGTTCGATAATTTTTCCTAGTCAAGTTGATTTTCCCCGTCAAAAGATTTGATTTGCTTTGAGGATTATTCTTCCTTCTATAAGAGAATAACTTTTCTTCTAAAAGATTATAATCCTAGCATTAAAAAAGAGAGCAATCATTTCAAGGTTTTTTTGAGGGAATTGAAGCCTCTTCTCAAGATCAATCTAAAAAACAAAAAGATGCGTAAAGTGCGCCACAACTCAAAAATGCATAAAGTATGCTAAAAATCAAAAGATAAGCGAATGCGCCAAATCAATTAAAAGATGTGTAATGTGCACCACCATAGAAGAGTAAGGTGGTTTCCTTCCTTTAAATCCTTAAATTTAAAAAGACACATTCAATCTTAAAAACTTGACTTTGAAAATCTTGAATCTAGATTCTCATAATACATGAATTTTCTATCAGATAGAAGAACATCGTGCAAGAGAATTAAAAAGATCAAATTTTTCTCTTTAACTTAAACCCTTTGAAGTTAATTTTAATTTAAAATCTACTTAAGGGAGATCCCAGTTTAATTTCTATGAAACATGGTCTAGGTCAACAAAACCTAAATCCTTCTAGTTTAATGGAGTCGACTCTACCTCTCACTTTAAAAGTTTAATTTATTCTCATTTGTTGCTCCGATAGGGTCCAAATGGCAAGAGGAAATTTTTAATAAAACTATTGAATCTTCTACTCCATAAAAGAATTCAAATCTTGTCCATAAGGAGTCTGTGAGTCCTTATGTGTAGACATCTTTTCCTTCAAGGCCTTCTCTATAAAATTACACTCTATACTCCCACTAGAGGAGTATTTTATAATGCTGGGAACTATCTTTCAAGTTCAAATCACGAGTGAATAGAGTGCTCGACTCCAATTGGAGGAGTTCGAGGCCTTGTAGAGCGTCATCTTCAAGGCTTAGTAAAACTTAGAGTCATACAAAGCTCGAGTGGTTGAAGCTTTCGATATGATAGTGTGACTTAGAACTTTCCTAGAAGGAGACTTTGTCCTGATTCTTCGGATGCCTATTTTAGCTTACGGAGAGATCGGTGGGAGAGTTTGAACCAATACAAGACTATCCTCATGTCGTAGAGATGATCTTTGAGGGATGTTTAAAAATAACTGATTAACCCTGGAGAATGCCACCTAATATTTTCAAATATTAGGGATGCATTTCAGGAAGTACCATGCCATATGAGCATCAAAACTTAAAATCAAATTAAAAAATCTTCAAACTTAAATAAATCAAAATTAAACCAAATCAGATTCACAACTTGCCAGAAATTCAAATAAATCAAAATCAAATCAAAATAAATTCAAAACTCTTCAAATTCAAACCCATCAAATTCAAACAAATCAAAATTCAATCAAATCAAATTCTCCAAATTCAAATTTCAAAATCAAGTTCAAAGATCTTCTTAATTCAAAACTAAATCAAATCAAATTTCAAATTTAAAATCTATTAAATTCAAAACTTGATCAAGTCAAATTTAAACAATATCCAAATCTAATTATCAAATTCTAAAACTCAGACCTAACCCTCTATATAGAGCAAGTTTTCTCTACATACGATCATTCCAGACCCGATCCTCTATGTGGAGCAAGTTTACTCAACATATGATCATCTAGACTCGATCTTCTATGTGGACCAAGTTTCCTCCACATATGATCATCCAGACCTGATCCTCTATATGGAGCAAGTTTCTTCCTCACATGAGAAAATTCCAGACCCGATCCTCTATGTAGAGCAAATTTCTACTACATATGATCATTCAGACTCGATCCAATATGTGGAGCAAGTTTCCTCCCCACATAATCATTCAGAACTGATTTTGTGTGAAGCAAGCTTCCTTTTCATATAATCTTCCATTAGTGATGGAGCACGCCCGTTGTGGCACCATCCTAATTTCAAAATCCAGTTTCAATCTTTTATATAGGGCAAGTTTTCTCCACACAAGATCATCTAATTTTCTCTTTCTTAAGGATAGATGTGAGTCATCATGCTTTCTCTCTTTAGGATTAGATTTTCTAGTCACGGAGCACGCCCTTTATGGCACCATCCTAGTTTTCAAAATCTTGATTTGATCTCCTATGGGGATCAATGCTTCCTTCCCACAAGCCCTCCAGCTTTCTTTTCCTTAAGAACATATGTGAGTCATCGTGCTTTCTCTCATTAGGACTAGATAAACTAGTGATGGAGTACGCCCTCTGTGGCACCATCCTAGATTCCAACTCCAGGCTTGATTCTCTATGGGAAGCAATGCTTCCTTCCCACATGATCATCTAACTTTCTTCTCCTTAAGGATATATATGAGTCATCATGCTTTCTCTCCTTAGGATTAGATCTTCTAGTGATGGATAACACCCTCTGTGGCACCATCCTAGTTTCAAAATTCAAAATTAATCCTCTATAGTTAGGAATTCTTCTTTCTTATATGATCACTCAAGTCTTCTCGTCCTTAGGGTTAGGTTCTTTCCTCCCTTAGGATTAAATTCGCTAGTGATAGAGTATGCCCTTGGTGGCACTACCTGAGTATAAAATTCAAAATTTAACCATCAAGGGTTAGGTCTTTCCTTCAAATAAAATAGAAACGCAATCCTCTAGGGTTAGGTATTCCCTTCCCTTAGAACCAATTTCAAACTCAATCATCTAAGTTTAGGTTTTCCCCTTCCCATAGGACCAGACCCACTAGTGGTAGAGTACGCACTCTGTGGCACTACCCTAGTATCAATTCAAACCTCAATTCCCCATGGATAAATTTTTCCTCCATACCAATCCAGATTCTGAGATCTTAGACTCCAGACCCTAAGATCTACTCTAGACCCTAGGATTCTTCCATACCAATCTAGACTCTAGGATCCTCTTAGAATCCAGACCTTAGGATCTATTCTAGACCCTAGGATTCTTCTAGACTAATCCAAGCCTTAAGATTTAACTGAACCTTAAGTTCTTTATAGACTCCAAACCGTAGGACCTTTCCAAACCTTAGGATTCCTAGGATTCTTCAGAACCCTAGACTCTAGGATTCCTTAGATTATATAATCCTATTAGATTCTATACTTTAGGATTCTACCAGACTCTAGGCCTTAGGATTATCCTAGACCCTATGATCATTCTAGATTATAGACCTTAGGATCTATTTGGAACCTATGACTCTTCTAGATTCTAGACTTTAGAGAATTCCTTTAGATTTTAGGACAAATCCAGACCTTAAATCAATCTAAATTCAAGCCAATCCATACCTTAATTAAATTTAAGCCTCATTTAAAATCCAAACTTCAGTCCATTTCAAACCCTGATCATGCCTCTATCAAACTTAAATCATATTATATTACTTATGATCATCCCAAATAATCATAAATGATATGGATAATTCAAATATAGTCATTAAAACTCAAAACCCAAATCAAATCCAAAATCCAAACTCAAATCCAAGTCCAAAGGCTCTGGTCTTAAAAGCCTTTTCTAGAGACTTTTTTAAACACTTCAAAACCAGTCAAATGACCTCTGATTCAGAGTCTATCACTTGCATAATAATAGGATATGTCTCTAGAGGCCACCCTCCAAATTTGAACCCTTTCTGAGGTCTCTAATCCCAAAAAATAAATTGAAATCAAAAGGCTATAAAACATTCAAATATTTATGGTCTATGCCACTAGACTTGCCATCGTGTGGATTCTGACCTTGGAGCTTTCTTTAAAGCATCCAATCACTTCTAGACTCTTGATTATGACTCATTTAGCCTTAAAATATACTTTGGTGGATCCATTTTGACCCCTAGTTAACCAAGGGTCAAATTGACCAAAATAACCCTTAAGGGTTTGAATACCCATTTCAAATCTAATGACCTCCAAACTGATAAATACTAATGGAGAAAACTACTAACAAACTCAATATTTGGGGGAACTAGTTTATCTCTTTATCAGAAAGAATTTTGTTGGTGAAAACTGTCATGCTATCTCTCCCAATATTCTTCTCAGCTCACTCTTTAACACCTCTCTGTGTGTTAAAAGAGTTTGATAAGGCTTGTAGGAATTTTATATGGGACAAGTAAGGTGAGAGACACGGGTTACATTATATTTCTTGGGAATATCTGTGTAAAGCATGGAAAAAAGGAGGAAAAGGCATTCATTCGGTGGTATCTATAGTTGGGCCATTGAGAGCAAAATTTGCTTGAAGCTATTTAAATAAAGAAAATTCATTGCTCAATAAATCTTTGAATGCAAAATATGGAGCTGATTTGGGAAATGTGGCATACAAGAGGAATAGATCATCGACTTAGAAGATCTTATCAAATGGAGCTAATTCTCTTCTTCATATCACTAGATGGAAAATTGCTTTAGGTACATCCATTAATACCTTGAAAGATGTATGGATTTTAGATAAAATTCTAGTTAAATTACCTACTTTAATTGCGGTTGGGGATTATGGGTTTCCATCAGTTGATTACTTCCAACTGATGGAAATTGGAATAAGAATTATCTAAAAGAGTACTTTAGTATTGCCTTAGTTGATGTTATCTTACAAATACAAATTTTTCCTGATCTAGAATGTGATCGATTGGAATTATTAAAGAAGTTCTTCAGTAAAAGTTTGGTAGCTTTGACATCTAATTCTCATGAGGATGATGGTTGGGTGATAGGTTATTCAAAATGGATTAAAAAATTGCACCTTGCTCTGAGAGTGAAATGCTTTGGTGGCGTCTATTTAATGAGGCTATTCCAACTAATGATTTTATGATGTACAGAAGATTGTTGGGACATAATTTATGTCCTAGAGGATGTAATGAAGTGGAAAATATTGAGCATGTAATGGTGAATAGTGCAAAAATTAAACAAGTTACTGAACTGCTGAATAACTGAGGATTTTTGGTGCAAGGTTTCTTGTCAATCAGTGACTTCAAAACAAAGTTGGAGCTATTGTCTTCGGAGAATCCTTTTATGGCAAAAATGAATTATGCTATGGTGTATTTTTCATGGAAAAGAAGGAATAAATGCAAGCATGGTGATAACAAATTCAGTCTAAGTTTTATTGCTTCTAATATTATCAGTTGTGCATCAAATTCTAAGACTAATTTATTCATGGACCACTGGGGTGCTAACCATCCTAATCAGCTGTCTATTTATTGGCACCCTCCACCCCTAAGATGGATTAAGGTCAACATTGATGCATCTTTATCAAAAGCTAATAATGGCGGAATCGGTGGAGTATTCAGAGATTCAAAAGGTAGATTCTTACTTCCTTTTGGGCTTAATTGCATCCATAGGGATAGCGGAGTACTAGAATTGATGGCTTTTCGTTCATTGAAGAAAATTATCCTCGAGTGAATGTTGGATGCTAAAGGGATAATAATTGAAGGGGATAACTCAAATATCATTAAACATTTGCAAAGCTCAGTTCATAAGGCTGGCCGATATGTTTATGATGAAGAATGGGAAGACTTTTCATTCTTGGAGGGATTTGAAAATTTTATTTTTCATTTTGTTAATAGGAAGTGTAATAAGTTAGCTGATTATTATGCTAATTTTTCCTTATTAGGAGATTTCTTTTGGGATGATTTGACTTGTAATAATGTTCCTCATTTTATTTTTTTGTTAAAGGAGAATTGTGATAGAATTACTATCACTTAGTATGTTGTAATAATCTCCTTTTCTTATTAATGCAATTTGCATTTTTCTTCAAAGAAAAAAACACCAATTAAACCAAGTTAAATCCATAACCGAAGGCCATAAAGAATAGCTGAGATGACAGCATAATTCACATCACCTTTATGAACAAGACCAGCAAAAGCCATAATCAGAGTACCATTTCTATCTCTGACAACCCCACCACACCCCAAGGAGAAACCACTATTAGCACCATCCACATTCAGCTTATAGTAATTATTGGGGGGCTTGATCCAATAAATAACCCTAGGCTCATTGGAATTAAGACGAACCTCCCAAATAATACCTAAAGCGTAAGTAACAAAATAATAATTTTTAAAGTTCTTAACATAGAGAAGTTTAAAACAGTAAAGAGCCCAAACCTTGTCTTTCACTTTTTGAATAATTCTATTATGGTTCATAGAATCACTATTAAAAAGAGAATTATTCTTATCCAACCATAAATACCACAAAATGAGAGAAGGGAAAACATTTCTGATATACCCTTTAGTCTTAATAAATAAAAAATTAAGCATTGCATTAATAGGCAATTTAGCATTAAAATAATTTAATTGAAATAAATCATCAAAATAGACCCAAGTTTTAAAAATTAAAGGACCATAAATAAATACATGATGCATATTCTCCACATGATAACAACATTGACACTTAGAATATAAAATAAAATCTCTTTTAATTAAGTTATCTTCTTTTTTTGAAGAAATTGCAACAGATGCAATAATTTTATTACCAATTATTTACAATTAGATTCCTCCTTCAATAAATTTAAAATCGAAGGAGGAACCTTATTCGTAGAGAAATCATCCCAAAAAAAGGATGAACAATGAGCATAGCTAGCACAAAGATGAGCTAGCTTATTACAATTTCTTTTAGCTAAAGAAAAAATAAAATGTTTAAAATTCATAAGAAAATCTAAATCCTTAGGCTTTAGAAATTCTATATCAATCAAAGGATTATTTAAGGCATTTTGAAATACCTTAATGACATTTGAATTGTCACCCTCAATGATTAAACCTTCAACTTCAAGCATCCAATCCTGAATATAATTCCTGATAGCAAGGATGGCTAATAGCTCCATTTGAGCACTATCCCAATGTTGAGAATGAATTCCAAAAGCAGCTATCCCTCTGCCTTTGTAATCTCTGAAAATTCCTCCAATTCCTGTGCTATTATTTATAAGAACAGAGGCATCTACATTTATCTTGATCCAACCCGGGGGCGGAGGATGCCAAGAAGATTTGGACAGCTTGCACAGCTGATTAGCATCCCAGTTATCCCGAATTAAGAAGTGATCAAATGAAGACACCGTTTGAATAATTGATCTAGAAGCAATAGTAGCACAACTTTCATCTTTTCCTCCATGTACAAGTTTATTTCTGCTATTCCAGCAAAAGAAAATAACATAACATATAAGATTACCCAAGAATGGATCAAAAACAGCCAAATTCTCCAATATCTGATAGAAGCTCTTTAAGGAATCAAAGTCTGGTATATAAAATTGCCATTTAGCCAGCATATTGAACACCTTTTTGATAAAAAGGCATTTAGAAGAAATATGTTCTGTTTGCTCTATTTCAAGACAACCTCTAGGACAGCCTCCATGATCCGCAAGTCTTCTATACATGAGATAGCAAATGTTGGAATACCATTCTTACTTAATCTCCACCAAAAGAACTCAATTTTTGGTTTCAGTTTTAGAGCCTTTCTCCATTTATAGACTGCATCTATATCAAAGTTCTCAAATTTTTTTTCATAAGCTGATGTAGCGATCGATTTGCCTGATAGCTTCTTAATACATTCTAGTTTATCTCCATTTTGTTCTGGTTGGATGGGAATGGAATTAATCAATTCTATTAGACTTTCTCCAAAGCAAACTTTCAATTTCAGCAAATCCCATTTTCCGTCTGTAATGAAGTTTGAAATTTTGCTGAAATTAGGATCAATAATAGTGAAAAAAGTCGGCCACTTATCCAAGGTTTTGTCTAGAATCCAGCAGTCTTTAAAAGTGTCAATGCAATCTCCCTTTGATATTGTCCATCTCATAATAGGTAACAAAAATTCTGCACCATTTAAAATAATTTTCCACGTTGAAGATGGACTGAAACTGTTTTCTTCTTTCCATAGCACTTTTCCATATTTAGCACTTAACGTTCTATTCAGAAGAGAACCTGGATTTTTGAGAAAGTTCAAAGCATGTCAAGATCTCAAAGGTCCCAGCTTTTCTATTAAAGATAGAATACCAAAACCTCCAATATTCTTTGGTTTACATAATTCATTCCATGAAACATAATGCATACCCTTATTACCATCTCTTTTATTCCAAAGAAAGTCTCTACAAATTCTTTCTACTTCATAAAGAATCCCCAAGGGGATCAACGAATGACTAGAAAGATAAGTAGGAAGCGAAAGAATAGAAGCTTTGATCAAGGATATTTTACCTGCTAAAGACAAGTGTTTAGATCCCCAAATGTTGATTTTAGCTGCTGTTTTGACAATGATTTTGTAGAAATCCGATTTTACCAATCTTCTAAGAGCAATCTTAACTCCCAAATACTCCATTTCTTTAACCATGTTCATGTTAAGCACTTTGATTAAGCATTTACAATCTCTTCTCTTCATTGATTTGCTGAATAACACTGCAGATTTTTTGTAGTTGATCTTCTGACCAGTCCAGCTACAATAGTTCTTTAAGATTTTGTTTACCTTCTTCAAGCAAATGTTATTAGCTTTAGAGAAAATCAAAATGTCATCTGCATACATTAAATGAGAGATGATAGGAGCATTTGGATTGATTTTAATATCAATATTCTTTCCAATATTCCCAAATTCTTCTGTAAGAAATTGAGAACACATTATAAACATGAATGGAGACAAAGGGCAGCCTTGTCTAAATCCACATTCAGCCTCTATCCATTTCGAACTTTCTCCATTAATCAAGATAGAATATTTTGGATATACAACACAATCCAAAATTAAATTAGAAAATGCCATAGGAAAACCGAACCAATCCATTACTTTTTCAAGAGTAGCCCAACACATACTGTCATAGGCCTGTTCCATGTCAACTTTGATAGCTGCTAAACCTTTCCTAGCTCTTAAATGTCTAAATTTATAAAACAATTCTTGAGCCAGAAGAACATGTTCTGACGTGTTTCTTCCTTTAATAAAAGCATTTTGTTCAATGGAAATGATTTTAGGGAATAGAAAACTCATTCTATTTAAAATCATTTTGGCTACTATTTTATAGATAGCAGTACATAAGCTGATTGGCCGGTAGTTAGAAGGATTTAGAGGAGATTCTACCTTTGAGATCAAGACGATTTTGGTTTCTTTCCAAGCTGGAAATAGAGAACCTGGAATAAAACAATCTTTGTCAGCAGCCCAGACGTCTTGTTTAATGATAGGCCAAAAAGATTTCATAAAGGAGTAGGTGATGCCGTCCACACCAGGAGAAATATTGGATCCTAAGCTTGTAATAACATATTCCAGCTCTTCCAAAGAAAATTCCTTGCAGAGAATTTTACAATCTTCCTGATTCAATTTGTTAGAGCATTCCGGCCATCCATCTAGCTTACATCTCCTTCCTTTCCATTTATTGCTGAAGAATTTGATAAATACTTCTTCTATACTTTGTTTATCATCACAAATAACACCATTTTCATTTTTCACAAAGTTGATTGTGTTAATATTTCTCCTAGCTGATGCAAATGTGTGAAAAAACTTTGAATTAGCATCACCGTCTTTTAACCAATGGAATTTAGCTCTTTGCTTCCACCAAATACTCAGCCTTCCCAACGTGTTATTGAATTCTACAATTTTGGATCTCAAATAGTTCAATTTCAAATCAGAGAGACCTCCCGAAGCAATTTCTTCCTCTTGCAGC
Organism: Dendrobium huoshanense; assembly: GCA_016618105.1. Lineage (NCBI taxonomy): Eukaryota > Viridiplantae > Streptophyta > Magnoliopsida > Asparagales > Orchidaceae > Dendrobium > Dendrobium huoshanense. The sequence continues at coordinate 19,495,727 of CM028351.1, read as the reverse complement.
TCCAATATTTCTATTTTCAGCAATTCTTTGGCTTCTACCAGATTTTTCTGTTTTTCCCTGCTCCAAAAAAATAAAGATCTTAAAGTTCTTTTAAATTTGGAATGAAGAATTTCATTAGCAGATCCTCTAGCTTGTTTTCTCCATGAAGCTAACACCACTGAGTGAGAAGCTTTATATGTATGCCATAAGTCTTCAAATCTGAATTCCTTCTTTTTTGAAATTTTGTTAGCCAAAATCTTGATGGATATAGGACAATGATCCGATGCTATCCTGGCTAGGTGTTTCAAGACTAATGTTTGGAGATGAAATAAAGCCATACTATTAAGAAGACATCGGTCCAATCTTTCCAAAATTCTTCCTCCTCCATTTTTATTATTGCACCAAGTGTATTTAGGCCCCATGTATCCAACTTCATGAAGATCTCCTCTAGTCATGAATGAAATCATATCTTGAGATCCTAGAGAATGTACAAACTTCCTACCACCTCTTTTATCACTTTGGGAAGTTATACAGTTAAAGTCTCCCCCTATAATCCAAGGGTATTTGTCATCATAAAGCCTTTCCAAATCACTCCATAGCTGTCTTCTTTTTATGTATTCCCTGCTACCATATACCGTGGCTAACATCCAAGTATGTTGATTTTTAATTTTGAGTCTCCCCACAATAACCTGATCATTAGCTTCTAAAACTTCAAAGGAAGCCAAATCTTTTCTCCAGCATACCATTAAGCCGCCTGAAAGTCCTGAAGCCAGTTGAAGAAAAGAATCCCACATATCACCTATAAAATTTTTCAACTCATAATGGTCCATAGAGGAAACTTTAGTTTCCATAAGACCCACAAACATAGCATCATTATCTTTTACTAGCTCTTTCAAATATCTGGAGGCTACCTTCTTCCTAGCCCCCGGACAATTCCAAAAAATGAGGGAGCTCATTTTTTCTTTGAGGTGGACAGTGGTCCACCACAAATAATTTTTGATTCACCTTTCCTAGTTTTGGAATTCATGGAGTGATTTCCCAAAGATTTCAATTCTTTTTGCAATTTGAATTTAGTTTCTCCGTTTGAAGACTTGTCTCCCAAATTCTTCTTGTCATTGTAGTTTTTAACAGTTGTATCATCTTGCTCCACTTCTTTTCCTTTTTTGTCATTTGAAGAGTTCTCTATATGTGAATTTTCCATGTCTTCCACATTCTCTTTTTGAAGTAAAGAGAATTTATTATTGCTGCTATTAAGAACATCAAGCTCTTTCTCTTTTTCCATTTTATCTGTAGTCAGGTCGGATTTCATCTTCTGCTGAAAGTTGTCTTCAATTAACGCAAATTTCTTTTCTTCCATCATTAATATGTTTTGCATTTTCAAATGTTCCATTGAACTTCCCATATTCTTGTCTTTAGTGTTTTGATGGGGAATACTTGAGTTCGCAGATATTCCCTTAGGAAGTATCTGAGTTCGCAAGCAACACGTCCCTTTGGAGTTGAATTCCTGCATATGAACAACAGATCCTTTTTCCATATTTTCTCCATCTGTATTTTGATAGGGAATACTTGAGTTCGCAGGTAGTCCCTTAGGACATGCCTGAGTTCGCAGGCAACCCTTTCCCATGGAATTGGAGTTAAAATCTTGCAGCATTCCAGAGCTGTTAATCTCTCCATCTTCTAATTGTTCTTCAACCACCGTTGGTTTCCTTGAAGAAGTTTGTTTTGGCTGTTTGTCTGAATTAGCTTTCCCTTGATCTTGAGATATCTTATCAAGAGCAACTGATTTCTGTGGAAAGCTGATGTAATTGGGATTAAACCATTTATTGCTTCTAATTGGGATATTTTTCTTCTTATTACCAACTAATATCCATGGACCATAAGTAGTTTCCTTTGATTCTTTATGTTCCTTTTCCATAGTAATGTTGGATCCTTGATTGTCTTCCACATTTTTAAGGATTGTTGTCATATTTAAACAATCCTTCTCCTTATGACCTACCTTCCCGCAATGAAAACAAAAACTTGAAATCTTCTCGTACTCCACTTGTTGAAAGAATCTTCCACAAATGCTATCAACCCAAATGCCTAGGGGAAGAGGTTGGTCAAGTTGTATTCTCACACATACTCTAGCAAACTCTCTTTTTCCCCAATGGAACATATTACCATCTAGCATGATTTGTTTGCCAATTCTTGATGCAATACATGCTATACTCTTCTCATCCCAACATTGTAATGGGAGATGAGGCATTCTAACCCAAATGGGAGAAGAAGCCTATTAGTAGAGAAAGAGTTGAATTTGGGAGACCATTTCTCCATTCCTATGATATGCTCATTAATAAACCAAGGACCTCCATAATGAACACCTTCCATCATTTCTTCAGAGGAAAATGAACAAAGAAACCATCCTTTACCTAAAGTGGTAAAATGGAATTGGCCGAAATCTTTCCATTGTTTTCTTAGCTCCCATGCTACTATATGAGATGGAACCTCCTTTCCAAACACCTTAATAACCAAAGATTTAGATAATCTTTTGGCATTGGCAACCTCCAATTCCTCCTTGAGTTTTACTGCTTTTCCATCATCAGAAAGAGTAACTTCATTTTCTTTTAAATCCAATTTGATATGAATTTTTTTCCTCCAAGGATTTGAAAAATCAGATACATTCAGATTAGGAGTTTCAACAGGCATCTTATCTCCATCCAATCTGTTTGAATTATCAATCACCGAATGAACATTGTTGTTAATCGAAATATGTGAATCTTCATTTATCACGCTGCGACAAAGTCCAGGGATTGCATTCGAATTCACAAATCGATTTACAAAAATCTTCATTCCTGAAGTTGAACAAATTTTATCAGATGGAGAAATAGATGCTTGGTTACAATTCGGAGTATCCAACTCAACCCATTCAGCCACAGATTTACCTTTACCCTCAACTATTTTCTTTTGTTTAGGAGGTGTTAAAGACGGTTCCTTGATAACCAGAGCTCCTCGCCGCTTCATCACTGGGATATTACCAATTCGAATATCTTCTAAGAGTAACTCCTTATCTCCATTTTCATGAACCAAATCAGATTTTACAGAGTGCCCTTGTAGATGGTCTGTAGATTCTGCATTATTTCTTAGTTTGGACGAAAAACTAACCTTAGACGATCTGATTTCTTCAGATTCAAAGCTGCGATCCAACTTGGGATAATCACCGGCGAAATGCCGGAGATCATCCGCCTCCATAGCCTGAAAAATTTCGTTGCCGCCAAGCCAGAAATTTGAAATTCCGATTCTCCTCCTGAAATGACGGACGTTCTCTCTCCCCGTAATGATAGTGTTATCAATTAAGTTATCTTCTGTATGTATGAACTTATGCAAAATCCTCCAGATAAAAATAGTCATAGTGGAAGGAATACTTTTATGCCAAATCATAAAAAAGATATTAGCAACATCCTTCTTACCTCTAAAAGTATGCTAATCATCCTTTATTCTAAAACCACCATCCTTAGACAAATCGCATAAAATTAAATCATGAGAGTTCGTATTCAGGGGAAGGTTCAAAATTTGTTGATTAATAAAGTCAGGAATAACATTAGCAAGTTTCTGCTAGTCCCAACAATATTCATTAATGAAGTAATTCATCTTAATGGCCATAGTGGAAGAGGAGTTAATAATATAATCAATAGATTGGTCACCCAACCACCGGTCTTTCCAAAAGAAAATATTATCATTACCAAGCCCAAAGAGATGAAGGGTTGAACAACCCATTTAACTTTACAAAGTCTCTATGCCACACTTTAGAATTACCTTGGTTGAAGCATCAAGTAGTAGGGTGGTTTACCCACATAATACATAGCAAACATGAAATTAGCCCAAAGGCTCACTTTAGCATGAAACTTATACCACAGTTTGAAAGAAAAATCATAAGACAAATTGTTCATACTCTTTCAACCCAAGGTCCCTTCTTCCAACACACCATAATAATTGTCCCAAGAGGACTAGATAATTTTTGAATTCCTACATGCCCCTTTCTCAAAAAATTAAATAATAAGTTTATCAATTCTATTATAAACTGCTTGAATAGGGAACATAGTTTGAAAAATATAAACATGCAAAGAACATAAGACACTTTTGATAAGAATTAATCTACCCCTAAAATACAAAAAATTAGAATCCCAAGATAAAAGCTTATTCTGCACAAAAGTAATTAAATCATCAAAAAGAAAAGTTTTTTTTCTGCCTTTAAAAAGAGAAACCCCAAGATACTTAATAGGTAAATGACCATGCACAAAACTAGTTAACTCTTTGATATCCACAATACGATTGTTAGACACTCTCTTGGGAGAAATAAAATAACACTTATTTTTATTCAGAGAAAGACCACTAACCATTTCAAATTGATGAAAGAATTCCATAAGTTTGTTAATCATGTTATGAGAAGAATTAGTAAAAATAATAAAGTCATCAGCAAAACATAAGTGAGAAATCGAAAGACCACCCGCATTTCTAAAATAAAGACCAGGATAATTCTCAAAGAGGTTGGTAAAACCTCTAGAAAGTAATTAGCCGCAATAATAAAGAGAGCAGGAGAAATCGGATTGCCCTATCTTAAACCATGAGAAGATTTCAAAAAACCATTGCAATGCAGTTTCTAACAAGCTTAATGAAAATAGAATCAAGACCAAAAAGATGCAAAATATTATAAAGAATGTTCCAATCAAGGTTATCATAGGCCTTAAAAATATCAAGTTTCAAAATCAAGTTACCACCTCTCACCCTAACATCTAGATCTTGACAAAATTCATGGGCCAACAAAATATTATCAACAATAGCACGCCATTTAACAAAATCCATTTGATACAGAGATATAATTCTAGGCAAAATAGAAGTTAACCGACTTATAAGAATATTAGAAAGCTATTTATAAAAAAGGTTACACGGATAATAGGTCTAAAATCATTCCAATTATTAACATAATTGTTCTTGGGAATAAGCATAATATAAGTAGAAGTAAAAAAACATAGGAATCGAATTACCAGCAAAAAAATCCAAAACAATAGAAAACTGATCATTACAAATAATATGCTAGGACTTCTAAAAAAACATAGTGGTGAAGCCATCTGGCCCAGCCACAGAATCACCATTCATGCCATGAACAATCTCTTTAACTTTCTCTAAAGAATGAGGTTTAGAAAGGAACTCATTATCCTCTTAAGATATAAGGTTAGGAATAACAAAAGGATTATCAATATGACCAAGAGTTAAATCCTCATTAAAAAGTATTTCAAAATACTAAATTGTTAAGTTAGTAATTTCTAAACTATCCTCAATCATAGACCCATCCTCCCGATGAATTTTGTTAATATAATTTTTTGTATATTTTCTCTTAATCAAGGCATGAAAATACTTGATATTATTATCACCTTCAACAAGGTGTTTAACAATGGCATTTTGTTTCCAAAAAGCCTCCTCCTATAATTTAAAAAGGTAATCTTTAGCATCCCTCAATAAGCTGAAGTTAGCATCAGAAGGATTAACTTGACAAGTAGTCTCAAAATTAATCACTTGCTGCTCGGCTTCCAAAATATTAGTAAAAAGATTTTTAAAAATATTATGATTCCACCAATTTAAAACTTATGTAAGTCTTTTCAACTTAAACTAAAATCTCCTCATGCCAAAGATAGAGTTATCGGGATGGAGCTGAGCTTGCCAATTATCCTGAACCAACCCCATAAAAGAATCGTGAAGCAACCACATATTTTAAAATCTGAATTGAGGGGAAGAGTTAATTTGCTTAGTCTTAATTCTAATTAACAATGGAGAATGGTCAGAAAGAGTCATACTGAGATGCTTGATAGTAGTAGAATTAAAAGAATTAATCCAAAAATCATTAAAAAAACTCTATCCAACCGCTGTCATAAGTGACCACAGTTCCAAGTGGATTTATTATAGTCCATAATCATGTTACTAAATTCCTCCATAGAATGATAGGAAGGAGAAGAGCCACCTATACGTTCTGAAGGATTAGCAATAGTGTTAAAATAACCACCAACAAGCCAAGGTAAATTATAAATACTATGAAAGTTACTAAGTTGATCCCATAAAATTTTCCTAGTATATCAAGAAAAAGCAGCATAAACAAAGGAAGCACAACAATGAAAATTTAAAACTTCCACATTACAATACATCACTTGAGTGAAATCACCAATAACATCAATCTTAACAGGATCCTTCCATAAAACCCAAATCTTATTAGCCACATTCGAAATAGCATACTTAAAAACCAAAAATCGAGAAGTACTATCCAACTTTGCAAATGAAATAAAAGGTTCAAGAAAAACAAGATTAAAAAAATTATAAATATAGCATAAATTCTTAACTCTCAACCTAGAGGAGGGACACCTAATGTCCCTAACATTCCAAATAATATAATTAAACAAAAAAGCAAAATTAATGAGAAGTATGCGTACGGGTGGTTCTAGGCGATTGTAAAATAATGTTCTTGTTCTTCCTACCTATCCTACTATGAAACTTGATATAATTAGTGTCATTATCATCTTTGGCAAAACATTTAGCCATCATATCCATATCCTCTATATCAGTAAAAGCATCACTATGATAATGAGAGTTTAAGGAAAGTTTATTACCATCAGTCAAACCTTTCTGTCTAAGCTCCTGCTGTAATTCACCCTCCTCAAAGATACTTCCATCCTCCACATAAGTTTTGCTTCTTAAGTCACTACCAACATTACCTTCCACCATACAAATTTGGCCTTCCACCTGAGCAAGAACAATAGTTTGAGTAGGCACCATATTAGGGAAAATATTATTTGACATCATGAAATCCATATCAGGCAAATTTTTGTTAATGACACAATGAGTAAGGGATGAAGATGAATCAATATTTTGATTAGAAGTGATAGCCAACACTTGCTCATCCACATTTTTATAGTCATTTCTAAAAGAAGGGATATAGTGAGGATTACTCCATGGTCAGCACTCGGATCATCATTATAGGTGGAATGTGGTTCATTATGTGTTAAGATACATACAATTGGATCCTCTGTGGCATCCTTCACATTAGTACCATTACCCTCAACCATGTCAGGAATAGATTCCTCAATAATAACCTACATGTGAGAACCATTACCCTCAACCACAACCAAATTAGGCTTCACAATATCAAGGTCAATCGAAGGAGTAACATTCCCATGTGATTGTTTGGTTATGACCTTCTCTTTCAAAGATGGGGATGCAACCTAAAATATTCATTTAACCCATGACCATGCATCTTACAATGAGAGAAAAAAATGGGTAAGTTTTCAATTTTGACATTTTGGAAATACCCATTCAATTTCGAACCAATCCAAATTTCATTAGGATGTTTCTTAAAAATATCCAACTTGACTAAAATGCGAGCCATAGATGGCCTAGAGATAGAAGCCGTAGCTTAATCAGTCTGCAATGACCTATCAAAGACCAAAGCCAAACCAAATAGGTTCTGAGAGTTAAATAAATAAAGATGCAAGTTTGGGAAAAAAATCTAGACAGGGACAATAGAAGATTCTTCCCGTGCATCAAAATCTGGAGTCCATTTCAGTAATCTCATTTCATAAGCTTCTATATCGAAAGATCTTCTTGAGAAAATGTGACTGTAATAAAGATTGTTATTAAGTTGAATCGCAATATGATATGAGTCTAACAATCCAACGTAAAAAGTACTAGACAGCTTGAGGTTCACAAAAAACTTTTGAATAACATCCAAATTATGCCGACGAAGAACAAACTTGCCAACCAAAGTATGAGCAAAAGGCGGAGTTAGCTACGAGATAACGGAGTCATCAAACATCAAAGCCAAACAACCATTAAAACAAGTTTGCACAAAACTAAATTTAGCATAATTAAACGAAGCACCCGCCAAGACATCCTTAAAAGATTGTGATTTCCCTTCAGGAAATGAAGGAGCTGGGTTAGATGACGCTGGGGTCTTCATCTCCCAAAACCAACAAATGTGAAAAAAAACCTCAAAACAAATCACAAGACACACCAATCAAACCAACAGGGAAGAAATCACTAAGAAGAAACCAAAACATCAACGCTAGGAGCGAAGAGAGGAAGCGAGAGAGCAAAACCCTAAATCATCTTGAAATCGCCAGAGCAGAGAGATGTTGAGTAGCCTAAAATAAGAGAGAGCAAATTTTTTTCAGTAAAAGGAGAGATTAGGGTAATCCACCTATTCTTAGCCATGTTTTTAAATCATTTTTAGGGCTAAGAAATTATGAGTGCCTATATAAAATGTATTTAGAAGTCAATTTACTGTTATAGGATAGGCTTCAACAAGGAGAGTCCTCTTGAAGGGCTCTCATTATGAGGACCAAGGTGTGGACTTGGCGTCCCAAGTTTTCGAAGGCTACTACATCATCAAAAGGTAGGACGTCCAAGGAGCCTACAACCTATTGACACACAATAGGATAAAAATGCAAAGGACTTGGAGAGCCTACGACCTTAAACTTTTTATCGATAAAAGAAATACTTTTCTTCTCTCACTCTATGCTCTTATTATTTTGTTTTATTAAAAGAATTATTTTTCAATTCATAAAGAACTCATGCGACCAACTTGAACATTAAGGCACCCGCCTAACAATTATTCTGAGAGTGGAGTGGCAAGCGGCTGCATCTACTTTGTTTATGACCAGGTCTCCAAGGGAAGTTTTTTTTTTTTTTAAACCTGGAGGTTGTAGTAATTGAGGGTCATTCATTTTACTTATTCTTGATGGAACACATTAAGTGTAAATTAAGTAATATTTATTGTTTTTAATTTTAATAAAAAGGTGTTATTTTAATTATGTTTTATACAGGAATATTTAGAAAATGATGAAAAATATAAGTATTGATCAGCACCACAACGCCAATTCATATTATGCCACAATGCCTACATCATCGACACCAAGGAACCTATTTCAAATGTTACAGCACCATCTTCTCTATTTTCAAGCACCATAGTGATACCATAGTTAACGCCATGGCATTACACAATATCAATGCGTCCAAAATCAGCAACATAGCATCAGAGCCTTAAGAAAATTCACGCCGGAGTTCCATACCTTTCAGCACCTCAACACCATATTTTAAATTCTAGTGCCATATTGCTCAAATATTTTTAGCATCATGATGGATCAGTTTCCAAAGATGAGAAATCATTCTAATTCAGCTAAAAGATGAGCCATTCCAATCAGTAAATGACATGTCAACCAATGCCACAGCGATGCCAACATTATAACACGATGTGCTAGTTTATTTTTTACCATCCTGATGCCACCATATCGAGCACCACGGTTCCTAAACCCATCCTTATACATCATAAAAATGGTTTTTCAGATTTTTTTTGTTAGAAGACTTATGTTACTTGAGTGAATTTTAATAATTTTAAGTATGTTTCTTTAGTATCCCCCATAAAGTAAAGTCCAAGGATGGCTAGAGACATACAATATACTTTTTCTTGTGGAGATATTAGCATGTTTCTGTAAGCAACTCTATAATTGGTGGAAGGAGTGTAGAAAAGATCATTTGATCCTTTTGGGTGATAATATTCTTATTACTTCTATTGTATCTTTTTTTTAATGAATAAAATAAATAGGAGCTTGGTTATTATATTTTTCATGTTTGACTAATTCTCTATTTTTGGAAGGATGGTATAAAAAGTTTAGCAAATACTATTGTAAACTCTTATTCTATAAGTGATAATCAATGTTTTTAATATCTCTCAATCTTCATTTGATGCATACAATGATAATGTGTGTAGTTAAAATTTAGTGTGATATATAACCTCGATGAAGAAATATTAGAATAATTAATAATATTAAAATAAAATATTGGTATGTCTAAACATATGATGTTTGAACATTCTAGGTTCTATGGAGATAATAAAAGTGTAGAAAGACCATAAATCTTTTTTTTTCATACCTACAAGCTCGATAGAGATCTACGGATGCATATGCTTTGATCCACATCTATATTTAAGAGTTTCATTAGGAAAATTATGTTATTTACATTCATTAGTTCAAAACACTTTATTTTCATAAGTATCAAAATCTTTTTGCAAGTTTATATTTTCTTTTAGTGATAAAAACTCCAAACATTATTTTTATTTTTAGTAGGATAAGTGGTGGATTTGAAGTAAGCAATAGTAATTAAGTTGTAATTAAGTAGAAAACTTTCTCATGGGTTAGACACTCGAGTCTTTCACTTTATTACTTAATTCATCATGTAAGCTTGTGTAATTTAGTTGGTGTTTCCTAATTTTATATCAAAGAAAATTAAGCATATTTTAAACTAAGTAAGTCACATATTAACTATCCATAAACCCCCCATCAAGTTTTTAGTGCCATTATTGGGGAAGTAATGTGTGCATTGCAAGTTTGACTAAAGTGTTAAAAGAAGTGCATATATATATCATGTTTTTTTTTTTTTGTTTTATAAAAATAAAAAAAGCTAAAAAAGTATTTGTTTATTATTTAGCTTGCATTTTGATTTTATTTGTTTCATTATTATTTTATGCTTGACAGATCTAGTAAGGAGATCTTATTGTTTGACCTAAAAATAAATAGCACCCTTATAAAATTTGAAAAATAAAAAAGATTCTAAAGTTGTCTGATCCAACATAAGATCATGACCATTCTAGACCTCTTAGGAAGATATTGGATACCATTAGTGTTAACACAGGATCCAGATCATCTATATAATTGGAAGAGCATAAATTGAATTCTATTTATGATAGTAGTGCTTTAGGGACTAAAAATGTAAATTTGATTCAAAGGAAAAATAATCAATATTCTAATACATAACTCAGGTTAGAGGAACCATTCTAATTTTAGTTGGTCAAATAATATTATTAGTAATAATCAATACAATATAAGTCAATCTAATCAAAAAAGAAATTAGAATAATCATCAGCAACCTATTATGAATCCTAGACCTTTTAATCCTCCAATATTTAATCAAAATAATTAGTTTGGGAATATGAAGACACATTTGGAAGAGGTAGTTATTCAACATGAAACTTAATTACAAAGTCTAGCTGCTTCAATAAAAAATTTGGGACTCAATTACAAAGTCAAGCAATTTCAATCAAAAATTTGGAAACTCAATTAGGATGACTTGTAATCTTTTTCAGTAGTAAACCTCATGGGTCATTACCCAGTAATACTAAAATTAACTCTAATGAGAAAGAGAAAGATCATAGTGAAACCACTTGAGGAGTTGTAGTGATGCACCCCAACCAACATAAAAAATCTTAGTAAGTCTGACAGATGACTATAAATTTAGTGTTGTATTGGGAGGTAACCTAACTATCTTTAGTGTTCTTTATTGGTTTTATTTTTGGTATGTTTTGTGATTATACTTTCTTTTTATGTGAATTTGTTGTATTATTTATAAAACTTATGAATTTGTGATTTTGGCAAAGACATAATTAATTTCTTAAGAAAATTTTTTATTGTGTTAAAATTTAAACTAGTGTCGCAAAGGATTAGAAGCGTCACAACGTTCATTTTTTGAGCACTATGACATTCAAAACTAGCACCACGACACTGAGCTCTTAGGAAAATCATTTGATTGAATCATTGTACCGCTGCATTCTTGAACATTATTTTTTTTCAAACTTGGATACCATCATGAGTGCCTCGACACTACATCATTAAACATCGCATCATGAGATTAAATATTTCTATATTTATTATAGCATTTTGGTGAATGGACCATATAGATCATAAATTTTTTTTTATTACACTTTGGTGAGCACCGCAGCACTATCTTTAGCACAGTGGCGTTAGGTTAAAACCATTATGAATTCAATTATAACACCATGATGGTGGTCTTTGTTAGTATTGTAGCGCTCATACGTGTTAAACATCGCAACGTGTTCTCAGTCAAAAAATGACTCGTCAATTTCCCAAGTGGAGCACCATAACGTTACGTGTTCTACATGACCGTAGGGTTTGTCAATTTGTATGTTGTAATTTGGTGTTTTTAAGCACCTCAACATCGACTTCTTCAGTGCTGCAGTGCTCATAGTGTTTTTATATTTTCATTTGTTTCATTTATTCTATTGCATTTCCATTCCTCTTTTTTAATATCAATCTCTATATTTTCCCTTCCTTGTGTATTATAACCCCTAAAATGTTAAAAAAAAAAAAAAAAAAAAAAAAAGAGATATTCCTCTTCTTTTGATAAGAGTAAGTTCATTTCTAACTAGGCAGAGCAAAGGTCTATGGATCTGTTAGTTAACAAGTAATTGATTCCTAAGTGAGGCTTCCAAAATTTTAGTATCCTTATCATACATTTCAGTCTCAGTAGGGGTTGGGAGCATTTTGTGAGGTGCCCTATGCATCCATTACAAATATTATCAGGGCAGTTTTTGCTAATGGGAAATATGAAGTATAGAATAAATGTTATGCAAGGGATAAGTGAATCCCTTTTGATTCTATTGCTATAAACTACTTCTATAAGCTTGAAAATTTTATATTTGATGAGTACACTATTTTTTATGGACCCCCCATAGATTTTGAGTATATTTTTTTAGTATTATGAGGACCTAATAGTGGAGCAACTTGGAAGAAGAGAGAAAATAAGCTTATCAATTTTCCTGCATCCTATCTACTCAAGCCTCTAAAGCTTGGCATTATTTCATTTCATCCCACCTTCTTCATAGTAGGAATATTAGTAAAGTAACTTGGGGCAGTGCCCTATTAAATTATGCCATTCAAGTGGGTTATTCCATAGATATAGGAAAGCATATTTTCTCTTATTTGACTTGTATCATTAGGGGTATGATGGGGGCTATGGAATGAACTTTTGAATTCTATAAAAATCTAGGGCTCTCACCCTTAAATAATGCTTAGGTTCCCTTCGATATAAATAATAACGAACTCACTTAATATACGTAAGTATACATGCTGAATCAAGTAATAAAATGAGTGAGTAGAGTGTCAAACCTACAAGGAAGTACACTTTACTTGCAACAAGCTACTACTATTTACTCTAATCACAATAATTATCCTACTAAAATAAAAATGATATTTTTGGAGTTTCTGTCACTAAATAAAATAGTAGAAATTTCTGAAACAATATTTACTAAAAGTGTTTTTGATTGATGAATATAATTACATATCATTCCTAATGAGACACTTCAAGGTAATACGATTCAGAGCATATACATTCTAGATATCTATCAAGCTTATATGGGTGAAAATGATATCTATTGACCTCTTATTTATACTACTATATAAGTGTGGCTTGGGAATCCACCCATAACAAATATGGATCGTTCTATTGTAAATTTTAGATTAATCTACAACGTTCATATATGACTCTTTAAATTCTATTATTTATCACTTCCTATAAAATATTTATTTAATATTTCAAATGCTTCCAATTCCATTGCATTACATAGTTGTTTTAGTCCATTAAATAGCTGAGCCGTTTGAAAATTAGAAAGTCTAAACACAACACCCTTCGGTTTCTACACTCGAGCCAAACGTTTTAGAAAAATAGCCGAACAACTCCTTAAATAAAAAAAAAAAAAAACCTTCACAAAACGTCCGAGCGTTTCATACCTCTTCCGATTCCCCTCCCACTACTGTCCATCGCAAAGAAACTATAAAAAGAGCTTATCCGCGTTCTTCTCATGTCGTATCGGAAATCATGATGGGAGCTCTGGCTTCGCATGAAGAGTTGTGAACGTGTCGCTAAAGAAGCTTGGGCTTCGCTTTTTTAGCTTTAGTGTTTCACCTCTACCTTCTCTCCTTCCTCGATCTTCTACTTCTCTCTTCGTCTTCCTCCCTTCGCTAAGCTAAGAGGCTGTAATAGAGAGGTAGGAATCCTCAATCCGCTCCCAGTTAGTTTGATTTCTGCTTGTTTCCTGTTCCGATGGCTCCGAAGACTACCGGCGACAAGTAGAGAACGACGGAAGCCACGGCGAGAATAAAGACTGACGCCCTGCCAAGCCGGTTGACTGCCGTCGTCTCCATTTCGTAACCGATCTTGTCGCCGGCGATAGTAAGCCACTAGAAGAATACGGAAAAGAGAGCCGAGTGTTGGAGAAATTACTAATAGCGAAGTCCGGACGGTTGCTTCCTAACACTGAAGCAAAAGCATTGTAATGAACAATTCGCTTAGTGACAAAATACTATGTCCCCCAATAAAAAATTTGTTGGTGGTGTTTTATTTCTAAGTATGATATGTTTGATAAAACTGGGCTCTTTTTAATCCCTTTAAATATAAAAAATTTAATATTATTATGATTACGAATAATGTTATGTAAATTTTATTTAAAATTTTAATTAATGTTTAATAATATGCTCATTTAAAATTTAATTATAAATTTTATATAATAAGTGATTATGTAAGAAATTTTTTTATTAGATTGTTATTAATAAATACAAATAATATGTTTATATTTGTTAAATTGGTTATTTATTTGATTATTCATTTCATTAAATCTTTTTTTTTAATTAATAGGTTACTTATTTTTTGTTCAAATAACTAATAAATTATTTGATAATATTATTCTTTAATAAACTCAATACATTTGGATTTGGTTAACTAAAAAATTGATGTCAAATAAAATTCAAACGGTTATAATTTTAAAAGAAAAGAATTTGAATATTATCACAAATATTCCTACATTGTTCGAGCTCGGGCTCATGCTGAGTAGTTATAGCTCAGGTTCAAGCTACGTTTTAACAAACGAGCTAAAGCTCAAACTTGATCGCTCGACTTTTCTCAGTTGGGTTGGGCTCGGCCAGCTTCATTTGCATCCCTAATAGCAGTCTATCACCCACAATACGTGAAGATGTTATTATATGTGAAGTTCGAATATAATTTACATCAATATTATAATCAAAATAAAACACTTCATCTGTATACAATATGTTCATGATTTATATACTATGTACAAGGAGAAATTAATCTATGCGGAGTCCTGACGAGAAGAACCATCCGAATTGTTACATATTTGTCTAGAATTTTACTGAGTATTTGTAAATACTCAACAAATATTTCATAAATATATAATAAATCAACAAATACTTATAAAATATTCAATAATATTTATAATTGAATATTTATTAATTATTTACTGACTATTTATAAATATCAATGGTTTAAAAACCGGACCGGACCGGCCGGTCCGACCGGTTCAACCGTGAACCGGTCTGAAAGCCGGTTCGGTTCAACCTGAGAACCGGCTTAGCATCGAACCGGCCGGTTTTGGCATGAACCACCGGTTCAACCGGGGAACCGGTCCGGGTTTCTTAAAACCGGCCGGTTCAAATTTTTTTAATATAAATAATATTAAATAAATATTAATCTTAATCAATTATTATAAAAATTTTAATTTCATATTAAGTACATTATTTTAAATAATAATTGAACAACCTCATGTCATCTTTTCCTCACATGACCTCTTGGTATGAGAGAAAGTGAAAAGGTATATAAAATATACAAAGTAAAACTTCCCAAGCAATGTGGGACTAAATCATACAAAGCAAAGACCCATTTTTTCTTTCATAGTTTTAGCCCAAGTTTTGTATTATTTTTTTTAAATAATTTTTTTTAATTAGTTTTTTATAATTTGAATAATATTAATTTTTTTAGTTGATAAAATTTATTTTCTTAGTTCATAATATTTAATTTTTTTATATTTATTTTTTTTAATATTTTTCATTATATATATTATAAAGTTAATGTGGATTCATTTTTGTTTGTCAAATCACTCAAGTAAAACTTATATCATATAAATTATAATAGAAATAATTATTTTTTATATTTGAATAATATTTTTTAATGTTTTTTACATATTTAGATGTCCGGTCATAATATTATGATGTAAAAAACTTTGTAAATTTTAACATATTTAAAAAACTTTGTAAATATTAAGTTTTTTAACATATTTGATAAATATTATATTGTTAAAAAACTTTGTAAATAATATGGTAATTTTTTTAACATTTTTAGATGTTGCCAAATGAAATAATTTATATAAAAATATTTAATTATATTTATAATTGTATATTATGAGCTTTTAAATAATTTATGTTTATAAATTAAATCTAAATATGTAATATAAAATAACAATAATTTATATGAAATTATATGGTTATTAAATTTCATTATTTTGTTAATTTTATTAATTTTTTATAATAATAATATTATTTATTACGTCATCCGGTTCGACCCCGGTTAGACCGGTCGAACCGGTCGAACCGTGAACCTCTCTTTCTTCCGGATCATTGTCCGGTCCGATTTTCAGAACCTTGATAAATATACAATAAATAGTCAATTAAGCTATTATTTTCAGCTGGACTACTCCTTAACATATTAATGAAAGAAAATATTTGGAGTTGCATATTATTTTAACTATACTATCCTAATTTCATCTTATCATTGACCTGAATATAAAGTGGATGTAATTATCTCAAAGAACAATTGATTAAACTCAAATATTTTTTTTGAAATTGACATTGAATAAGTTATGCGAGATAATCATTTTTTAAAACATGAAAACCATGCTTTTTATGCCATAAAATTTTAATCATTCAAATTCAAACATATCGTCAAATTTGAGGCTACTTTGTCTTCTAGACTTGGGAGAAGAAAGACGATAAGTTGTTGTTTTGATCTAACTTGGATCTAAAGAGGAAATATGAAATGGTGAAGAGAATGTGTGTTGATGCTTGTGATGGTGAGATTTAATTTTGATAAATCAAAATTATTAATTAATATTATATTAATTATATATTGAAATGATCATAATTTATATTAGATAAAAAATAACTAAATCATAAATAATTTATTTATAAAAATCCATTCTTTTTTAAAAATAAATTTTCTGATTGATTATTACAATAATTGAAAATCATAGATCATTTAATATCTAACAATCAATTAAATTTTAATTAAAATATTTATTTTTTATTCAAATATATAAACACAACTTATTTTTCTCTTTTAAAATTTAAACACAAAAAATTGAAATATTTATCCAAATTTTTCTTGAAGGGCTATACATTATAAAATTTATTATTATAATAATTATTGAAATATTCATTGGGGTATAATTATACTTTCTTCTCTATTTAAAAAGAAAACTAAAATTTATAAACTTTTTTATATATTTTTAAAATTTAAATATAAATCGCCAGAATAAAAGATAAAAATTTTCAAAACTTTTCTCATATAAAGAGGATAATGTATCATATTGATTACAATTATGATAAAAAAAATCACAAATGAAGTTTACTCTTATTGAATATATTATATTACAAACTTTCTCATTGGCAATGAATTTGATTTTAAAATTATTTGTAGCAATAAATTTATAAAATGAAATATAATGAATTAAAAAGTAATTTTCTCTCAAATGTATTCTGTTAAATTTTTTTATTTATTATTAATGTTTAAAATTTTATTAGCATGCAATTAAAGAACTTATTACTTTAAAGAAAATCTGACTTAAAAAATAAATAGTTTGTTTATTAACTAATAAACTGAATTTAATACCAAAATAATTCATGAATTATAGAAAATCCATGTCAATAAAAACTATTTTTCTAATCATATAAAATTTATTATAATGATTATAATTATTTATAAAAATAATTTTTTTTTCATCTTAATAATGATAGCATAATTAAAATATTTATAATATGAATCTTTATTACTAAATTTTTAGTCACGTGTATTTAATGCACGGGCATTTTACTAGTAATTATAATCTCTTTAAGAACCTATATTATTTTACATCCTATATTTAGGCATGCAAACATCCTATCTTAATATTCTTGCTTGTTCTTGCATTTCTCCATCGAGGTTATACATCACATTATATTTCAACTTTTTTTTTTTTTTTTTTTTTTTTTTGAGGAATGCTAAGAAGCAATTAAGAGAAAAAAGAAGAACCTAGATACAAACTAATGAGAAACTAACCACCTATCACACTCTTCCTTTAAAATATGAACAAAGGCAGAGGGAAGGTTGCTCTCCAAAAAAATGTCCCAAACAAAATCAAAAGACAAAGCTAAGTTAGCGCAATAATCCGCTAACTTATTACAATATTTTAACTACATATATACCCACTATCATACTCTTAAAAGTAATAAATAATAAATTCAACAAAGTTGGTGTTCGTGAATTTCTTATGCTGTCAAGTAGTTATACTTTTACATAAAAAATCATTTAAGTGGATAAAGATATTTTTTGCATTCATTAAAAAGATTTATAGTTTTTTATGAACAATCTGATCGTAAAAAATTCATTGACGATCACAATTTCAGCATATGGATATTCAAAAATTAAAATGGTGAAACTTTGCAACAATAGTTTTTGGGAGAAAAATATGGATCTACGCAATCATCTGATAAAAAAATTAGTTGAAAAAGTTTAAGAAGATGTATTTAAATAAGAAAATTACTTTAAAATAGAAAGAATAAGCATATTACACAAATTTCATGTACTTTTAATCAAATTTTCTTTAGCTAATCTCTGCATCATTATGTAATACCTGAATTGATAAACATCAGTTCCATCAACTTAAGGCTTCGTTTGGGACGGCTTTTTTATTACTTTCTAAAACAGAGTTTTAGTACAAATTTTTTTATTTTTATATTAAAACTCTGTTTTAGAAAGCAGTAAAAAAGCCGTCCCAAACGAAGCCTAAGTCAGGAAGGACGGACGAACGAGGAATCGTGCTCGTGATGATGAAGAAGATGACTCGTTCCGTGGCTTGATTGTCAGGTTTTCATTGTCAGGAGCCGCGTGAAGACGAAGATGAAGAAAAATGCTAATCCGTTTGTTATCGTGAGGAAGACAAGGCTGTTTGTTCTTGCACCCTAAGATGATTAGTTTGGGTTAGTCTATCGTTTGGAGTTGTATGATTTCCAATCCCAATAAAAATTGAGAGATGAGAGGGAGACATGGGAGACCGGGAGAGATCGAGAGATATTGAAAGAAAGAAAGAGAGGGAACCCCAAGAGAGCAAGCCAGAGACTGGGCAAATTATTAGCTCCGGTCACCTGGCCTATCTCTGTATTCGGACACTAATAGAAAGTTAACATCTGGATGAATACACGTTGATTTTTTTAATATAATCGTTTTTCTTTAATATATTTCAGCCCGACCCGACCCGACCTGGTCCATTTTATTTTCATTTTAAACGTTGCCGCTATTTTAGAAACCCATGAAAGATCTAAATGTTTATTACTTTAGAAGAAAAAATGAGCTAGAAAATCGTATAAAAGAGATGGAATGCTCACGGAAGAGAGAGGTGGAAGGGGTGCATGAATCGGAAGGGATGCATGAATCGGAAGGGGTGCATGAATCGGAAGCTAACATAGCTGGAAATTTCTCAGGTTTTAGCATATCGGTAAGTTTCAATCTCATCGTAAGTTGTATTATGGAAAAATGAGCTAGAAAGTTTTAAACAAAGCAGTGCTGGGTAGAAAAAGGGCATTAGTTTCAGCTCATTAGAGGCTCAGGATCTTAGATGTTACTGTTTAACTCTCATTAGTATTTTTAGGAATAAGAACATCATTGTTTTGGTGAAAAAGTAAAAAAAGCTCTTAGATGTTGTTGTTTAGCTTTCATTATTATTTTTAGGAAGAAGAACATCAATATTTTTAGGATTGGTAAAGAAAAAGATAATAAACATATCTTGTGCTTTATGTGCATTTTTGTTGCGCTTTGGTTGCACTTTAGTTATGCTTTAGTTGCACTTTAGTTGCGCTTTTTAATCTTTTCTTATCATTTAAGGCTATTTATAAAGTTAGGAGAGAAACATATGAATGTTATTGTACTTATGCTCATGATAATGGCTTTAGCATCCGAAAGGATCATCACAGTTTCTAGCCAAATTCTAAGAAGATAAAATTTAAGGACTTTGTATGTTCAAAAGCTAGTTTTAAGAAAAGTATTGATCTTAATTCAAGAAAGAGATTTAATAAACCAGGTGTTAGAACCAGTTGTCCACCCATGGTGAGGTTTTCAGTTGATGAATATGGTTACTAGCCTGTCAAAAGATTTATTAAATTCCATAACCATGAATTGGCTAACCCAGCTGACCGACACCTTCTGAGATCATGTAGGAATGTTGTTGAGAAAAATTCTTCCATCCTAAAATCAATGACAGATGCAGGGATTAGAACCGTTGATGCATATGTCTACCTTGTAGAGGAAGTTGGAGGATATGAGAATGTTGAACAATAAGATTACTTTCTTTAACAGAAACTGGATTAATGTGTTGGATAAACATTTGGAAATCCTAATTGTACCCCTTGTATATCTGCAATAAGTGAGCAATATATGAAAAGTAATATGATAAATAGATTATAAATAATTATTATACTTACCCTGTATAATGGAGAAATGTACAATAAGTATCGTTGAAATTTATCTATCATTATCATACTCTTCTCTAATAACAAACAAGCAAAAGCATCTACATGGTTGTCGCCTAACCATTAATCTGTGAGCAGATCGTCAATATCTACTCTTTTTATTGCTATGTTATCATATACAAATATTAAGTCATCCTTACAAAAACAAAAAAAAAATTAGCACAAATAAAACATTGAAAGCACACTTAAAGCACAGTTAAAGCGCACTTAAAGCACAATTAAAGCGCACTTAAAGTACACGTAAATGGCTTAACTTATTTTTTATCAAACTTTCTGAAACATTCATTCATAATGCTTTGTGCTGATTAGTTAGGAAATTCTTTCTTGGATACTCCATTGAATGCAATGCAGGTCAAGGTTGAATTTTTACATCATCAACACAAATAACATCTTGGGTCTTTATTAATACATCTGGTATTTCAGTTTCTTTATTATATTTTCTTTTTCTTTTTTATTTTTGTGGTTGGTATTGGATGAGCTGCTTGGAAGAACTTTGTATTAGTGGTTGAATAATATCTGTATTGGCTGCTGGTGGTGAAAGAACATCTGTTGTGGCTGCTGCTGGTGGAAGAATATCTATTGTGGCTGCTGCTGGTGGAACAATATCTGTTGTGGCTACTGGTGAAGGAACATATATTTTGGGTAGTGGTGGAGAAAAATCTTTATTGGACGATGATGGAGTAAAATCTTTAATAGGTGATTGCAGAGGAAGATCTTTACTAGGTGACTTTAGAGGAAAAGCTATAGTTCTAGGTTTTTTTATAGATTGGATACTTGAGAAAGACGAAGATTTAAAAGGTTTATCATGATTATATTCACATTTTATTTGAAAGTCAATGAATTTGTACTGCATAGAATATACAATTTCTTAAAGTTTTTTCACACTGTCTTCAAGTCGATCAACTCTACCTCCCAAATTCTGTTCAATTTTATTGCAAATGTTTTGAATTGTTTCCAGAACTTTTTTCTGAACAGTCAACCAATCTTCAGCTTTTATAAGAGGTGGTTCAGTAAAAGGTTGTGTAGAAGGTTGAGTAGGTAGAAGAGGACAACTTTCAGGTGATTTTTGATGAGGAGAATGAGGAGAATGAGGTAGGGTGGTGTGAATTTTTCTTCATTGCGATAAATGAATTTTATGGGGATGCTGATCAGGGTGTATTTATAGGTATTGTATAGCATTTAAGTCAGCCCCGAATTTTTCTGCTTCTTCGTTTGTTACATTATGTAGAACAAGATAAATCTGTAAAAAATTTAAATATATTATATGCAAATATCTGTTTGTGTTCTATAGTTGCACTTTTCATGCGTTATAGTTGCGCTTTAAGTGCGTTATAGTTATGCTTTAAGTGCGATATAGTTATGCTTTATTTGCGTTATAATTACACTTAAAGTACAACTATAGCACACTTAAAGTGCAACTCTTAATATAAAACATTTTGACATAAAAATTACCTCATTTTTCTCAAAAATTTAAATAATTTGGTAGCACTTTTTTGTGTATATAATATTTTAGTATTCCCTTCCCATCTCAAAAAATGCGGTCTTAATTCTGGATCGGATGGTTTATTCAAGGAAAAGTGTTCTAAAAACTAAATCTGTATAATACCAAATATAAAATATTATGAATTAGCATTAAAAATCTTTATGAGAAAATTTTTATACATATTACATTTAAAGTAAAAACACATATTCATAATTCCTTATTAAAAATCTTACCTATCAACAAAGCAACCTCGTCAAAAGTGAATTTAAGTAAATGACCATTCATAATGAAGCCTTCATCAGTAGAATTCCAAAATTTCAGAATCTCGAAAAGAAGTGGTATATACTGTTGGAATGCTGAAAACTTCAGAAAATGATAAATGTTCAAATTCCTTAAAGTCTGCTCAAGTTCTACATCAATTATCTTGACAAATGCATCATAATTTTTTCTGAAAGTTGTAACATAGTATCGAGAAGTAACTGGCCTTTGATATGGCATCTGAAAAAAAATAGAATTTTAGATAAAGCGCAATTAAAGCACAACAAAAGCGCAGGTAAAGGGCACCTAAAGGTTTTCACATCATTTGTTTCTTTTATTTATGAAGTTGGTTGAAATCCAAAAAATAAATATTTTAAGATCACATTGAGCAAACACTGCTGTATAAAATTAACACTAAACCCTAAAATTTAAAATATAAAATAAATGTACCAAAAGCGCACCTCATACCCAACAAAAGCGCAACATTACCTTTTCTAAATGCTGAAGTGCTCTAACGTTGTCGTCTACCGCCGGGAAGAAGGTATTGCAGGACAGATGGTATTGCAAAAGTCCGAGAGCAGAGAGCCAAGAGTGACAGAGAAGTGAAAATGTCGTGTGAAAAATAAAAACTCTTCGTTTTCATTCTTGTAGTCATAAATTCAAACCATCTCCGGGTTATTGGGTCGAGTCGAACGAGCTGACAAGACATAAAGCAAAGATTAAAAAGCGCAGAGATAGGTCCAATGACGGGACTTAATAATTTGCACTTGAAAACGAAGATGATTATAATTTGCCCAGAGAGTGAGGGAGAACAAGCTATTCGGGACAGTCGGACACCCTATGTAGGTCAAAACCTAGGTTAATTTTGGGTTGGCAGGTCAACCCAAACTCCCAATTTCAGAAACGGGTTGAAATGTCAGACCCGAATATGTCCCGTATGGTAAACAAGTTGATCAAAACCTAAAATTTTTTAGGACGGGTCAGATTTTGACACCCCTAATAAATAGTACTATAAACATTTGTGTGAATCATAATATTTTTTCTTGGGATCTACACCCTCTCAAACACTTTATTACTTGATTGACATATACATTTGTATTTTTTATTGGGGTTGTATCAATTTCGCCATAAACTAAAAATAGCATATCCCAATCACCCCTTATCAAGTTTGCATTTTTTTTAGCAAAAAATGAAACTTAATCTAAATATGAAAGCAAAAAAAAAAAATTGGGGGTGGGAGGGGTATAATAACAATAAAATTTAATTTCTCAATGAAGTTGAATAATAAAATAAACTATTTATAAGTTCAATTCATAATAATCTACCTCATGAAGAATAGAACCCTAAACACCGAATGCGCACAATGTTGTGACAGTCTAAGAGATATTAACTTAGCAAAGAACGTGATCTTTGTTTCTCAGATAACTTGCATACAACTCAGGCAACATTACATTTACAAATTTTTTGAAGCTAATGGCTTAGAGCTTGTCAAAATTAAAAGATAAAAAACCAGGATATGATCTCAGAGTGATGCAATAGGAAAATTTGAGGTTTTACCAAGCCTGATTAACCTCTACAAATGATAAGATGTAGACATTGTACAGAAAAGTATTCAGACAAGACCACTAGGCTGGTTATTTAAAAATTCAAACTTCAAGTGGCAGACTATCAAACTTGGGGATGAAATTCTTATAACATCCTTGAATAAAATTTAATCTTTATTTTCCAAGATTGATAACAGCCAACTTAAGCTTCATTCTATTATATTTTTTAAGATAGTAGCTACCTAACTTAATATTCATTGATCATTGATTTCAAGAAGATGGTTACTAAATCAAGCTTCATTCAAACTTAATCCTTCATGTCTTATGTTACAACTATAAAAAGCGAAAAAAATATTGGTTGCAAGCCTCCCACAATTACAAGCTAATAAAGAGAGGCAGAGAAGAATAGTGATGAGAAGAAAACAAGCTATTGCAACAAAAAGAGCAGAAGAAACCTCAATAAATTGTTGTCCCCCTCAATCATTAACAAAAAAAAAATGATAAACTTTTTTAAATTATATGAAACATAATCTTTCGACATATCTTTTTTAAAAGCTTAATAAAATATTTTATCTTTATACGATCATAAGCATAAATAAATCTCATCATATAAACTAATACCTTGTATTTAAAATATACGGTCATTATTACCTCATTTTTATTTAATTTTATTAAAAAAATTGTATCATTTTCCATTAAGTGATAAATGTATATATCACTTATCATTAATTAAAGCCATGAGGAGTTTAATTTATACTTCTTAGCATATTACTCCGGTGATATCTCTTTCTAAACGGTAAATTATTGCGTTCGATCACCTGACATACTGACAGCCAATCCAGAGACGCCACCTCACCCGAATGCACTGGGCCGCAATATTTTTGAGTGACGTGGCGTATTTTTATTGGTGTCCGGACGAATCCAAACACCGGACACAATAATTTGCCTTTCTAAATAGATACGCCGCCACCATCTCCAAACTCACTTAGCAATATATAGATAATAAGCACACGGGATTCGTTACCTTATTTGGCAATATAACTCCTTTCTTTATTATTCATTATTCTATTTGAGTTTATAAGATCTAAGGCTTTATTTGGCACGACTTTTTTACTATTTCATAAAGCAGCTTTTTATTACAAAAAATTTAATTTTTATACTAAAAACCTGCTTTAAGAAACACTAAGAAAATCACCCCAAATGAAGCGTAAGTCTACATAAAATATTTTGATCTTACATTAAAGAGAACTTCAATTGAAATAAATAAAAATCCTCCCTCTCACTCTCATTCTGGTCCTCCCTCCAATTTGTCTCTCCACCTTCATCGCCCATATTTAAAAAAATCAGAGATAGTAACACTATATTTTCCCTATTCCATTTCCATTCCTCTTTTTAATATCAAATCATAAAATAAGGATTACTGTTTGTGAAACTATCTCTGATTTTTTTAATCTACTTCATCTCCTCTTCCTTAGCACTCCTCTCCACCTTCATCGCCCATATTAATATCAAATGAACAGTAATCCTTGTTTTATGATTTGATTAGTGACAAAGCTGTCCAGACATTTACAGTACTCGTTAACAAAAAATTTACATAAAAATAAAACAAAACTAGACCGTCCTTCCTGTGGTCCACCCATGGCTCAAATAGACAAGCTAAATAAACCCCAAGGAAAAACCAAAGCCACGGAAATCTAGCAATTGGCTTTGGTTACCACCATTAAGAAAGAAATCAACTGACCGCACAATACTGTATTAAATTTGCATCAATGCAACAGATCATTTGACATAAAACTGGATCAAACAATGCGTGAAATTTAATTCAGCAAATAATCACAATGAGGATAATACAAAGCAAGAGATCATAGACAACCTGATACCAAATACACGAACAAGCAGATCAAATATTTATTCTTGAAAACATTTGATGAATAGCAGTACAAATATACGAGCCACACTCCAACGAACCCACATGCGTATCAGTTGAATGCCACTAAGAAAAATAATCAAAGAAAGTTTTAAAAGAGATCGGCACTGCTGCAAGAACTGCCTGCATGGATTCACGTGAAAAAAAAAAAAACAAATCAACGCTCGGGAATTGTAATCCCCAAAATAACGATATATTAAATAAGTTCATGGTTCCAATTCCAATTTTCTTGATTAATGTTCCAGTTTTGATACGCAAGGAAGCTATAGCAGTCTAACATGTTTTCAATTTTCTCTAGTAAAGATTAAAGCACATAAAAAAGGAGAGAAATAATTGCAACTATGTTAATCAGCTGGGAATATATCTTTAAGCATGGAACTTAATGTGGGTGACTAAATGAAATTTAATGCATTACGTCTTTGTGAATATGTAACTTGAGAAAGATTTCAAGGAAAAAATTACGAAATCTAAGGAGCATAGAATGATTTTGTTAGAGATGGTTGAATACCCGATTACCTGTTCGAGGTTAGAGGAAATAACGCCCATCCAATGCCCTGTGATTCTTCAATTTCTAGGAAAAATGACTAATAAACAAGCAAAAACAAATACAAATCTTTAAATTGTCACAATTTGAATCATTCTAACAAAATAAGTATCATAATAACTATTAAACCTCGAAATCATTTTTTTATTCCTTGTTTCTTTAAAAAAAAAAAAAGTTAAGGAGAACAAAAAATGCTCCTTAAGTTGCTTAATTTTTCTATTTTTGAAGATAAATTGATATGTTTTTTAAATACTAAAAATATTTTATGTGTTTTGTCATTTATAAAACCACTTTTTTTAAGTCCAACTCCTTTCAAGCGTACCCACAGTATATTAAAATAAAAAACCAGAAAAGGCAAATTTTTGAACTGCAACCAAATGCCTGGAAAGATTTTTTTTTAATATTCGAGTTCAAAAGCTGTGGGATTCTAGAGAGAGAAGCTGCGGGATTCTAGAGAGAGAGAAGTTGTTTTTCAAAATTTGATTTGGCTGAGGTCAAGTTTCCGATGACGGCGGATGATCGCCGGCCCTCGTTGGGTGAGGTCCAAGGGGTGAGCGTCGATCCACATCTGATGCTGCAGTGGTTCAACAACAATCAATTTTAATTAACTCTCCGCCTGCTTTCAGAGGAGATGCTTCGAGGGTTTTGGCCAAGCTGCTAACAATGGAGTTCGGATTAGCTCAAACCATGGTAAATCTCTAATTATTAATGAAGGTGGTCTGTTAAATGTTAAATCTATTCTGGTGACTGGAAAAGGAAAGAATGTGATGATTTGTGAAGAAATGCCGAAGAAGGTAGATTTTCAAAAATACCAGAATTTCAATTCTGGAGACTTATCTACGAATAATCTTAAAGGAGCAGAGGTTGTTCGCAATATGGGGGAACCTAATGGAGATATTTTGGATATCCCAAATCCTGAAGATAATGGTGAGAAGGAAGTGAATGGAGTTATGGAGGTGGTTCGACATTGTGTCTCTGGAGAAAGAGATTCTTCTATTCTGAATGTGGAGGGAGCTGGGGAAACATTACTGAAAAAGACGACAGGAAATGACCTGTCGATGTGTGGCACAAGAAGTCTCATAGAAGGATTGTTGATTGGGACTTTGTAACTGACTTTCGGAAGATGGTGTGGCAGTCAAGTTGTGTGAGAAGAATGTATTGGAGAACGCTAAAAAGCTGCATAATGCCCTGGTGGTTAAAGTCTTTGGAGACAACATTCCTCAGTATATTATAAATGCTGATCTAAGGAGACAATGGTCTCAATTGTGTAAATTTAATTTTACCTAGCTTGATAAGGGTTGGAGTCTGTGTGCTTTTGATGATGAGGAGTCGATGGATTTGGTGCTTGCTGATGGACCTTGGTATGTTAAGGGGAGTATCATTGGTGTGAATAAATGGTCACCGGCATTCTCCCCTAATTCTTTGAAGGGTTTGTCTGCACCAATATGGATAAGAATGCCCAATTTGCCATTGCAGTGCTGGGATGCTACTAATGTTTGTAGAATTGCATCAAAGATTGAGAAGCCATATTTGATTGATGAAAATATGTTTCAATGGGATAGAAGGGAGTTTGCGAGGATTTGTGTTCATATTCACTTAGAAGAATCATTGCCTCTTGGTGTTTGGGTAGAGGGAAACTCAGGGAGGTTCTTCCAGAAAATCGAGTATGAGAGGATTCCTAATCTCTATTTCAATTGTGGTAAGCTTGGGTATGACATTAGTTGTTGTCCAGAGAAGGTATATGGTGCTGTTCAGGGTGGGCTAAATAATGTGGAGCGAAGTGTGAAGGAACCGGGTAGACCTTGTGGGGTCTCGGTCAATAATTTGGTAGAGGATGTGGCTGGGTCATCTAAGGAGGATGGCAATGGTTATGGGCCATGGTTACATGTAAGTTATGGGAGGAAGGTTTCAAGGGATAATGAATTCCATGGGAGGAAAGTTGGGTGGAAGAAAATTGTTAGCAAGGATCCTAAGGATGCTGCAAAGACTTCTTTTTTTAAAAAAGGAGTAATGGAGATTAGTAAGGCTGAAAACAAAACGGGTGGCGTAGCCAAGGAGGATACGTCTGCTGTCATTGGAGGTTCTAAACAGGATGTTAACATCAATTTTAAGAAGGATATTGCTGGGGAAAAGGTATCTCTTCATAAAGAAGGAAACAAGCTTGCGGTTCTCAAGGATTTGGTGGAGTAAGGTGAGATTGTTTATGCTGCTGATGTAGGAGATGGAAGTGATCAGCCTAATGCTACAGGGGATGTGGATGGAATCCTTTTGGGGCTAGAAAGAAGCAAGCTTCTCTATATCTAAAAGAGGTAGTAAAAGATCATAATGTGTTCTTTGTGGGATTGTTGGAAACTAAAGTTTCCAATTTCAGTAGAATGGAAATCAATTTCCTTATAGGAAATGATTGAGATTTCTTTCAAGTTCCTGCAGATGGCTTGTCTGGGGAATACTTGTGCTTTGGCTTCTTTTTCTTTATTATATTCTTCTAATCAAGTGGTAATAGGAGAGCTTGAAGTTGTTAATAGGGCTGCTTGGAGGATAGCCACTGTTTATGGTGATAAGGAGGTGGTTCAGAGGAGGATCCTTTGGGAGAACCTAGAAGCTTTTTTTTCTATTAATCTTCCTATGGCGGTTGGAGGGGATTTCAACAGCATATTGTCCAAGGAAGATAAAAGAGGGGGTAAGGCCTTTCGGTTCTCTCAGACGTCCAAAGAGATGAAGTCTTTTTTGGTAAATAATGATCTTCATGAGGTGGGAGTTATTGGTCCAAAATTTACTTGGTGCAACAACAAGGTTAGTGGAGCTCGTATCTTAGAAAGATTAGATAGATGTTTTGTAAATCCGACAGCAATGAACACAGCTCGGTTGGTTTTGAGACACCTGGCTAGAGTGGCTTCTGACCATTGTCCAGTTTGACTGAATTTCATGGAAAATAACTTTTCAAATGATAGAATTATAAAGTTTGGGGATATATTGGCTTCTTATCTAGCATCTATTGGTATTGTGAGATCGGCTTGGAGCAAGAGGATAGGAGGGAACTTTGCGGAATTACTAAATTATAAATTTCATAGAACTTTGAAATCTTTATTTTTTCTGGAGCAAAGCAAAGCATAAGGAATATAGCCAGCAGAAAGAAGTTCTTAAAAAGAGTATCCTAGAGCTACAATCGAAGGAGGCAGAGGTCGGTTAGCTGTCTGAGGAGGACAGCTTGCAACTTAGATCATATATTTCAGAGCTAAATTAAATTTTGACTCGATTAAACACTTGGTGGAAGCAAAGAGCTTTGCTAAGGTTAAATAGATGTCTGAGGCAAGGTTTAAAATTGCGTAATTAAGCCTCGAGGAGATTTTCGTCCGTGAGGCGAGGCGTAAGCCTCGAGGCAGTCTGAGACGTAAGCCTCGAGGCGGTCTGAGGCGTAAGCCTCACGGACACAGAATTGCGTAAATGAAAAATTAAGGGTTTTAGCAGGAAAATAATAGCAATATTGTATCTTACAATAAAAACATCTAAATGATATATGAAAATAGTGAAAAGTAAGAAATTAGATGCAATAAAATCATGTTCCAAAGTACAAAATCATAAAATATTAGTTAAACAAAACTCCCAAAATACAAAAAATATATAAAATGAAATCATATTCCATCACTAAATGGGTCTTCAAGTGAATTTTCTTCTCCAATTATATCTATGAATGCCATGTCATCATCATCTTCAATATGACTCACTTTTATCTTCCCTGTTCATTAAGAAAAAAGATCATTATCATGTTCATTGCTCACTTGACATAAATGTAATGTGATAGCATATAAGAAGTTGTGGAATACCTTTACTTGATTGTTGTGCTGCAGAGCTAGTGGATGTGTGCGGTGTAGTACTAGTGGATGTGCCCACTTGATCTGCTTCGCCCCTCAAGACATCCACATATAGATCTTTTAACTGTAAGTCTGATAATGACAAATATGTCTCATCATCTATGAACCACTCATTATCAGACGACACATCATCACACACTAATGGGTCTTCATCATCCTTCAACCACTTATTCCTCAACCTCCTCTCTCTCAACCTCTTATTGTGCATAATATATACGAGAGAGTTCATTCTGAGTGTTGATAGCCGATTTCTTCCCTTTATTTGCACTTGGCTATATGTACTCCAGTTTCGCTCACACCCAAAAGAAGAACAAATGAGGCCCAACACTCTTACAGTAAAACTCTGTAACTCAGGGGTAGAATCACCAAATTGGATCCACCATTCAACTGTTTTCAAGAAAAAACATAATCATAACTGAATAAAGTGTCTTGCATTTACCAAAATAATTATACCTGGAGATCGTTTGGAAATGGTTGCTTTTGTTGCATTCAAACCAAAAAAGCCCTCTTTATTCCGGAATAGAACAAGTTGTAAATCTGCAAGCTCCCAATCTGCTTGCTCCGGTATTAGACCCAAGAGTGATTGTAGGAATGTAAGAACTATGAACATACAGTAGGAATGATTTGCAATGTACAAAATTAAGAACATACCTAGTGGTTGCAGTGCGAATGATTTCTTTCTTTGAAAACTTTCTCATCAAGCTTAAGACCCAAGAGTGATTGTAGATAAACTTTGTAATCTTCTTCGCCCTAGAAAAAGCACTCTTGTGCTGAGGTAAGTCACCAAGATACTCCAAAATGAGATCGATACAATGTGCTGCGCAGGGTGTCCAATATAGGTGTATCCTCTTCTCCATCAACATCTGACCAGCTGCTTTGTATGCACTGGCATTATCAGTCACTACCTGGACAACCAATTGCTCCCCAATCTCCTCAATAACACCATCAAGTAAATTAAAAATGAATGTATCATTTTTCACCTCCTCAGAAGCATCAACTGATCATAAGAACACCGTGCAGTAGGGATTGTTGACAAGGATGTTAATCAAGCTCCTGCTCTTCATGTCAGACCATCCATCTGACATAATAGTCACACCAGTCTCAATCCATGTCCTTTTAATCTCCTGAATGCTCCGCTCTGTGTTATGCAGCTCCTCTTTTAAAATCCATGTTCGCAACTCATACATGGAAGGTGCCTTCAACCCTCTTCCATACAATCCTACAGACCGTAACATACTGAAGTAGGCAGGCGATGTAGCAACATTAAATGGTATTGCATTATCAAAAAAAAACCTCCCAATGTCCATGCAAACCTGTCGCCGACCCTCTCTAGTACCAGCTGCAGGCATCATCTCTGCTTCTCCTCTATCCACTCCTGGAGTAGTCATATACTGATCCATAGGACCTCGTGCAACTCTACTATGTATAGTGGAGGAAGAGCCCTTTCCACTCTCGCTCCCAAAATAAGCACCATGCTCGACCCTTTCATCAAATTGCTCCTATTGTAAGTGTTTAGCAGTGGTAGTTTTCTTCATGTAAGCACTTATTTCTTCCTTCACATTGTCCGGCACTTTTGCACACGGTGCTACATTTTTGTGCGAGCATGATAGATGTTCCTTCATGCTGGTAACACCTCCCTTCACCACTTTATCGCAAAAATTACATTTCAAATAAACATAGCGCTTCTCTCCGCCGCCAATGTCAACTTGTACACTATATTTCCAAGAAGTGTCCCTCCGCAATGACGAAGACCCCTTTTCCTTGCCTCTTACCATGA
Source organism: Dendrobium huoshanense (assembly GCA_016618105.1). NCBI lineage: Eukaryota > Viridiplantae > Streptophyta > Magnoliopsida > Asparagales > Orchidaceae > Dendrobium > Dendrobium huoshanense. Next base: position 19,463,908 of record CM028351.1, on the reverse strand, counting down.
TCCCTAATGAAAGAATCGAAAATCACACAAAAATTTTCAAAAAATCTAAAACCCTAGAATTTCTTTCACTTCAAAAATCTAACCAAAAAGTCAAAAAAAAACCTAAAATCGTTTGTGGACTTCTCCTACAAGGCGGCCGGACACTTCAACTTCGCCGGAGAGAGGCGGCGCCAGTGGGAGAGGCGACGGGAAGGATGGCAGAACGTGTGGGAGGGGTTCTGTTCCGCGACCTGGAGCTTGCGGGCGGATGTTATCGGGATATGCTGGGCCGAACGATTTAAGGGAGAAAAAAAGGATTCATTTTAAGTAGGGTGGGGCCAACGGGTGAGGCGTACGCCTCACCCATAATTGCGCAATTGCGCAATTGAGGCGCGCCTCACACACGGTGAGGCGTACGCCTCTGGCAGGCTCAAAATTGCGTGCGCCTCGAGGCGCCTTTGGGAAGAATTGCGCAAAGGCGCGCCTCTAATTGTGCAATTTTAAACAGAGGTCTGAGGTAGACACTAATTCAAAGTTTTTCCATTCTTATGCCTCGGCTAGAAAAAATGCAATTTGGATTTTTAAATTAAGGTTGAGAATGGTTCGTTGGTGGAAGATCAAAGTCATATTGCTCAAGTTTTTATAAAATTTTTCCATGGTAAATGGAAGGATAGGAACTATAATCTAAGTGGTTGGCCTTTACCAATTTATTCACTTGATGAGAATGATAAGGAATTGTTAAATAAGGAGCTAACTATGGAAGAATTTGAGTCGGTTGTGTTGCAATCTGGAGGCAACATTTTGCCAGGTAATGACGACATTTCCTATTCCTTTATAAGAACATGTTGGAGCATCATTAAAAATGATTGTTGGAATGCAATTGATCATTTTTTCCATTTGAGGGAGATGAATGCGGACTGGAAATAAACGTTACCAGTACTTATTCCTAAGGTATCTAATCCTCATGTTCTGAGCCAATATAGGCCTATTAGCTTGTGTAAATCAATCTACAAAGTTGTGGCTAAGATATTGTTAAACAGGAAGAAGGTTATGGTTCAGAAGTTAATATCAGTGGAGAAGGAACTTTTATCAACGACAGGTCATTAGCAGACCACATTCTAGTGGTTCAGGAGGTGCTTCAAAAATTCAGGATTTCTAGATCTTCTAAAGGGCTTGTTTCTTTTAAAATTGACATGGAACAAGCATATGATAGTATGTGTTGGAAGACTTTAAGGCATGTTTTGGAGTACTTCGAGTTTCCTCAGAAATTTTCTGCTTGGATTATGGAATGTGTCGAATATCCAAAATTCTCTTTGCTGATAAATGGTAGAATCTCTAGTTGGATTCATACAAAGAGTGGGTTCCGTCAAGGATGCCCACTATCCCCTTTTCTTTTCATTCTATGTTCACATATTCTTTCCAATGGTTTTAAACAAAGAGAAGAATCTATGGGGATCATGATTGCTCCTAATGTGCCATGGATTTCTCATCTGCTACATGTGGATGATATCTTAATTTTTTCTCAAGCTACTCTCAAAGAAGTGAGGAAATTAAGGTTATTCTATCTGATTTTTGTAGCTGGACAGGTCAAAAGATTAATGTGGGGAAATCAGCCATTCTATTTGGTAAACATGTTAAGATGAGGAAAAGGAAATCTATTGAACGTATTCTGGGTTTTAAGGTGGTAAAGGAATTCAATTATCTCGGTGTGAAGGTGGCATTGAGGAGGTTAGTGGCTGCTAATTTCCATTTTTTAACCGAGAAAGCTTTAAAGTTAATTAGTGTTTGGGGAAGCAAGTTCATTTCCTTGGCACGGAAATTCACCCTGATTAGAACGGTGTTGCTCTCACTTCCTACATTCTATTGTACTTTTTCCTTGGTCCCTAAAGGAGTTCTTAATGAATTGGATAAGTTGAGTAGGAGCTTTATTTGGAATAAGAAGGATGGGAAATTGGGTCTTCATTATGTGAGCTGGAACAATTTATGCAAACCGATTAGAGGTGGTGGACGTGGCCTTCGATCGTGTGCTAGTGTGGTTGGTCCTTTGAGGGCGAAATTGGCATGGAAGGTTACTCAAGATAAAGATTCTCTACTGTACAAATTTTTGGGAGCTAAATATGGGTTGGATTGCGGTGAGATTGGTTATAGAAGAGGGGCTTCATCTACTAGCAAGATCTTATCCAATGGTAAGAAGGTTCTTAAATCTGTGGTTAGATGGAAAATTGTAAATGGTTGCTCAATTAATATATTTGATGATATATGGATTTTAGACAAAAGTTTGAATAAATGACCAACTTTTGTATCTGTTCCGGAACATGAGAAACAAACTGTAGATAAGCTTATTGTTAATAGTGAGTGGAATGTTCAGGAGTTAAAAATTCTGTTTGGAGAGGATCTCATAAGCTTAATTTATGGGATTAAGATTCAACATAATCAGGATGAAGATTATATGGAACTGATTCATCAAAATTCTGGTTTTTCGATCTCAGCACTTGCTTAAAAGGCCTCAGTTCCAAAGAATTTGGACTGTTTTTATTGGAAATATTTGAAAAATGTTAAACTAAGGCCTCGGGTGGAGGTATTTTGGTGGCGCATTTTTAATAATGCAATTCCTACAATCCACTTTTTGTATCAGAGAAGAATTCAATGTGAGTTTGGTTGTCTGAGGGGCTACGAAGCAAGAGGATTTGGAACATATAATGGTTAAATGTGTGAAGTTGGTGGAGGTCATATGTAATCTCAATAAATAGGGTTTGGATTTCCGACTTTTGAATCTTTTCAAGATTGTAGGTGTTGGATAGAGAAGTTTAGTAAAGTCCATGGCTTTATCATTAATACTTATTGCAATGCAGTTTATCTCACGTCGAGAGCAAGAAACACGTTCCTTCACGAAGGGAAGGATGATAGTTCAATGGTGATTGCTACCAATTTTGTAAGTTATGCTTTTATTTCATATATGGTTGAAGGAAAATTGGGGCACAGGTACTAATCAGTCGAATAGACTGTTGGATCGTTGGTACCCTCCTCCTGATTGGATAAAAATAAATGTAGATGCATCATTGTTACAGTCATACAAGGACGGAATTGGAGGTTTTGTTCGTGACAGTAAAGGAAGATTTCTTCTTGGGTATGAATATTCTTGTATTCATTGAGATGTTTCTCATCTAGAATTCATGGCGATTCAATTTATAGTTGAGATTAAGAAAGATTGAATGTTAAACTACAAAGGTATTATCATAGAATGAGACAATCACAATGTCATTAAATTTTTGCAAGAATTGGGTGGCAAGTGGAGATGAATTTTTATCCTTAAAGGACCATAATTTCAATTTTTTAAATTGGGTTAATAGAAGTCGTAATAAACAAGGTTCTAAAAATCGGACAAGACAACGAACCGGAAGAAGGAGAGGTTCATGGTTCGACCGGTCTAACTGGGGTCGAATCGGAAGACGTAATAAATAAAAAGTATTACTTAAATTTAATAAAATTAACATAATAATAATATTATCATTCAAAGTATGAGATAAAAAATTAAACTAAAAACATTATGAAACATAAAACTTATATAATTAAGTAAAATAATTATTTCAAAATCTCACATAAAAGAAAAAAAAATTAAATCTCATAATTATAAGAATTTACAGTCATACAAATATGATAGTTTTAAATTTAATTATTTTTCAAATTTTTAATTTGATTTTTAATTTGAATTTAATTTACATATAACCATATAATTTAATATAAATTATTATTAATTTATGTTACATATTTAATATAAATTTAATTCTAACATAAGTTTATAAATTTAATATAAATTATTCTTATTTTATATTATATGATTAAATATATTTTACATGTTTAGGATATATTGTATACAAAAGTTATTTTATAAATTTATATCTAAAATCATTAATAAATAAATAAAATTATTAATGATAAATTATTTTAATAATTTTTTATTATTAACTAATAAATAATTATCATTCACATCAAAAATAATTAATTAAAAAATCTAATTAAACATAGATTTTATAGTCATTATATATACTATGAACTCATACACTCCTCAACTCTTTTCTTTAGTCTCACATCCCTTAGAAACACTTTCTTGCTATTATTTATATAGCCTTTTGACTTTCCTTGCATAAAGAGCTCACATGGAGGTGTCATGTGAAGGTTTCATGATGGTTTGAGGTCAAAAATATTTATAATAAAAAATATATTATAACTTTAATCAAATGTTTTAAATATATATTAATTAATTAATTTAAAAAATAATTTAAAATTTGTGGGATTTGAACCGGCCGATTCGAAAATAACCGGGCCGGTTCACCGTTTTGCTGGTTGAACCGGCAGTTCTGATCGATTTAGTCCGATTCAATGTAGAAGCGGTTTTAAGACTGAACCGGACCGGTCTTGTGACCGGCTCACAGTTGAACCGGTCGAACTAGCCGGTCCGATCCGATTTTTAAAGCATTGGTAATAAGCTAGTGAATTTATGTGAACTAACTATACTCTTTTTAGCGATTTTTGTTGGGATGATTTGTCTTCTAATAACAATCCTCCTATATTTTCTAGTTTGTTAAAGGATGAATCTAGTTCTGGAGAGTAGTAGTTTGTAATAAGCTTTTTTTATATAGTATCGACAAATGATTTGCTTTCTTCAAAAAAAAATAGAGATTTTTTTTTAAGGTTCTTTTATACAGATTATAGAGAACAAATTAAGTTATTTTAGTTATTTTTATTTATTTATTTTAAAACAGAGTAATTTAAAAATTGAAAAAGATATGAGAAGTTTGAGTTTTTATTTCTCTAAATGTATAAATTTGAACAAATATCCTTAGCATAATTTTATAAATATATGAGAGATTTTATTTAATTAAATTGTTATAAGAACTAAAATAAATTTTTTTAAATAAAATTAAAATTTGAAAATAAAAGGATATTTTATAAGAGAGATATCATTAAATTGTATAAATAAACTATAATAATATAGAATTTTAATTTAGAAAATAGCAAGGTAGTGAAAATCGGACCAGACAATGAACCGGAAGGAGAGGTACACAGTTCAACCAGTTCGACCGGTTCCATTGGGGTCAAAGCAGAAGACGTAATATTAAATATTTTAATATAATTTATACATATAAATCATATAACTAATTTATACTTATAATTTTAATTTTAAATATTTTCTAAATGAAATAATAATGGTATAATTATCATGTAAAAATATAATTTCATCGGAAGAGCATCAAATTTATTTGGTACGCGGTGCAAAATTTTGTGGCCAAAAAAATCAACTAGAAGACATTGACATGCAGTTTAACGAAAGCTTGAATAAGGCGCTCCTACGCAATTCTGTCCAAAAGCGCCTCGGCTTTGGACACTGATTGAGGCATACGCCTCACCCTGTGTGAGGCCGCTCAGTACAAGCAATTATGGGTCAGCCTCATCCAAATGGCTCAATACATAAAAAAGCGGACGAGGCTCGATACCGTATAGGATTAGGGCTCTGTGAGAATTGAAAGGCGTAGAGGCGAACGTGAGGAAATAGACGAAGCTGAGGGAAGAAGACGAAGCCGTGAGTGTAGGGTATCGAAGCAGTACGTTGCTCGGTAGGTGAGCGGTACATGCTCGGTACTGAGCTGTACATGCTCGGTACCAAACCAGTACCGCTCGGTACTGAGCGGTACATGCTCGATACTGAGCGGTACATGCTCGGTACTGAGCAATACATGCTCGGTACTGAGCGGTACATGCTCGGTACTGAGCGGTACATGCTCGGTACTGAGCGGTACATGCTCGGTACTGAGCGATACATGCTCGGTATGCTCGGTATTGAGCATATACAGGTCGAACCTTGCCAGGGGGCAGCGCCCCCTTGGACCCCCGGCAGACTGGTATATTTTTGTATTCATGTTTTTTTATTATTGGTAGTACAAATAATTGTTTAAAAATATGTCATATTGTTAGTACAAGGAAAAGCAACCATTTCCAAACAGTCTCCAGGTATAGTTATTTTGGTAAATGCAAAACACTTTCTTCAGTTCTAATTATATTTTTTCTTGAAAATTGTTGAATGGTGGATCCAATTTGGTGATTCCACCCCTGAGTTACAGAGTTTTGCTGTAAAAGTGTTGGGCCTCACTTGTTCTTCTTCTGGGTGTGAGCGAAACTGGAGTACATATAGTCAAGTGCAAATAAAGAGAAGAAATCGGCTATCTACACTCAGAATGAATTTCCTCGTATATATAATGCACAACAAGAGGTTAAAAGATAGGAGGTTGAGGAATAAGGGGTTGAAGGATGATAAGGACCCGTTGGTGTGTGATGATGTGTCATCTGATAATGAGTGGTTCATAGATGATGAGACAGATTTGTCATTATCAGACTTACAGCTAGAAGATCTAAATGTGGATGTCTTGAGGGGCGAAGCAGATCAAATGGGCACATCTACTAGTACTACACCACACACATCCACTAGCTCTGCAGCACAACAATCAAGTAAAGGTATTCCACAACTTCTTATATGCTATCGCAATATATTTATATCAAGTGAGCAATTAACATGCTAATGATCTTTTCTCTTATTGAACAGGGAAGATAAAAGTGAGTCAATTAAAGATGATGATGACATGACATTCATAGATACAATTGGAGAAGAAGATTCCCTTGAAGACCCATTTAGTGATGGGATATGATTGCATTTTATATGTTTTTTGTACTTTGGGAGTTTTGTTAAACTAATATTTTGTGATTTTGTACTTTGGGACATGATTTTATTATATCTACTTTTTTACTTTCCACTATTTTCATATATCATTTAAATGTTTTTATTGTAAGATACAATATTGCCATTATTTTCCTGCTAGAACCCTTAATTTTTCATTTACGCAATTCTGTGTCCGTGAGGCTTACGCCTCAGACCGCCTCGAGGCTTACGCCTCACCTCACGGACGAAAACCGCCTCGAGGCTTATTTACGCAATTTTAAACCTTGGACACAGCTAGTTTTTTAGTCCCACATCACTTGGAAGGTTTTCTTATATTATTTATATAGCTTTGCTTCTTTTCATGAGTAAAAAGCCCACATAGGGAGGTGGAACCGTGTGGGTATAATTAATTAATGTTTAGTATATAATTTTTGGAGTTAATTGACTAATATATTATATTTAAAATAATTTAACATTTAATAAAATATTTTATGATAAATTAAATTATTTAAATAAATTACGCATTGAACCGACCGATTCTTAAAAATCAGGACTGGTTAAACAGCTCACTAGTTGAACTGGTGATTCAAACTAGTTCCCACTGATTTGATGTTGGGCCTGATTTTCATGAGAACCAAATCGACAACATGCCCAGTTCACGGTTAAACCGATCAAACTGGTCAGTCCAGTCCGATTTTCAAAACCATAGAAAATAGTAATAATTAAATGATTTTTCATCTAGAGTGAGGAGAATAAATTAAGTAATGAAATCAATACTAGAAATCAATTAAATATGAGAGTATTTAGGTGCTTTTACTAGCTAATTAGAGAGATAGAGATAGAGAGAGGGCAATTTATAATTGTTGCGTCCAGGAGTATTCGCGGCGGTAGAGAAATATAAAGTTTAGTGTCTTTGCGTTATACAAAAATCCGATACGCAATCAGATAAGAGAGAGAGAGAGAGAGAGAGTCTAGCATTTATGAGACACCAAGATTTTTATGTGGAAACCCCTAAAAAGGGGAAAAAACCACGGGGTCTACCCTGTTCGAATGAATCCACTAGTATAGCAGTTGATTACAAATGAGGCACTTCCTTGGGAGAAGGCCTTAGCTTGATGTACATTTTATAGAGTACATTACATGATGTGAATACAAAGAGTCACTATTGACATGTTCGTTTGGTCGGGAGGACCATAGTCTGGTGACGGAGGTTAGAAGAATCGTAGTCGATGGGCGACGGAGGTCATAAAGATCGTTAACTTGCGATGGAGGTCGTAAAGAATATAGTCTGCGGACGACGTAAGTCAGGAGGATCGTAGTCGGCTAGCGACGGAGCTCAGAAGGACTGTAGTCGGCAGGCGACATAAGTTAGAAGGACGGTAGTCGGCGGGCGACAAAGGTCGGAAAGACTGTAGTCAACGGGCAACGTAAGTCAAGAGGACCGTAGTCGATGGGCGACGGAGGTCGGAAAGACTGTAGTCGGCGGACGACGTAAGTCAGGAGGATCGTAGTCAGCTGGCGACAGAGGTCGGAAGGACTGTAGTCGGTAGGCGTCGTAAGTCAGAAGGACCGTAGTCGGCAGGCGATGGAGGTCGGAAAGACTGTAATCGCCGAGCGATGTAAGTCAGGAGGACCGTAGTCGGCGAGCGACGGATGTCGGAAAGACTATAGTCGGCGGGCGACGCAAGTCAGAAGGACCGTAGTCGACGGGCGACAGAGGTCGGAAAGACTGTAGTCGACGGGCAACATAAGTCAGGAGGACCGTAGTCGGCGGTTGATGGAGGTCGGAAAGACTGTAGTCGGCGGGCGACGTAAGTCGAGAGGACCGTAGTCGGCTAGTGACGGAGGCCGGAAGGATTGTAGTCAGTGGGCGACGTAAGTTAGAAGGACCGTAGTCGGCTAACGATGGAGGTCGGAAGGACTGTTGTCTAACAATGAAGGCCAGAAGGACGGCGTTAGGTAGAAGTCCAAAAATGGAAAGAAAACCATCTTCGGATAGACGTCCAGCGAAAGTCCGATAACCGATAGAAGTCCGACATTTGGTAGAAACTTGGCAATGAGTGAAGGTCCGACGTCGGGTAGAAGTCTGATGCATGTTAGTGGCCGAGGAGAACTCTAGTACCACTTGGGCGGAGTTTCAGCGTCAGGAGGGAACTTTGTCGTTACTTGAGCGGAATTTCAACGTCCCGTGGAAGTCGGGCAGAATTCTGGCGTCATTTGGAGTTCGGGCGGAACTCCAGCGGTGGACGAGGAGGAGTCTCTTCCCTCCTCTTCTTCTCTTCTCCTCCTCTTCTCCTCTAGTCTTCTTGCTTGGGTCCCCTCACAAGAGAAATGAGAGGTCTATTTATAGATATTATGGAGTGGCATGGCCTGTAAATATGTGAGAGATCATGGGCAAATATGGAGAGGTTCGATGGATGGCCGATATTAAGTCCCTTGATTATGGACCGTTCGTCAGACATTTGAAGGTCTTAGTTGGGTTGGAATTCGGAGATCTTGGGCTCATTAGATTTGTTACGTCGAGCCACTCGATTCGACCATAAGCTCATCAAGTTTGGAGACCGTTTAGTAACTCAAATTGTGGTACGAACTTTCCAACAATGCTTCGGGTCCTTGATTTGGACTAATTTGAGCTCGGATTGAGTTGAATTTGGTGTCGCTAGGCTCGTATTTCTGAGATGCTTAGTTTGACTGTAAGTTTGCTGAAATCGGAGTTCAGGTCATACCGGAGTTAATTTTTGAAGTTTCGGACTTGGTTTTACCTCGAGATTCGTGCTCGATCAAAAAAATTTTTTGATGATATATCAGTTGCCCCGTATTTTCGGATGTTGAAGCTCCAGGAGACCAAAAATATATGTGTCGACATTTCACACTGGCCGAATAAAGAAAAATTGCGTTCCAAAAATTAATAGCTTGATCATAGAAGCCCCGTTAAGCTCCGAAAGTGTCAAAATTGAGTCGGAACATCGAAAAAGTGTCCGATTTGAACCGTCCGGGCTAAAAATTGGGCCCGCTTGAAGAGCCGCGACCTGAGCGGTTCCGCGATAGTTAGCCGCGATTAGAGGGAGACGGTTAACATTTTTAATTTTTTAAGCATTTTTTAACTTAAAAAATCTCCAAAAAATCCCAAAAAATTTCAAAAAATTACAGAAAATTCTGAAAAATTTCAGAAAAATCCATAAACTTCTTTTCTTCTCCAAAAATACTAGGGCTAGGGAGAACTTGCACCTTCTCCTCTTCTCCTTCTAACTTTCTGACAGTTGAGGTTTTCCGCTATTTTTAAGTAGGTGACTTTCTCTACTTGGCTCAGCGCCCCTCCTCTTGTACAGAAGTTAGAAATTTCTCATCTTTTTCTCATTCTGACTTTCTGACAGTTGAGACTTTCGGCTGTTTTTTAGTATGTGAATCTTCCTACTTGACTCAGCGCCCCTCCTCTAGTACAGAAGTTAGAAATTGCTCCTCTTTTTTCTCATTCTGGCTTTCTGACAGTTGAGGCTTTTTGCTGTTTTTCGTAGGTGACTTTCCCTACTTAAATCGACACCCCTCCTTTTGTACAGAAGTTAGATTTTTTGTAGCCGTTCTTATCTTTCTCTTCCCTCATTCTAACTTTCTTACAGTTGAGGCATTTCCCTATTTGTTGTAGACGGCATCCCCTACTAAAATTCAGGGCACCCCTCTCCGTCTGTAGAAGTAAGAATTTTTTCTCCTTGTTCTTCTCTTACATTCTTCTTCTTATATTGGAGGCATTCCACTATCAGAGATAGGCGGCATTCCTCTATCAAGCTTCAGTGTCCCTCTCTTGTGTAGAAAGAGATATTTTCCTTCTTATTCTTCTCTTGTGAACTTCTTACATTTGAGGCATTCCACTGTCGGAGATAGGCGGCATTCTGCTATCAAGCTTCAGTGCCCCTCGCTTATGTAGAAGAAGTTGCGATGAGAAACTATCTTCTTAAAAGACAACCCTTAGCAAAAGAAGATCAATTGCTGCTTATATGCGAGGGTGATTTGAGAAGATCTGACGATAATGGTGTCCTGGAGGAAAACCAAAAGTGACGAGTAGATGGGGTAATTTCAACGCCATTTGAGCGTAAGTCTATTGGTGATGGACGATAAAGCGGAAGTTTGTTGGCAGTCAATGACCGAGTGGAGAGCTGAAGGAGAGAGTTCAAAGGTGCGCGGCAAGTAGCAATCAAGGGGCAATCCGATGATGGTTGAAATAAAGGATCGCCAGCAAATATCAGATGAAGAGCCGTTGATCGTGGATGTCAAGTGGCATTTTGCTAAGACAATATGCATCCATATTGACATGTGCAGACATCAGATATTATTTTCTTTGAAGAAGAAGTTGTAAGAGATGTTTGATATGCAGTATAAAAAAGTCACTAAATCCACTAAGGATATTTGACTGCTTTGAAGTTGCTTGTTATTCGATGATTGTAACTTGTACGAATAATGCCAATGTGCTTTTTAATTTAAGCTTCTAGTGAGAACAAATGTACACATGAATATGTATATATGTAACTCCATTGATATTGTATAAGAAGTTGAGAACTTGTCCTTCAGAGCAAGCTGAATTGTGATTGCATCTTTGAGGCATGCTTTGATATATTACCCCCCATATATTTTTTGAGGGTATTGTTAGACTGCTAAGATCTTTATATGAGGGATGATTTTATCAATCACTCGCTTTCATGGAATCTTTATAGAGATAATGTTGTTCACTCAGAGCACTGCTCGACCTCTATGAAAGAGGTAGAGAGAATCTATCAAGGATGTAAGACCTATCAGAAGTTGTATGTCAGAGTCTTTGCTCGACGACGTTAACCTGTATGGAAGAGATCGAGAAAATCCACCAATGATGTAAGACCTACCCGAGATTGTATGTCAAAGCTTTTGCTCGATAATGTTAACCTTTGCTAGATGACATTAACTTCTATAAATGAGGTTGAGAGAATCCACCAAGAATGTATGACCTTATCCGAGGTTGCATGTCAGAGCCTTTGCTCGATAGCGTTAATCTGTGTGAAAAATGTTGAGAGAATCCACCAATAATGTTAAGACCTATCCGAGGTTGTATGACAGAGCCTTTTCTTGAAAACGTTAACCTGTGTGAAAAAGGTCGAGATAATCCACCAAAGATATAAGACCTTTCTAAGGTTGTATGTCAGAACCTTTCCTCGATGACGTTAATATGTGTGGAAGATGTCGAGAAATCCACCAATGATGTAAGACCTATCCGAGATTGTATGTCAGAGCCTTGCTAGATGACGTTAACCTGTATGGAAGAGGTCGAGAATCCGCAAAGGATGTAAGACTTATCTGAGGTTGTATGTCGGAGCCTTTGCTTGGTGACATTAACCTGTATAAAAGAGGTCGAGAGAATTAACCAAGGATGTAAGACCTAACCGAGGTTGTATGTCGGATCCTTTGCTCGACCACGTTAATCTGTATGGAAGAGGTCGGGAGAATTCATCAAGGATGTAAGACCTATTCGAGGTTGTATGTAAGAGCACTTTGCTCGATGACGTTAACCTGCGTGGAAGAAGTCAGAAGAATCCATCAAGGATGTGAGACCTATTTGGAGGTTGCATGTCGGAGCCTTTGCTCGACGACGTTAACCTGTATGGAAAGGGTCGAGAGAATCCACCAAGGATGTAAGACCTATCCGAGGTTGTATGTAAGAGCCTTTGCTCGACGACATTAACATGTATGAAAGAGGTCGGGAGAATCCATCAAGGATGTAAGACTTATCCTGAGGTTGTATGTCAGAGCACTTTGCTCGATAGCGTTAACCTGTGTGGAAGACGTCGAGTCAAATCCCCCTGGGATTGATTTTGCCTTGATTGGGAGGGGGCGAACGCCACGTGTATCCCGAATCAAAGGTAGAGAATGGTCTATCTTTAGACCGTTATTGCCTTTTTGAGGTCGAGATTAAGACCTTGCCGAAGGAGTAGAAGTCCAGCAAGGGATTGTATAAAACTTGTAATTGATTGGAAGCATCCTTGCATTTGCTGGGATTTTCCTAAAATATCATCTTGATAATGAAAGCATCGGAGGATCCTTTTTACCATGATTAGAGTCAAAATTGCCCCTAGTCTGCATCTGATGCAATGATGACTAATGTCAGAAAGTTGATAAAAGCGATCTTTTGAGATTGGAGCAATAATTGCCCCCTAGTCGGGAACATGATTCCCACAGACGGTGCCAAACTATTGCGTCCAAAAGTATTGGCGGCGGTAAGAGAAATATAAAGTTTAGTGTCTTTACGTTATAGGAAAATCCAGCACGCAATCAGATAAGAGAGAGGGTCTAGCATTTATGAGACACCAAGATTTTTAGGTGGAAACCCCTTAAAAGGGGGAAAAACAATGGGGCCTAGCACAGTTCAAATGAATCCACTAGTATAGTAGTTGATTACAAATGAGGCCCTTCTTTGGGAGAAAGCCTTAGCTTGATGTACATTTTATAGAGTACATTACATGATGATAATACAAAGAGTCACTATTGATGTGTTCGTTTGGTCGGAAAGACCATAGTCTGGTGACGGAGGTCAGAAGAATCATAGTCGACGGGCGACGGAGGTCATAAAGAACGTTGTCTGGCAATGGAGGTCGGAATAACTGTAGTCTGCGGACGACGTAAGTCAGGAGGACCATAGTCGGCTGGCGACGGAGGTCAGAAGGACTATAGTCAGCGGGCGACGTAAGTCACAAGGACTGTAGTCAGCGGGCGACGGAGGTCAGAAAGACTGTAGTCGGTGGGCGATGTAAGTCAGGAGGACCGTAGTCAGCGGGAGACGGAGGTCGGAAGGACTGTAGTCGGCGGGCGACGTAAGTCATGAGGACCGTAGTCGGATGGCGACGAAGGTCGGAAGGACTGTAGTCGGTAGGCGACGTAAGTCAGAAAGACCGTAGTCGGCGGGCGACGTAAGTCAGGAAGCCCGTAGTCGGCGGGCGACGGATATCGAAAAGACTGTAGTCGGCGGGCGACGTAAGTTAGGAGGACTGCAGTAAGATGGCGACGGAGGTCAGAATGACTGTAGTCAGTAGGCGACGTAAGTTAGAAGGACCATAATCGGCGGGCGACGGAGGTCGGAAAGACTGTAGTCGACGGTAGACAGAGGTCGGAAAGACTGTAGTCGGCGGGCGACGTAAGTCAAGACGACTGTAGTCGGCTGGCGACGGAGGCCGGAAGGATTGTAGTCAGCGGGCGACGTAAGTCAAAAGGCCTGTAGTCGACTGGCGACGGAGGTAGGAAGGACTGTTGTCTGACAACGAATGTCAGAAGGACGGCGACAGGTAGAAGTCCAACAATGGAAAGAAATCCATCTTCTGATAGACGACCAACGAAAGTCCGATAATCGGTAGAAGTCCGGCGTCGGGTAGAAACTTGGCGATGAGTGAAGGTCCGATGTAGGGTAGAAGTTCGATGTCTGTTGGTGGCCGAGGAGAACTCCGGTATCACTTGGGCTGAGTTTCGGCTTCAGGGGGGAACTCTGTCATTACTTGAGAAGAATTTCAACGTTTCCGTGGAAGTCGGGCAAAATTCTGGCGTCATTTGGAGTTCGGGCGGAACTCCAGTGGTGGTCGAGAAGGAGTCTCTTCCCTCTTCTTCTCTTCTCCTCTTATTCTTGCTTGGGTCCCCTCTCAAGAAAAATGAGGGGTCTATTTATAGATATTGAGTGGCATGGCCTGCAAATATGTGAGAGATTATGAGAAAATGTTGAGTGGTTCGATGGACGACCGATATTGAATCCCTTGATCATGGACCGTTCGTCAGACATTTGAAGGTTTTAGTGGGGTTGGAATTCGGAGATCTTGGGCTCGTTGGATTTGTCTCGTCGAGCCACTCGATTCGACCATAAGATCGTCAAGTTCGGAGACCGTTTGGTAACTCAAATTGTGGTAAGAACTTTTCAACAGCACTTTGGGTCCTTGATTTGGACTCATTTGAGCTTGGAATGAGTTGAATTTGGTGTCGTTGGGTTCGTATTTTCGAGACTCTCAGTTTGACTGTAAGTTTGCTGAAATCGGAGTTTAGGTGATCTCGGATTTAATTTTTGAAGTTTCCAACTTGGTTTTGCCTCGAGATTCGAGCCCGATCAAAATAATTTTTTGATGATATATCAATAACTAAGATTTTAGCTATTGGAATTGTGTTATATAAAGTAATAAGTTTAAATTATACTAGATATAGAAAATAATATTGAAATAATTATAAATATTATGATGATGAAAATGAAATTATATAGGTCCAAAGTTGACGATGAAAGAGTGGTGACTAAACGAATTGTCAAAACATCCTGATTTCAAGGTGAGAACTCATGTGTTAATTAATAGTAATGATATTTGCTTCTCCTACATATAATGCATCCAACATTGTTACTATTTCAGACTCTTAATGCATCTTACATTTATTAATTAACAGTAATGATATTTGCTTCTCCTACACATAAAGATTTATTCAAGTTGATAAACTGCCGAAGATAATTCTTGGTAACATTTTTTGTCATTAAAAGACATTTCTGATGGGGTTTTTTCCAGTGGTTTAAAATCCACCAGAATTTTTATTTACTAGCGGATTTTGACCATTTTTTGATAGATTTTTCCACAAAAATTTCAATGTTATCTTGTACTTGTTTATATAGAAATTTTTTTTTCTTTCTTTTCTTTTTGTGGCAATTGATGTTAAAAGAAAAGGTGGTAGGAGAGGAAAGAGGTTGCTAAAGATGCATTGCCAGAGTTGGCAGGCCGGGGTAGGTGATGGTAGCAGCAAATGCTATGGGGAATAATAAGGGATAGGTGTTTGGGGGAAATGGGAGAGCTTGTGGATGGCAATTTGGATGGAAGATGAGGAGATGGAGAAAGCCTATGGATTTGATAAACTTTGGAAATTGGTGGATGGAACACGAGGGTATAGTTTATGTTTTCTTATGATTTTCTTGCAAATACAAATTTTAAATATCTGAATAAACATATTATTATAGACGAATATTGAAAGAAATGATTTTTTTATTTTTTTTGGAAATAATTAATGTATGAGAATATCAAACATATTTGATTTCATATTAGTAAAAATAACAATAAATTAAAAATAAAAATAAAAAGTAAACCCAAACAACCTCTTAGGATTCATTTGGGGTGATGGCAAATTTAATAAATATGACAGTAGAGTTGTTGTGAAGAAAGCAATTTTTTAAAAAATTATTATGGGTATTATAGATATTTTTATTTTTAAAATTGTCAAATAGCAACTTTCTTACAACTAAAACACTCTAGTAAATTTGATTCTAAGAGCATCATTCCACTATAAAAATTTCAAGGAAAAAGCTGAACCAAATAGACCCTTAATCTATGTAAAAAAGTTAACTGAAATAACAAATGTTTTAACAATTTAAATCATGAATAGCAAACCACTAAATCACTTAATCCAAATTGTTAGTTAAATTTGATATCTAAAATCCAACTTCGACTTACATCAGTTTTCTAAATGATAAAGAAGTTTTAAAAACGGCAGGATTCCACTGTACAATCAGCATAGTATTGAAATCAATGTTTGAAGAGTACGGTATTATAGGCCAAGATGATGAAAAATATAAATAATAAATAAAAAGTAGAGTGGAACCAGTAATGTAATTTATTCATGCATTATTGAAACATGAGGCTGAAAATAACCATTCAAGTGTTTTACAAATGATGTTACTGATATAATTGGAGAAGTAAAATTCTTCCTGAAAGATTAATTCGATACTTACAGCAACGGTGCATGCAACCAATCCAGGTTTCTCTCGATGATCCAGGGCTCCAACAAGAAAAAGTAAAGCCCCAATATACCATGGAACCGTAGCAAGCAAGAAGCCAGACAAGAACCTATTGAGCAGAAAGAGCATGTGTCATTAACATCCAGCTTATATATATAAATGTAGCAATAGAGTAACTGAATAAATAAATTGGAAAACATGGCATAATTTGGTTTTTGGATAACCTTTTTTAACAACAACAACAACATCAAGCCTTTATCCCACTACGTGGGGTCGGCTACATGAATCCTTTTTCTCCTTTGTGTCCTATTAAAAGTCAAATTCTCGTTTAAATCTAATAAAGAAAGGTCATTCCTAATATTTTCTAACCAATTCTTTTTAGGTCTACCCCTACCTTTCTTAACATAACTCAAATCTAATATCTCTACTCTCCTAACCGGGTCATCGGAAGGACGCCGTTTTATGTGACCAAATCATCTAAGGCGACTCTCTCTAATCTTATCTTCTACTGTAGCTACTCCAACCTTTTCACGTATATGCTCATTTCGTATCCTATCTCTAAGGGTAAAGCCAATCATCCACCTGAGCATCCTCATCTCTGCCACACTTAACTTAGTATTATGCTTCTCTTTTAATGGCCAACATTCGGCACCATAAAAGCATTGCAGGCCTCACTACCATCTTATAGAATTTTCCCTTAAGTTTGAGGGGTACATTTCTATCGCATAATAATCCCGATGCATTCCTCCACTTCAACCATCCAACTTGAATTTTGCTGATAATATCCCCATCTATTTCACCATCACTCTGAACAATAGATCCAAGATATCTAAAACGTGTACTCTTATTAATGACTTGATCGCCCAAAGTCACAATCCCCTCACTAGGTCTATTACTACTAAAATTACACTCCATATATTCCGTTTTAGATCTACTCAAGTAAAAACCTTTAGACTCTAAGGTTGACCTAAATAATTCAAGTTTACCTTCAACTCCCTCTCTAGTCTTATCAACAAGAAGAATATCATCAGCAAAAGCATACACCAAGGTACATCCTCTTGCAAATGTCTAGTGAGAACATCCATGACTAAAGCAAAAAGATATGGGCTTAAGGCTGATCCTTGATGTAACCCAACCGAAATAGGGAAATACTTGGTCAATCCACCTTGTGTTTGAGTTTAACAATTATACATCACATTTGATGAAATGCAAAATCAAGATAGAAATCAAATCAAGCAAAAGTCTAATGACCATCGAATAAAAATTAACAAACCATAAAAGCTATACAAATACTTTCAAATTCACGCACTTGCTGAAAACCAAATTGTATCAAAATTTGATTAAACTCATTCTCTCATTCCAACCAAGAGCAAAATTTAGATGAAAGAAAAATAAAGAAATTTATAATCAAGCCTATCATTTGAACAACTAGATAACCTCTCCTGGAACTATTCAAGCTACTCAGTTGATCAAGAATTGAAACCCAAAATAGAAGGAAGATTATATCTAACTACAAGTTTTGTTGAAGTTCTAATTATTTTTATACACATGCCCTAAATCATATTGATTAATAGCGCAAAATAGTGTGTGCCATAACTCAGTGTGTAGCAAGGCACACACTACTTACGCTATTGGAATAGCAAGGCAAAAGTGGCAAAAAATAGCATGTTATATGTGTAATTTGTCAGTTGTGTTGAAGCACGTAGAGCACATTGCAAGCATTACTTTATTGGTTTGACTTTTTTTATTATTGTTTTTAATTGTTTTATCTTGAGTACTTATAATAGTTAGTAGTGCGTATGAATGAATATGTAATATTTGAGATTGATCTAAAGAAAAAGAAAAATATTTATCTAGGCTAAGTATATTCGTCGAAAAATATGAAAATGAAGATAATGATGAAAAAGATTATGATTTGAAAGACGAGCAAGAAAGCAAGAGTAATTTATGATGATAATAATAATGATTATCAAAAAGTCTACTTTAGATTTTGATGAATATGGGGCACGTAAGAAAATTAGTTCTAATGTTTGTGCATAAGCTTAAAGTTTATAATTTGTCCTAGTACAATGCATTTCTATCACCAAAATTATTTTATTTACAAATTTAATTGTTTTCTTTTCCATAATAGTTGGTTTTTCAATCTATTTGTTTTTTATTAACTTTCACATAGTTTATAATAACCTTATGTTTCATTATATGGCAATGATTATTTTTTTTTTATCACTTCCAAGGTATTTTCTCTCTTGCATTGTTGAACTATTCTTTTTTTGTTTATTTATTTACTCTATTTTAAAATAGAATAATGTAAAGCATAATGGCTCTAGAGAACACTATGCTACAGTGTGTTATTCACTATTTACAAATATGCGAAATGCCCCACATTTTTAATAACAAATAACAATAGAAATTCCCTTTTATCACTCTAAAGAAAAGACACTATAATCCATAATAATTGAACATTGAAAACATAATCAACTAAAGACTTGATCATTATATATGTTGAAGATAATCGACAAAGCTAGCTAACGGGAATATGAAGTCATAGATAATAATAGAAAAACATGTTCATATGCCAAAAGAAAGTCACAAGAAGAGGGTTGCCAAATGAAAGCACAGAAAGGACTGAACAATAATGCTACAGGAGGATCCAAAGCCCAAATGAAAGATGCAAGAGAAGAATGTTATACGAAGACTTGAACAACAGAGAGCCCACTAAAAGAGGCTTGTAAAGGAACATTTGAATCAAATCCACCTAACTTGATAATTTAGCTCCAATGAATTGTATAAATCGCAGTCATCAAATAAATCGAAATAATGATTATTACAGTATTTATAAAAATGGACATGATATCATCCTCCATAATAGCCTATAGCATAAGATTAGCATAATTGTTAAAGCTTGATGAAGATGATGTATTAAATGTAGATCCAAAGGAGGTGAAACGAGAGAAATTAAAGGCACTAGCTGATGGATCGTAATATAAATTCAAATTACATACATTTTAAACTAGAATAATACCAGAATTCTAGGATTTTCAACTTGTAATCATTCTGCCATATTCCCTGTATTATTTTATATGATTCTATTTTCCTATCATTTAATTTCTTGAGAATTCATGGATGAAACCTTCTAAGATTCTACAAATCATTTCCTTATCATATTTTTCTGAATTTCATATATCTCATGTTCACATCTACATGGACTGATAATAATTATAGCTAAATTTCATGTGACTAATAGTATTTTCAAAACACAATAAGTGCAATACAATGCACAAGGATTTTTTTTTTTTTTCCTTAACTATGCATTCCACAGAATAAAGTGGACGCTTTTAATAACTATAGCACACAAGATATCTGTATCATATAAACATATAACACGCGCATATATATACAATAACTATTAAATTAATCAAATTTAAACCACATCAAAGGCAAACCAAATATAAAAATTCTTTAAAATTGAACCTTCAAATTGAAATTTCTAGCAATTTCTATTACGCATAGGAATTAATAAAAAGATTCAATATAGTGTAATAGATTTATGTTAAATATAGGAAATTCAGGCTTTCAAGACAAAATTAAAAGTGATTATTAAAATTTTAAAATCACATTTAGTTCAGAATAAAATCTAAAGTTAAATACTTTAAATCTCAAATCTCATAAAACAAGCTCAATGGAAATTATTATTCATCATTCTTTCACTCACATAATCCCTCTCAAGTAGATTTTTTTTCTTCTTATTCTTGCTCTTCTATTACTGAGTCAGCCTCATTTTTTGTTTCTTGAATAATGACAACATATCTAGATGAAGCTTGAGATGAACTAACCCTCATTGATGATGAACCACCCATTATGTTTTACCTAATAAACCTTACAAACCACTATCTACCAACTTCTATTGACGCATCTTTAACTTTCCTACAAGTTGTCTTCATTACCAAAATAGTCATTACCAGCATATTCCTCTTCCACAATTAATAATTTAAATAAAAAAATAATTTGATCAGTAATATTTAATTCATATAAGCTCCAATAAGAATAAGGTAACTCAGGTCATTTGAGCACATACAATAACAGCACATCAGTTTTACCAAACAAATAATCATATGTTGATTTATAAACAGTTAACAGTTGGATTTCCAAGTAACAGTATCAAGTTCAACCAAAATAGCTTCAAACAACAACTTTTTCCAAAAAAATTTCAGAGCTGATTTTGCATCCAGATATAGCAAATCAAAAATGCTCTTCTCCCCACTAAGCATGAATGATATGAGATATAGTGAAAACAAGGGTGACGAAAGAAGTTTATAAAATATTAGATAGGTTCCATTTTTTTAAATATTGGAAAGTGTTTAGAGAATGTTTTTGTTGCAAACTAGTTCAAACAAATCATTTAATTTTATTACCATCATCTTAATAATGTTATTGACTTTTATTTTGAAGCCTATGTGCTTTTTATCTCTTATTTAGATGCCAAATATTCAACAGCCGTTCACCTAACTTTGGTCCCCAATATTTACAACCCTAAATGAGCTAGGAAAAGGAAGGCAACAGTTAGTTGACTCATCCTTCAATAATCCACCTCCCCTCCAAAACCATTTCTTCCTTTATCAACAACACATCCCTCAAATTTCTATCCTTCCAATAATGTCATCCCCGCTAACGTAGAAAATGATCTATCTGATCTCAAACTCATGATCGGTCCAGCATGACAAGGATCTCCTCTCTGTCATTTTCATTTGTTGAGTTATTTGATTTTCCCTTAAATTCAATCCGTAATTGAAAGAGTATTTAAATATGCTTATAGATAAAGACATGTAGATAAACAACATAGGTATGGAATGAAGAATAATAAAGACCGTGAGTTTAGGACTTTCTGGCTTTAGATATCTTGGGAAGAGAGATAGTCGCAAAAGGTGAAGAATTTTAGCCTTAGAAATCATGCCTATTTAGATTTAATGAAATATAATTACATAATAGAGAGATACTGTGAAAGAGAGGGCAGATAAGAGAGATAAAAAGATAATAAAAATTTCAGGAGGAAATAAACTATGGGTGCAAATTTCATTCATACTTGGATAACCAAATGACAAGAACTCGAGTATTTTTTTTTTCTTTTTTTAATAAAAAGATAGGGTTATATTATAAGATTAAGCTAAGTTAAAATTTAAACAAAAATAAGTATTAAGAATCTTATCATCTAATTTAAAAAGAAGATGATCCTACAATTATAGAAACAAAAAATGGCTAAGAATAAACCAAAAAACACTAAAAAATCTAAAATTTTATAGAAGAAATTTGATGCATTTCTTGTCCTGTATTAACTCTTTGGTGCCAATAGAAATGTTCTCCTAAAGAATCACACGAAAAGCCCTCTTAAAAATGAAGTATAAAAAAGGTGGTGGTGGAACAGATTTATGTATATCTCCTAAATCTCCACCATATGTTGATTGAAGACAAGATGATTCAAATGTCTCCTTGCATTGTACATAAAAATTTTATTAGTACCATAAAAAGGGATCACATAGTCAAATCATAGTTGAAGCATTATTAGCATGAATTCAACAAGAATTTTTTAAAAGGAATATATATATTATATATATATATATATATATATATATATATATATATATATATATATATATATATATATATATATATATATATATATATTGTGTGTGCGCCTGTGCATGCGAAGTAGAATCTTACAAGACTAGAAGAATGTGTGGATCAACTTTTTTTGTCTCAATTTATTTTACTTTTGAAATAATAACTATGATAGAAGATACCTATTTCTCAATCATGGCAAAAGGATTAAGCACGATCTTAAATTTGGCTTAGGAATAATCATAGACATCAACTCAAGTTCAAGCTCTACAAAAGGCTCAATGACTAATAACAAATCATCATCAATCTCATCTATAAAACCCATGTAAGAACAATTGTAATACTTAAGTACCCAATTAGCACAAGCATCTAGCATATTTTTCAAAGGGTTTTTAACTAATAAAGTTAGCATAAGTGCCTAAACTTCTAGAATTGATAAGTTTCTAAACTTTTGAAGTTTAAGAAACTAATGTATCATATGATCTATCATCATAATAAGATGGTTTTAAACAATGAAGGTTGGAACAATCATATCTATAATCATAATAAAACAATTAATTTTCTTAGGAATATTGACTACAATAATATGACTAAACACTAATATGACTTGATGATGAATAATGATACATAGGGATCTAATATTGATCAAAATGATTGAAATATAACACATGATAATCACAAGATCCAATGTAATATGAGTATGCAATAAATGCCATAGTGCTTCCCTGAAGATGTTTTGTTTGTTGTTGAAAGAAAGTGTTAGATGAAGATGCCAAGTGATCATAAGTATGAATTCAAGGTTATGATATATCAGGCTAAGAAGCTGAGTGCTCAAGGTGAGAACGATTATTGATGTGCTCCTAGATGAATGGTGTCGTATCACATATAAGGTGGATGAGAAAGATGATATTTCAATAGAATTTTAACAAGCTAGAGTATGTTGTCTAAACATGGTTGTATTACTAATGTTTTGGTTTCACAAATCACCTTTGTGTGCTAGATTGTTCCTTTTTAAATATATTAATATATAGTTTTAACAATATTTTTAATAGTGTGCTTTAAATGTGAATGCTTTAAATGTGAAGCACTAGGTTTAGGCATTGCAAGCTTCTCAAGAGAATGGAAGAGTCAAAACGTATGTTGTGTGCCGCTCAAGCACAAAATTACTCATAAAGTGCTTGCACCTGTGAGATTCATCCTTCAACTTCGACTCAAGTGCTAATTTCGTCGACCAATTAAATCAATGAAATAAAAGAGGAAAGAGAACTAGTATACTCAAAGAACTTAAACCACTAGGGCAAGTGCACATGAAATAAGGTTAGGACCATTAAGGTTCTTGTTCATGCACTCCCAATTCTTCTCCACATGAGCAGATTCCAATAAGTGACAGTATCTTCACTTCCTCCTCACACAACTCTCAACACACAAAGTTATATCTTGTTCTCAATAGTCATCATTGATTTATAGATACTGTTAAATCCTATTTGACTTAATCATTATTAAAATTTTCAAATCACTAGATTTTTCTTTTCAATCTTATTTTTTATTTCTCAGTTCCTTATAAACTTGATTTTGAAAATAAGTAAAAGTTATCAAAAAAAAAATTGTATTTTTTTTTTTTTTGATTTATTTTAAAATTATAGATGTTATTGTTGTGATTTAAAATTTTAATATAACTTATATTATTTATTCTTTTGTGAGGATTCAATGATCTTAAACTATTAGGTATGATTGATTTTAATACAAGGAATAAGGATCCAACTTGAAAGCATACAAAGTTAAATTTTTAGTCAAGTAACCACATATATATTATTGTGGTAAAAAGAATAATGGAGGTATATCTCAAGACAAGCATTTTATTGATCCTTTTGGGACATCAAAAAGGAGCAATGTGATTAAGCTCATGAGAACACCTTCAAAGGCCAAGGAAGAGCTAATTTCTTATCAAGAGAGAGCAAAAAAATAAGACAAAATTTATGCATAGAGAATGCTAAAGAATTAGATGTTCAAATGTCATTGAATTTTATGGGAAGAGAACATAGCAACCAAGTTCTGCAAGTATCAAAGGACATAGCATTAGATTAAGCTCTCCCACACACTCACCCCCAATTGTCGAGGGGTTGCTTTTGGAAAGCAATCACAAGTATCTAAGTCTGAAGCTATCGTAAGCTACATAGCTTTTCCTAACACTCAAGCTATAGAGCATATCCACACTTGAAAAGCATATCAACTAGTAATGCCAAGACATCTCTAACACGTAGTTGTGCGGGCAAGCTCTAATGCCCATCACATATATCCATGTTCAGAAAACATTCCACATCCTTTTAGTGTCAAAGCATGCACAACCCATAGTAGTGTGGGAAGGTTCTCATGCCCATCAACTATATCCATGTCCAAAAAATTTCCCTATCCTTTTAGCATCATGGCCCATAATAGTTTAAGTACAATATTTTTTCAACAATTTTTTCTTAGGGCTCATTGCTTGCTTGGAGTTTTAAAACATGTTTCAAGAATTAATCAACTTACTATATTCCATCATTCGGTTGGATATAGTTTTTATACTCTAAAAAACCTTCAAGATCCCTCTACAATGATGTTCTAATTTCCAATCATGAAATGACTGAAAATGAAATCATCATATAAAAAATGATATTTTTATCTCCATTCAACAAAATTACTCCTAAGGTAAATTAATATGTAGTGAAATTATGGTGATTCTGTAGTTATAGTGATGAGAACTTGGATAATATTGGAAATGGGGCTTCTGTTTTTAAACCTAAACTACAACAGGAACTCAAATCCCTAGGTCCTTTGAATAACTCCTGAAGGCATAAAAAATCTGAAGTTTTGATTAAAAAAAGGAATGGGGGTCCTTCCCCCTTGGTGGGAAAATGAGTTCCTTAAACTTTTGGAATTGTAGAGGGGCAAAATGAGTTCCTTAGCCTTTTGGAATTGTAGAGGGCAAATAAAAGAGAAGCCTCTCCGTACTTGAAGGAAGTGGTCAAAGATTGGGATGTGTTCTTTGTTTGAATTGTAGAAACAAAAATCCCCTCGATTGCTAATTGGGATTTTTGTAAATTTATGGGTAAGGATTGGGATTTCTTCCTTTACCCTTCTGATGGGCTTTCTGGCGGGTTAATGGTTATGTGGAGGACTGATTTGGCATCATTTTCTCTATTGGGAGCTTCTTCTCAGTGTATAATTGGAGAGCTGAAAATTGTCAACAAAGGTAATTGGGTTGTATCTACTGTATATGGGAGTAGAGAAGTATGCGGCAGAAGGGAATTATGGAATCTCTTGGGACAGCATTCTAATTTGAGTATTCCTACAGTTGTGGGGGGGACTTCAACTGTATTTTGTCACAAGGAGATAAAAGAAGAGGGAAAATTCAATTTTTCTCTTGGGCCTCAAGAGATGATCTCATTCATGAATGAATTTAATTATCATGAGTTTGGTGTTATTGGCGCAAACTACACTTGGTGTAATAATAAGAAAGGAAGCGCTCGCATTGGGAAAAACTTGATAGATGTCTTTTGAATTCTCAAGCTTTGGAATTGATTCAGAATGTGTCTTGTAGTCATTTGGCAAGGGTAGCATCGGATCCACTGCCCCATTATTCTTAAAATTTTTGAAAAATCAATTCGTAAAAGCAAATTGATGAGATTTGAAGATGTATGGATTTCATACCCCGCTTCTATGGCTATTGTTCGTAACTCTTGGAATAGAGGTAATGATTGTGAGCCCATGGAGAATCTTAATAAGAAATTTCGAAGATCACTGTGGGATTTATTTTTCTGGAGTAGAGCAAAGCATCAAAACTTGTTGGTGTTAAAGGAAAAATAAAAAATTGAAGCTTCTGAACTGCAGTCGAAGGAAGTGGGGTCGAACGGTTTTACTAATGAAAAACTTCTCCTTCTCAGATTAAAAGTAGGTGAATTGAACACTACACTAGCTCGGTTAAACATTTGGTGGAGACAAAGAGTGAAGATTAAATGGTTGAAGGAAGGAGACATTAATTCCAACTATTTTCATGCCTTTGCTAACAAAAGGAGGAATGGCAATCTCATCAAACAGGTGAGGGATTCTAATGGCGTTATGCTGGAGGATCAAGAAGGAATAGATTATGATATGTTTGAGTTCTTTTGCAATAAATGGAGTAGATCATGCGTTCTCAATAATTGGCCAAAGCAATTAAACAAGTTAAATCAAGATGAATGTAATTTTCTGGAAATGGATTTTACATTCCAGGAAGTTGAAAATGTGATTGAAGGACTAGGGAGGAACATCTCCCTGGGGTTGGATGGAATTCCTTATTCCTTTCACAAAGCTTACTAGAAGATCATAGGGAAGGATGTGTGGTCGGCTATCTCTCAATTCTTTTTAACAGGTATCATGTGCTCTAAGTGGAAAGAGACAAGGGTAATTCTTATTCCTAAAATTGTTAATCCGGTAGACCCCTCTAACTTCCATCCTATCAGCTTGTGTTTATCCATTTATAAAGTTGTGACAAAGGTTTTATTTCTGAGAATCAAGCTGCTTTTTTAAAAGGTAGAAGCTTGTCTGATCACATACTACTGGTACAAGATATTTTCAATAAATTTAGATTTTCAAAATCTAAAAAGGGATTGGCAGCAATCAAAATTGATATGGAACAAGCTTATGATTATATGGCTTGGCAAACTTTGAAACAAGTTTTAGAATACTTTGGTTTTCCGGGATATTTTTCTAATCTATTGATGGAATGTGTTGTAAATCCCAAATTCTCTATTCTAGTGAATGGCAAAAACTCAAACTGGATTGAAGCCAAAAGTGGTTTTCGATAAGGATGTTCGCTGTCCCAGTACTTGTTTATTCTATATTCTCAGCTCTTGACCAATGGGTTTAGTCAATGTGATAATTTGGGCATCAAAGTTGCTGCAGCTTCTCCCAAAATATCACATTTACTCTATGCCGATGACATCATTATTTTCTCTGAAGCTAAGACTTGGGATTTGAAGAAGATTAGAAAGATTGTTTATAATTATTGTAAGTGGACTAGACAAAGTGTTAACTTTCAAAAATCTGCAGTTATTTATGGCAAATCTGTCTCTCGGTCAAAGAAGAAAAATATTTTGAAGTTGTTGAAGTTTAGGGAAGTTAAAGAGCTGAAGTTTTTGGGTGTTAAAATGGCTTTAAGGATACTTGTTTCATCTGATTTTTTACATATCCGGGAGAAAGCTGCAGGCAAAATAAATGGTTGGGGCAACAAATTCTTTTCTTTAGCAGGTAAAATGGTTTTGATCAAAGCTGTAATTTTATCAATTCCAATTTTTTATGCTACACACTCTTTGGTTCATTGAGTATCTTGAAGGAAATTGATAGGATGTGCAAAGATTTCTTATGGAATAAACAGGGTGGTGTTCGTAGCATTCATTACATGGCATGGAAGAAACTCTGCAAACTTGTGGATCAAGGAGGAAGAGGTATACACTCTGCTGTAACTGTGGTTGGGCCTTTTAGAGCAAAATTTGCATGAAATTTTATTAATAATCCTGATTCTATTCTTAACAAATCATTGAGGAGCAAGTATGGTGAAGACATTTGGCATAATAACAATAAAAAAAAAACTGCTCGTCTACTTGGAAGATTATCATTAATAGTTCAGATTATCTTTGATCATTGCTATAGTGGAGGTTGTCTTCTAGCAATTCAGTGAATACTCTAAAGAATGTGTGGATTTTGGATAGAAGTATTGAAAAATGGCCAACATTTGTAGCTGTGTTGGAAGGTGAGATTCCATCTGTTGACAAATTTATTAAGAACGGGAATTGGAATACAAATGAATTGAACAAGTATTTTGGAAGCATTTTGGTTGATAGTATTTTGAAAATACAAATTTTTCATGAAACATTTGGAGATCATTTGGAATTCTGTAATAAGTTTTCAGGCAAGTCCATTTCTCGAATGGAAGTAGAAGTGAATCTGGATTTAAATGATCAAACCAGTAACTGGAAATGGATGAAGAAAATTCATCTTTCACGAAGTGGAGAATTTTAAACAAAGCATTGCCTACGTTTGATTTCTTACTGCATAGGAAAATTTTGGAGTGTTTTCTTTGTCCGAGAGGATGCATAGCTGTAGAAGATGAAGAACACATCACGGTGAAATGTGAAAAATTAGTTCCTGTTATTCAGTTGCTTAACGATTGGAGATTTCCTGCTCCAAGTTTTAATTCTTTCATGGATTGTATATATAATTTGGAGCTTCTTTCTTCTACGAATCTGTTTATTGCTAATCTCTACTACATAGTGATATTCTTTTCTTGGAAGAGCAGGAATTGTGTTCAGCATGGTTCCAAAGAATTTGGTTGGGGATATATTGCTTCAAATGTTCTTAGTATTACATTAAATTCAGCAAAATTAAATATCTATTCGAACCACTGGGGTGTTAACCAACGATTGTTGTTTCATACTTGGCACCCTCCTCCATCCGGATGGATTAAATTTAATTTTGATGCTTCTTTGGTGAAGTCTAATGAAGCCGGTCTTGGTGGCATTTTTAGGGACTCTAAAGGAAGGTTTTTACTTGCTTATGGAGTCAAAATAGTTCATTGGGATAGCGGATTGCTAGAACTTCTTGCTTTTAGATCGTTGAAGAAAATCCTTCATGATTGGAAAATAGAAGCCAATGGCATTGTGATTGAAGGTGATAATCACAATGTCATAAAATATCTTCAAGGATCGATTGATAAAGGAATTTGCTCAGATAAAATTAGCACGGTGGAAGACTTCTTCTTTCTAAAGGATTTTGGGAATATCATTTTTCATTTCACGCATAGAAAGTGTAATAAGTTAGCTGATTTTTGTGCTAACATGACTTTATTAGGCGATTTTTTTGGGATGATTTTAGTGGTAATAACATTCCTCCTTTATTTTTTTCTTTGTTCAAGGAGGATTGTGATAGATTTTCTATCACATAGTAGTTTGTAATAATTTCTTCTCTTTAATGCAATTTGCATTTCTTTCAAAAAAAAAAAAAGAATTTGAAAGGACGTTGAATTGCTAATACAAAGGTAAATAAAAAATTTTTGGAATCCGCCCACAACAAAAGAAAATCTTAGAGATTCTCAAAAAACACAACTAAGGGTTCATTTGATTGCTTGTAGAAAGAAATCATGCTTTCAAAAATGATGATTTCATTTTTATTAAATTTGTGCGTGAAGTGAAAATCATTGCAATTGAGGACGTTTTAAAAGGGTATGTGAGGTTTGATGCCAATGTTGCTATTTAACTACAACTGAATCATAGAACTAACAATTTTGACATTTTTTGAAACATTTTTTCTAACTTCAGCAACCAAGTAGGGCTTAAGATCACTCATTAATGTAAGTACTCTAACAAACAACAAAAGAGATTCAGTAGTAAACGAATTAACGAAAGGAGCATTGAATATTAAAAAAATTTACTTACAAAACCCATCCAATACCAATGCCACCGCATGGAAGGCGATGCTCTCTGATGGGTATGCCCTCTGCCACTACCGCATAAGGGATGGATTGGTATCCTACTGAAATCACAGTAAAAAAACAATTTAAAAAAAAAATTGTAATCAGAAAACCTAGTTCAAATCTGAGAACAAAGGGAAAAAAACAAATAACGAAAAAAAAAATAATTAACGAATAAAGGAACCAACCAGGTATGACTTGGTAAGCGGGCAGTTGAGCTGGAGGGAGCTGGGGTTGCTGTTGGTACAAATGAGGAGAACCGCAAAGAGGAGCGACGGGTGGTACAGCTGCCTGTGCGAAAGTCCCATAGCGAGGGATTTCAACGGGTTTCTTCGAAGAATCGCACTCCTCTCCTCCAGCAATCATCATCTTTCGCTCTCTTTGTTCATTAATAACTTCAACGCTCTTAAGCAATGGAAGAGGATAAATTATTTGGTGCCTCCGGAACCAATTAAATCCCACTGGATATTTAATTAGATTTTGTTTATTATTTTTTTCTTGCCAGCACGTCCTATCCGACCCGATCCAATCCGGAGATAAAAAATTTGAATTTGTTGAGAGTTCAAAAGAATCTGAGTTAGATCATTTTATTTTTCAACCTCTTGTTTGATTTTCTTGACACTGTTCTTGCCAACAGGTGCAATCGTTCGGTATTTCTGACAGTGCAAAAGTTTATCTCCTTCAAACAGGTACAAAAACTTCTTGCGCCTTTGATATATTTTGTTGCATATTCACAGTTCTATTTTAAAAATTATATTGCATAGCTTTAAAATTTTTGAGTTTTTTTTGTTTCATTTCAACTTCGTTTTAACTACACTTTAAGTGTACTTTTACTGTGCTTTTGTCATTGTATAGTTCATATATCAATTTCTTCAATTTTTAAAACTAGATTCCATAACTTTAAATATCTAAGTACATTTTTTTAATGGCGTTGTTCACCGATATTTCATTTTGCATTTGCTACTACGCTTTTGATGTGCTTTCATAGCTCTTTTCTACAACCCTTTTGTTGTGCATTCACTGCCCTTTCGTTACGCATTCACTGTATTTTGCTACTGCGCTTTTGCTATACTTTCACTATGCTTTTTCTATTACCCTTTTACTGTGCCTTTTCTACTGCATTTTTACTATGATTTTTCTATTGTGCTTTCATTGCACTTTTCTGTTACATTGCCTTTACTTCTTATTCACTGAGTTTTTTCTTTATTTTTTGCAGATGGCTCCTTATGTTCGTCTAATTATGTATTGTTGTTATATTTCAACCTTCCAAACGATTTGTGACTCATTTGTCGAAGTAATTTACAAAGATGTTGAGACACATCAAAGACTCTGAATATCCATTAGTTTTTGAAATTCTCACCATTCAAGCAAAATGTACTTCAGATATACAAGCTGCTAAAATTGTGAGATATGTCTCAACAAGGCTTCATTATCAAAGGTCATTTGCTGAAAATCACATATGATGAGGTGACTCTGCTCTCAAGTTTATCCTAATAAAGATTTTGAGATTATATGGCAGAGCGAGCCACTTATAGGAGTCTTATCAACTGATATTAAAAATGAAATGATGGAGCTAAACAGATCAACTTACCTAGCAGTTATGTTAAAGTCCTTTATAATAT
The DNA here is from genome assembly GCA_016618105.1 of Dendrobium huoshanense. Lineage (NCBI taxonomy): Eukaryota > Viridiplantae > Streptophyta > Magnoliopsida > Asparagales > Orchidaceae > Dendrobium > Dendrobium huoshanense. Next base: position 19,432,739 of record CM028351.1, on the reverse strand, counting down.
TTTTGTTTCTAATTTATTTTTTCCTCTCAATAACCTAAAAACCCTAAGAAGGCTTATATCTATAATAAGTAATGTAGATGAGTTCTCATCTATTAATTGGGACGGGAGTATTAGCGACTTTTTGGTCCATAAATTTAATAAAATTGCCATCAAGTTTTCCATGGAGAAGCCACTTGTTTGCATAAATAATTTTGTACCTCTCATATTGGTGAGTGCTAAGTTCATTTAAATCTAATTCTTATTATTATTTTTTTATAATTCATTAGCTAATATTGCTTTACATGGTCTTATGCAGATATGATTCCTGGAGCACTTCTCACGAAATGCCCTTAAGTACCCTGATTTAAGACCACATTTTCTTACATGGGGCAATTTAGGTGTTTTTTATTCTATAGAGAAGGCTAACTATTTATTTGCTACCTTAAAGGAAAGGCAGGTACATACGGAGATTTGTCCAGAAGCTCATTTCAATTAATTTCCCTAAAATAGGATATTTGCTAACATTCGTGTAATTTATGTGTAGATTTTTCATATCCTCTATGGTGTTACTTAGGAGGAAGCAGAAAATTTGAATGCTCGCATAACTATCGTTGATGACCTTCAAATACAAACTCACACTCAATCTCCTCACCAAATCCCTTCACCAATACCAAAAGAATTTTCCACCCATACCTCTCATTCTTACTTACAAGGCCGCCCACATTCTACCCATCAATGGCCCCCCCCTCTATCAACAAGTCAGGATTGGGCTAGTGTACAAGAGAAATTGCTTGATGCACTCTAAAACAATTGTAATAGAATTGAAGAGAGTTTGGGCACCAGGATTGATTGACGTAAAGCAAATGTTGATTCTCTTGAATACAAGCACATCCATCATGTAGCCTAATGTAAATTTGATCTAGAGAAAATTCGTGCATCATTATCCTCATCTTACCCATTTGTACAAAAAGCCCTAATAATTGCCCCTCCAACCACATATAAAGCCCCCATCTATACAGAAAAACCTTACAACTACCCCTACATCCCACCCATTAATACATTATGTCCCCCTAGTTGCCCCCCAAGGCTCCCCCCACCCCCTATCTACATAGAAAGCACTCCCAAGTATTCCCAAGCACCCACATTTGTTCATAAAGCCCCCCCCCCCCCCCCCCCCCCCCCCCCCCCCCCCCCCCCCCCCCCCCCCAAAAAAAAAAAAAAAAAAAAAACAAGTGTATAGAAAGCCCCCATAGTTACCCCTATAGCACACCCATCTAGACATAAAGCCCCCCAATCTACACAGCAAGCCCCTCCTCTATACAATAAGCCCCCCAACTATACATCAAGGCCCCCCAACTATATAATAAAGAAAAATAACAAGAGATAAGAAGAAGAGATACAAAGTCTCAAACTTTACATAAAGCCCTCTCATCCCCAGTAGCTCCCCCATCTAATATATTTTTTGTTCATAAATTTAAAATTGTTGCTAGACCTACAAATAACACAATGGAATATCTAGATAGGGATTTCCTAAGTAAAGAAATGCAATTGATTGTGGATGATTTCTTTAAAAAGTAAGTTTCAGTTCCTATAAATCACTTAGTTCAGTTTAAGCTACTAACATTTTTATACTGTGTATTACTTAGTTCATGCAAATAATATTTTAACGCTAGTAACACAATCAAAACACATCTAAAGTGCAGCAAAAGTTTAGTGAAAGCGCAGTAAAGCACAATGAAAAAGCATAGAAACAACAGTGAAGGCATAGTGAAAGCGCATACTAAAGGGTCAATGCGCTTTACATGCACTTTCACTGTGCTTTAGATGCACTTTTCCTTATATTCAATATGTATTTTTTTTTTTTTTTGCAGAGGTGACATTTTTTATACTTCTGGTAATATTATGATATCAGAGCTGATCTTGATAACCTAGTTATAGATAAATACTTGGATAATAACCATGTAGATGTATTTTCTTTGTTGTTATATGAAAAGAATAAGCTTATATCTGGCATATTACAACCATTCATATACATATCTCCAATGCACTAGATTAAAATTGATATAATATATGATCTCTATATAATATTATTTTCTTAGAAATTAGCATTATTCTTGTTAACTTCTTGCATGTATATAAGCAATACAATCAGCTTTTCAAGTTATATAACTAGCATATTAATTAGGGTTCAGTGAAGGAAAGAAATCTTCTAATTCAACTGATCATCATAATAAGCACTTGACACTTCTTGTAGGCAAGCTGAAGGAGAATGTTTGAAATTTTTAATATTCCTTACCCAATTTGCAATACAAACAAAATTTTCCAGCAGTCATAAGTTAGAGCGTGCATGCATAGTATATTAATTCTTTTCTCGATATGGCTAGTTGCAGTTGGTGGTATAAAATGCTTTAGAAGTTGGCATGATTTAGTTACATTTTGCAGTATAAAATACTTTAGAAATTTATAATTATATTTTCCCTCTTTTTCTCATTGTTGAACTACAATTTTTTTGATTTGGAAATTGTCTGGAAGAGTTTGTTATACGAGTTATTTATCATTCATTTGTCTTGATATTTTTTGTGAGAATTCTAATAATGTTGAAGTGGATTGATGCTTTTTATTATTGTTCAATCGGTTGGTTTTCACATATTGATTTGGATTATTTGAAGCTTAGTATTTCCAAAAATATTGGCAACATCTTTTCTAAAAAAATGCTATAATACTCTCATATCAATTTGTCCAGGAGTCGGTCATTATATTAGATTTTTGCAAGTCATTTTGTGGTGGCCTGATAGGCGACACCTCCCGCATTTATGTTCACTTCCTTTTATGTTGGTGGTTGTCTCCAAAAAAATTTTGAATCTTTTTTTTCTTTGGGCATCCCCTAGGTCTCAAAGTTTTGGGAAAACGAATTTGGACTTGGTCTTTAGTGGTAGACCATTGACTCTTGTGGGGCAGTTTGCAATTATACCTTTATAAGCTTATTTGTAATTAAAATTATCATAACTTTCTAAGCAAGAGGTAGCATGAAGTTGGTAATTAATAGCAATAAAAGAAGAAAAAGTCATACTTACTAACATGGTAGAACTGATGAATATAAGCATGACAAGGTGGATGTTCCTTATTAGCAATTATCGTTGCTGCATTAATGCACAATAGCCACTTGTTGGATGACTATGGCACCCCAAGAGGGGTGGTGAATTGGGGTTTTTAAATTTTTATTAAAAGATGAAAATTAAAATGATTTTAAAGCAATCATGAAAAGAGTAAGTAGTCACACAATATTTCTAATGAAAAAGACAAAGAAAATAAATGCAAGAAATAAAAATAAGAGGCACAATATTTTTACGTGGTTCGGCCCGGATTCCAATCTGACTTACGTCCATGCTAGCCAACTGTTGGGCTAGAATTCACTAATCCCAGGTTTTCTTAGCAAACCTCACTTCTTTAAACCAATGAAGTTCTTTACGACCTAAGTACTCTCCTACACGGACGAGTACAACCCAATATAATTACAATTAAAACTACACTAAGCCAAATGGCTTAGATCAAGAAAATGAAAAATACAATTTGATGTAAATAATACAATCCTAAATTATCTTGCAATAAAATATTCACAATATTTGAGGTGATCTTACAAATTAATTTTAATCACCTCTCTAATTGCAAATGAAATATTAAATTTGCTCACTTTAAGATTGATTTATATTTTATTTAAAATAAGAATAATATTTTAAATAAAAATATATTCTTGCTGACTTAAATTTTAACTCTTCAAATAAAATTAAATGAATTAGATCATAGATGTAAATCTATGTCACCTTAAAGAAGTAAAAGTACTTGCTTTGCTAAACTTTATGGATTTAAAAGAGATGGTATAGAAAACTTTAATATAAAATTTCCAACAAGTATTTCACCATAAAATAAATATTTTCAAGAAAGAAATATATGGTGAAAGCTAAAAGAATAACAAGTAAAGATTTAGAGAAGGAAACCAAACTCAAGCACTCCAATAGATGTTATTCAGTTTTGTGTTAAAGCTTTTCAACCAGGATTTCGATCTCGCAAATGAAAAGAGTACTTGGAATATGAATCAAAGTTTCTCCTCTAAAGATTTAGCATGTAAAGAGGAAAGGAAGAATGGAAGAATTGATGGAGACTTTTCTTTTAGCAGCCCTTTCATGAGGAAGATGAGAGGTATTTAAAGAGAAAGGGCAAGTAAAGCCACATTTGAATAAAAATATTATTCTAATATGTTTTTTATCAGGTAATAATATTATATTTCATTAATAATTCATTTATATTAAGTATATATGAGACTCAAATGGCTATAAAATGGCTAGCCATGTGGGAAGGTCAAAAAGTTTTCATATGCATCCAAAATAGAGCAAAATTGGCTAGCAACACATTATATTTAAATCATATAATGTTTGAAAAATCATTATAAATTCAAATGAAATTCAAATGAGTCATTAAACCTATCAATTTATATCTACATAATCCAAACTATCTAATACAATAAAAATTAGATCACGTTTTTCACAAAAATAATATCATATTTAATAAAATAAGAACTCATGCACATTTTTAAACATTTAAGGATATATTGAATAATAATAATGCATTAATAAACAGATGTAAAACAAATCAGTTTAAAATAAACACATAATAAAAGCTTTGCCATATAAGCTTATTACCTTTAATTTTTCTAATTAAATAACTTTCCATATTTGATAATAATTAAGTAATCAATAAAGGTTATACAACTTATTTAATAAAGAAATCTTATAGATTTCTATATCAAGATTAATATATAATTAATAGACCACTAACGAACTCCTAAGATAATATAAAGTCTTTCAAGTTGTCCATTTTGGTCCATCTTAATCTCAACATTTGATTGAACTTTGAGTTATGTAATGTAAGTCCCATAAGTAATTACTATACACATCATTACACCTGAAATACTTAGCACACAAATTAGAGCATCCAAGCAAATATTTGTTTTCATCAAAATCTCTAAAATAGGTCATGAGGTAGATAATATCAACACCACTCATTTGTCAAAGGTTGTAAGAACATTCTCTAGCATCAATGTTTATCTCACATCTCTCTTTCTAACCTTAAACCTTAAACTTCAGAAATTTCAACTACCTAATCATGAAGAACTCCTTCCGCATTGTAACTTTTCTAACACACTCCACAACATTTGGGTCTAGTTCTCCTCTCCATCTGCATGCAATTAGTCTCCCTCAGACCTTTGCTCCATTATCATACACTTAATCACATCAAAGAGATCAACAAAAGGTTTGCATTTAGCTGCTCCAATCTAAGAACTGAAAGATTTGGCCATAGTGTTTGTGTTAGCATGATTTTTTTCAACTAAGAACATACTTTTTGACCACTTATATGGTAAAGAAGCCATACATAAATTAATAAGTGGACTAATAATATATATCTCAATCAACTAGGATTCAAAATCAGCCCTTTTATAAGCATTGGCAAACACTAAGTTTCACAAAGTTGGAGTATCATAATAGTGAAAGTGCTTCTTCATGTTCTTCCATAAATGACACATACAACGTCTATGTTTTACTTCAGGGTAAACATTTTTAATTTCTTCTTCCAAATCTTGCTCATAAAACCTCTTGAATGAATAATCATTAGCATCATACGTGTTTGTGATATGAGAAGACAAATTTATAGTAATGACCTCACATCTCACAGCAAGAATTCATTTTAGTTATTATCCACGACACCAAAATCTATATTCTATGCAACTTTCCTAAAGCACAACAATCTCATATATGGCAATAATAATATATACTATGCTTCTAAACCACCATTAATGTGATTTGGTGGTATATCTATTAAGTGTAAATTATCCACTATTTATTATATTTAAATTCAATAAAAATGTATTGTTTTTTTGTGTTTGTTAGGGAATATATCAAAAAAGAAAAAAAAAATAACAAGTGTTGAGTAGCACCGCAACGTTGTCAAATAAAGCACCATAGTGTTTTGATCATCAACACCAAGGTGCCTAATTTAGACATTGCAATACCAATTTCTCAATTTTCTAATGCCCAAGTGATACCAAGGTTAGCATTGTGCCATAACACAACATTGTTGCGCCCAAATTCAGCACCATAACACTAGAGCCTCTGAAAAATGAGTGCCTCAGCACTGAGCCTTGAAATGCCTTAATGTTAAAAGTCACTTACAAGTGCCACAATACTCAAATTCTAGAGCATCATAACATAGAAGGTTTTGAGATGAAAAATTGCACCATTTTGGTCAAAAGATGTGTTGGTTTAGCCATTAACCACGTTGACTCATAACACCAAGGTGGAGCAAGCATTACAACGCTGAGGCACTAGTTTATTTTATACTATCATGGTACCACCTTATTGAGTGCCACAGTGCTTAAGCTTGTCCTTATACTTACTATAAATAGTTTTTTAATTTGATTTTTTAGAGAGTTTTGTCATTTGAGTAAAAATTTATAATTCTTAGTGTGTTTCTTAGTACCCCCTTAGAGTAATGTCTAAGGGACATTAGAGAAGTGCAAGATACTTGTATTAGAAGATCATGCCTATCTTGTGATAGCAACTCTATTGGAGAAAGGAGTGTGGAGAAAATCAATTAATCCTTTTGGGTGATAATTTTCTTGTTACTTGATCATCATGTATACGTGCATATTTTAGTGGGCTTTCATTATTTTTATATTAAAGAAACTTAAGCATACATCAATTCAAAGCAAGGAATAATTCAAGCCTTGCATTAAGTTTTTGGCGCCATTGCCAAAGAAGTAATATGCGTATTATAATTTTAACTATATTGTTAAAATAAGTGCATATTTAGACCTACTTGTATCTTGTATTTTTGTTCTATTTGGTAAAAGGATTATTGAGATTATGATTTTTATTTTTAATTATTTCATCATTATTGCATGCTTAGTAGATTTAGTAAGGATCCATTATTGTTTAACCAAGAAATATAAAGAACAGTAAAAAAAAATTAGAAATATTTGACCTAATATGAGATCAGGATCATTTTAGATCTCTTAGAGAATATGCCAATCCTATAGTATAAGAAATCCATCAGAGTAATAGAATTTCTATCTATGCCAATATCTTTGAACTGAAACCCTACCATAATTCAAATGGTTCAAAATTCCTATCAATAATTTTCAATGGCCTACTGATAGGGTGAATCCTAAGAGGCTAGTTAGAGTTTATGATTTGAATGCTTAATCAATTGCTTAGGTGGCTACAATTTTAATGAAATTAGATACTATTAGACTTAATTTAGGATTAGGATCATCTATTCCATTGGAAGAGCATAATAGAAATTCTATTAATAATAGTGGTGCTCTAGGGATTGAAAATTTGAATGTAATTGGAAGGCAAAATAATCCCTATTCAAGCACATACAATTCAAGGTTTAGGAACCACCCTAATTTTAGTTGGTCAAATAGTATTGATGATAATAAACCTTCTTATCCCCCATGATTAAATCAAAATAATCAATTCAGAGAAAAGAAACCACCTTTGGAAGAGGCAGTATTTCAATTGGAAAATTAATTGCAAAGTCAAGTTACTTCAATAAATAATTTGAAAAATTACTTAGGATAACATGCAATCTCTTTTAGTAGTATACCCATTGGATAATTTCCCAATAATACTAAAATTAACCCTAAGGAAAAAGTAAAAGATCTTAGTGTGAACCACTTGAGGAGTAGTAATGATGCACCACAACCAAATTGATAAAACTAGGCAAGTCTGGTTGAAGAATATAAACTAAGCATGCTTGGGAGGAAACTCATTTTAGTTTCCTTATCTTTTATAATTTGTTTCATTATATATGTTTATGATGTATTGTTTGTAAGTATTATTAATTCTTAGTTTTGACTAAATTATGATATGTTTCCTGAGACAAAAAAGTATTATGCTAAAAATTGAATTAGCACTGTAGCGCTAGATTTGAAGCACTGTAATGTTTACTTGTTAAGTACTATGGTATTTAACACTAGAACCACAATGTTGAGCTCTTTGCAAAATTCACTTGACTGAACTAACACAACATTGTATCTTTGAACATCGATGTGATATGAGAACCTTCTTATGCACCTCGATACTAGCTCTTCAAGCACTGTAGGATTAAATTTGTTATTTCTATAGTAGTTTTGGTAGTTCAGTCGATCAATCATACTATCATAAACATTTCATAATGATTCATTGGTGAGAACCATAATGTTGTTACAAGTGCCATAGTGTTAAGTCAAAATTATTATTAGTTTAGTTAAAGTACTGTGGTGGTGGTCTTTAATATTGTCGTGGTGCTCACATGTGTCAAATGTTGAAGTGATTACCCAGTCAAAAAAGGCACTTTAATTTCCAATGTGATGCACTGTAGTGCCACATATCCTACACCACTACAACTTCTATTATTTGGCTTGTTTATCATTTCTGTTTTTAGTGCCACATCACTAATATCTTCAGTGTAGTAGTGCTTGTGTTATTTATAAATAGGAACCCATATTATTTAATCATTTCACTACATTTTTGTTGTTCTTTTGTCCTCAACCTCTGAATTTTTTATCTTCTCTTACTTGATATAGCTTCTAAAATGTTTGGCAAGAAGAGATATTCCTCCTTTTATGTTAAGAAAATATTCTTATATACTGAAGTTGAGTCAATTTTTGAGGTGTTATTGGTTAATAAGCAATTAATCCCAAATCATAGCTTTAAAAACCTAAGTTTCTCAGTCATTCAAACCATTATAAATCATGTTTTGGAGCATTTATGTGAGGAACCCTTTGTTTCCATTGTGAATGTGGTAATATAATTTTTTCCCAATGAGAAATAATTGATTGAAAACATCTATTATGTAAGGGGTAAGTGGGTACCTTCTGATTTTTTTTATCAATCACCTCTATAAGCTTAAATTTTTTGAGTTTGATGAGTATACTACTTTGTGAACCCTTATTGATCCTGATAAAGTCATTAGAGTGTTGTGTGGACCCAATAGTGGAGTTGGTATAAGAGAGAAAATAAAATTATCAATTTTCACGCATCCTTTCTTACCCAAACTTCCAAAGTTTGGCATTATTCCACTTATGCTCATCTTTTTCCAAGTAAACAAATTAGTGACCTAGGACCATACTCTGCTTAATTATGATATTTAGGTGGTTTACTCAATAGATGTAGAAAAACTCATTTACTTTTCTTTGACTTATATACTTAAGGGAAGTACTTCTGTGGGTTTGGGGTACCCTTATATGATTTATTATTGATCTCATTCTATTCTTGAGGTTGACAACACTCAAACTCAATCAATCGAATCTAAAGTTTAGTTCAAATCCAAAATTTTAGACCAAAATTCAAGGTTAAAGACTCATATCTTATAACCCTTTTTGAGTGATTTTTCAATCATTTCAAACCCTATCAAATGACCCCTAATTCATGATCTATCAATTGCATATTGATTAGATATATCCCTAAGGTCAACCCTCCAAATTTGATGCCAATGTGAGACCTCTAACCTCATAAACTTGAATGAAATCAAGGCTACAGAACCTACAAATATTTATAGCTCATGTCAATGGACCTAACATCATATAGACTTTGATATTGGGGCCTCCACCTAAACCCTTGAACTAGTCCATAACCCTTTTTATGACATTTGAAACACAAAACTACTCTTTAGTGGACCCTGGTTGACCTAGAGTTGAATAGGGGCCCAAATGAAAAAATTTCTCCTTAAGGGAAAAATCGGAATTGTCTCTAAACTTCAACATGGCCAGTCCACATCAAGCCATGAAAACTTTTCCAATACATTCTAAACACTATTAGGAATGTATTTAACTCAAATTCAAGCCATGATTATGCATGTTTGACCAAGTCAATGCATATTGACCAAATTGTCCCTTAAGGGTCTAAATGGTCATTTCAGGTCAAATGATCTTTCCATGGCCTGAGACCACATCCATTGGTCTCAAATCACTCTTTTAAACTTGTTAGATCCATTTCCAACTATTGGTTTAACTTGTTTGATCAAGTCAACCATGGTTGACTAAATTAACCTTAAATTATGATTTTTGGGTTCATTGCACTGCCCAGCATAGTGCACTAACCATTTAACCTTAATTATGCTCTAACCTCCTCACTAGAAACTCCATACATCAAACCATGAACCACTAGCTACTTGGGCTAGTGGTTGACAAAATTTGACCAAATTGAGCTAGCTCAATCGAGCTCAATTGGTTATTTACTTTGATTAGTTCCATTTGACCTCCAAATCAATTTGGATCTTTATCAAACTCCCATGATCTACCCTCCTCGTGAATTGAGGTTGATTGGTCACCTTGGTCTAGTCATCAATTGACTTAGTCAATGTTTGGTTAAATTAGGCTTATTTGGGTCAACCTCTCTCATGTAATCAAATTAATCCCCATGAAGTCTCCATTTTATTGCATTCCATGATTTCAATGCATGCAAACTCATTATGAGTCAAATCATGATGAGTTGACCAAGTCAACTCAAATATTTGGTCAAACACACAAACAAAGGCACCATGTGAACCCAAAAATCCCTTGCTCCAAACCTCTTTCAAGGAAACTCACTAGCAAATACAATGCCCCATGTCCACCTCACTTGTCAACCTGACCAGTTGACTACTCAAATGGTCAAACATAAGTGTAAGAGAGTTTAAATGGTTAAATTACATTATATCATGCTTTTCTTTCCACCCTAAGCACCTTAGGTGGAATCTTATCTCCTTAAAATCACCCTAAACCTCTCCCAAACTAAGCTAAAGTCTTGGGTTAGCTAGAAATGGAAAAAGTGGCCCCTTTCCTTGGAGTCACCAATGGGAGATTAGATTGTTGAGCCCTTACCTCTTTCACCCAACTACCTTGGATATATGTCTTTCATAAAAGGATGAGGCCTAATTAATCTATACTATCCAAACGAAACCCTAGAGTTCAAATTCTATAAAACCCTCAAACCATTCATTCTACCCTAACCCAACCCCCAAGCTCTCTCTAGCTAAAATCTAATTTCATTCTAGCTGTAGAGATGTCCCTACATATTTCTTCCATAAAAAATTAGCAGTTGCACATCACCAGAGGTGATATTCCGGAGACATCAACCATCTAGTCCATCAAAGGGTGAGAGCTCATGCTTTAGACCATTTCGTCTGTCAAGTTCTTCTAGAGGATTAATCTAGGATAATCTACAAGCTAGACAAGTCATTGAATCTCCAAAATGATCAATCCAATCACGAGATATCTCAAACCATAGCTTAGGATACTTAAATTTAAATATAGTTTTATAAAGTGCATTTTAAACCAAATAAATACCTCCCCATCAATGCCCTTATTTCCCTTTCACCCTATTTAAACTTTGCTAGGATATTTTAGGAGAATAAAGTTTTTTTTATTTCTAGGGTTAAATCACTTGATGCATGCTTGTATACATTTTTTTAGTTGTTGATCATGAGATCAATAACTCTAATTTTGCAATTCCGTCTTTCCTTCGGATCACACAGTCCCCTTAGCCTCTTGGATCTCCATCTAATGGTATCTTAATTATCTATTTCAAACCATATATTATCAAAGGGTGCACAAGATCTATTGACAGAGATAAGTGGAAACCACGTCCGCCACCTTCGCCACTGCCATCTCACATTAATGCCAATTATTATTGTATTGTAATTAGTGATCATTAATGCCCATTATAGTCCAGGTTTTGTTTTGTCGAACCAGAGGGCAAGGCATGGCCTGCCACCGTCGTCGTCAAGTATTTTTAATAAAACTTATTTTTAATTCATTTTAATTATAGAAACTTTAATAAATCGTAGGATATTTATTTTTAATCCATTTTTAGAGTTAAATTAAGTTTGAGGTAAATTATCTTTTAAAATTAAAATTAAGAGTATTTTATTTTAAAATTAAGTTTGAGGTAAATTATCTTTCCCCCAAATTTAATAGAGTTTTATAATGGTCTGTGCTTCATTTCCCTTAATTTTTCTAGGTCCATTTGATATAAGCTCAAGTCATATTTGAATTTATAAGAAACTTGGTTATGTTTTAACCTAGTTTATTTATAATTCATTATAAATGTATTTTAATTCCATTTCAAACAATTGAAGCATCTATGGAGTGTTTAAGCATAGCTTAATTAAAGGTGAATTGAAATTAATCAAATTTGAAGCAAGTGTTTGGGCTAGTTGCATATGATCTTACCTTCCCTGTTTTGCATAATCACCTTCCAGAAGCTCAATAGTTTTCAATCAAGTTTGATTAATGAATGTTGTGATATGTGCTTTACTTATCATAGTGTCTTAGAAGTAGTGTTGGGTAAAAATTCTTGAGGAGAATTCTCATGTGTTTGGGTTATTCATTAGCCCAAAAGCTTGGGAATTCACCCCTTCCAATGCACTAAAATTTAGCTCACATGATTGATATGGTGTGATTATCTACAGGCATTTGTCTAAGGGTTAGATGAACTAACTTTCAAGCCTATTCAAGCACTAGTGTCACTTAAGGACAAAAAAAATAAGAATAATGTCTAGGAATATAAAAAAATCATAGAAAACTAAATATGCATCCAATAGGGGTGAAACTTTGCAATATTGAACTTAGTGACATCATACACCTTAGGTTTAAATTTCACTAGAATTGGAGCCCATTAGGAGAGAATATTATGTTAGAATAGTTGCTATTTGAATGCCTTTACATTTTTTGCAACTTGAATAGTTTTGATGATTTCAAACATTATTGTTCAAATGTGTAGTTATCTCCTAACAATTTTAGAAGATTTGTATTTGCTCTTGTGTGTACTAACATTTCAGGAAAATCAGACTCCAGACTAAGATAACTTCGAATCAAATTCAACATGAGATACTTTGTTAATTTGAAGTTTGCATTTTTTCTTTGAATTAATTTTGAAATGGAGTGACTGTAATTGAGTGAATAAAAAACATACACACACACATAAGGAGATCATAAAATTTTATACTGATCGTACTGGACGATATCCTATCGTACGGGACGATCAGACAGTTATCTCCTATAGGGCACATGGAACGAATAGGAACTTGCTCGAAAATTTTTTTCTAAGTCCTATTCGTCCAGGACGAAATTAATTATCATACCAGACGATTGGTTCTCTGTAAAATTTTCGTCCAGACGAATTTTATTATCGTACGTGGCGACTGGTCCTCTGAAAATTTTGCGTCCCGACGAAATTAAAATATTGTCCAGGACGATCAGGTCTCTGGAAAATTTTCGTCCAGAAGAAAATAAGTTATCGTCCGTGGCGATTGGTCCTCTGAAATATTTTCGTCCAGACAAAGTAAAAATCGTCCAGGACGATCGGGTCTCTGGAAAATTTTCGTCCAGACGAACATATTCTCGTCCAAACGATTAACCGACTTAGAACAGTTTTCAGCAGTTTCTAGAACCGACCTAGTAATAACCGTTCGTACTTGACGAACCTAGTTCGTACAGGACGATCATCTGTACGAAGACATTTCGTACACATATTCAAATAGGGTCGTTTCAGATCGTTTAAGTAAAATCTTCCAGGATGATCCACGATCGTACAGGACGATCCATTGCGTATAGAATTGAAAACTTGCAGTTTTTGGGCAGTTTTTCTTGTCTTTTATATAAAAAGTCCAAATTAGACTGCCACCCAATCTTTTTGTCATTTGATCTTCGTGCCTCTTAAGAGAATAGCCAAGGAGAGAGTGGAAGAGAGCATTCAAGGGAGAATTCCTACCACTGGAGCGAGAAGGCTTCACTTGGATTTCAAAGGTAAGAGTCTCTACTTGTGAATTTGGATTACTTCACTCTTTTCCTTCTTCCTTCTAGATTCTTGTGAGAAGATCAGTCATGGAGATCCAGTTCTTTGCCGACACTTGGAGAGTGTGAACAGCCGAAGGGTTCTCTGCCTACACTTGGAGAGTGTGAACAGCCGTAGGGTTCTCTGCCCACACTTGGAGAGTGTAAAAGGACGACGGTTCTCTGCCAACACTGTGGATTATGTGATGATGGTTCTCTGCCAGCACTGGGGATTGTGTAAAAGGATGACGGTTCTCTGTCGCACCGGGTAGTGGTGAAAAGAGTGTGTTGTAAAGGCTTCTCCGCCTTGCTGTGGGTGCTAAAGGAGAGTCACTATTGGTTTTAGTGCAATACTCAGAGGGTGCCTCTGAGGAGTGGATGTAGGTCTGGTTATAGACCGAACCACTATAAATCTGTTGTCATTTACTTTATTGTTTTTACGTTTCCGCACTTTAAATTTCAGTTTTAACAACTCTGTGGTTGAAAAATATTTTTCTACAAACTTTAAAAGAAATTTTTATTTCGGTTCAACTTAATCTTTAAAGAGGGTTTAAAATTTTTAAACTACCAATTCACCCCCCTCTTGGTAGCCTTGGGATATTTACTTAGGCTTAACAACCTAATTACTGGATTCAACATATTAATCAAGTTAAAAATTAGCCCCTTGAAAGAGCCTGAAACTTTAAAAAATGTAATAAATTCAAACTAAATAAAATAATAATAATATATCAAATTACATTAAAAATATCAATAAAATTTCAAACCCTTGAAAATACTACTACATGCTATCCTTGACCTTTGGTAGTGATTTCATGGAGATTCGAGTGAGTTTGCTACAAAAAAAAAAAAAAAAACAAATCTCCATAATGAAGTAATTAAATAATTCAATTAAACACCAAAACTTCAAAAAATCATAAGTTATTTCAAAAATTCTAAATAAAGTAAACTCAAAGGTATTGGACTCCTTTTGGTGTCTAATACTAGTTAGAATCATCAAACTTCCATAAATCACTAAAAATTAAAAAAGTCAACTCAAGTTTAAAAATATATCAAAACTTTAAAAAATCATAACCAATTCTAGAAAAATCCAAATCCAGCAAACTTAATGTCATTTTACTTATCCTAGGGTCTAGTATTTAGGAAAAACAAATATTAAAATTCTAAAACTTATTCTAAATTAAAAAGTCAAAATAAAACTCTTTATTTTATGAATTAAAATAGTTCATAAAATTTAAAAAGTAAACAAATGACCAAACTCGAACATTAATCCAATAATTTTAATTGGATAACCAACCATAAGATACAAAACAAACACTTTATTAAGAATGAACTACCTTAAGCTATAGGTCTACATACATGTCCTAAGCAGGCTTGGTTCCTCGAGCCTGTCGTAACAATGCCACGAAAGAATTCAATGAAGTGCAAAACTAATAAATCAACTAATCATTAATTAATTAACTAAAATTAAATTATTAATACAACTACATCAACCTGATTTTTAGGATAGACTATCTTAAGCTATAGGGATACATATCCTAAGGAGGCATAGTTCATCGAGCATGTTTAAAAATGCCAAGAACCGATTAATGGTAAACAAAAAATAATTGGTCTAATAAATCAAATCAACAACAAATTAACTTTAAAAAATCAACCCTTAATTTAAAAAATTTAAATAAATTAAATAATATTGGTTATTATTGGGTAACCCAAACTTACGAGGCTATTAACTTAGCCCCAAGAAAGATAAAATAAACTTCACGGTCAGGGTATAAACAAAAGTAGTTTCACTCAACACTTAAAATCTACTATAAAATAAATATTAAAGTACTACTACTACATAAATTCAAATAAAAATCCCCTTTCACTCACAACTAATAATTTAAAACATTAGAAAACTTTTACAACTGCCAAACATAGGACACATCCAAGCTACATAGCCTGATGAACACACTCTAGATAATTTTCTTAGGATTACCACTTCTAGTTTTAGGATGGGCTAGTGTTCTTTCTTTTTCTGCTGCTTATATTTTGAGATTTTTGTGGATTACATTCTATGCTGGTTGTAATGAATTAATTAATATGATGCCATATGATGTGATAATTTGGTTATATTATATGTGAATTTATGTGATAGGCGTTATATTTATCCTAGGTTAGAAATAATATGGATGTTAACAAAGTCTTAAACAGAGCTGTAAAAAGGGGACTAAATTAAAACTAAACTAACAATTTTTTTGTAGGTGCTAAACATGCTAAGCCCTCATAAAATCAAAAGAGCATTGTTAGGTGACCATTATTGGCTCAAATGTGAGAAAAAAATTATATAACTATTTGGGATGATTTTAATGATTTTGATTATAATTTTTTAGGATAACAATATATATTGTTTTAAAGTCTTTTTTGATTTCCTATATGTAATTTGAAATTCAAAGTGTCATGAATGTTAAATTTTAAATGTGATATTATGAATCCAATTTAAAGTCCAAAGAGATGGAAACATCCCTTAGGGAAGAGTTCTTTTTATTTGGGGATTCAAATTAGGATGATTTAGAAATCCAAAGAGGAAATAAATACCCATTCGGGGAGGAGTTATTTCCATTTGGATACTTGGACATGATGAATCCAATGAGCATGCAGAAGTAGGAAAATGAAGGAATGACGACTTTAAAAATATCTCATCTTAAAATTACTTGCATCATTTTTATGACTAGAATCTGGATTGTTGTCTTTGATACCAAACCACTTTTAATTACTGTAGACCCTAAGTTGTAATTAAGTGGCATTTTCCACTCAAACTTTACATTGACGTAATTTATGTTAATTATATGATTTGATTATTATGTTTATTTCTACATATTACGAGTTTCATAATCTTTCTAGGCTTCTTACTCTGCAATCAATTTTTGTTTTATCATGGATGCATTTAAGCACTTTATAGACCATAATTTTTTGACTCATAATGAAATAAACAATTTAGGCCAACATAGAAAGATAAATAATTTTAAGAAGGCTCAGGCTCGCCGAGGATCTCATGCACGTATATTAAATCTTCTCTTCCTAATTAGGCACCTCCCTACCTGTGTGTTTTGAAGACTACCTAATATATTAGGGTGTAGTTCTATTTAGGGGATATTATGAAATCTCTAGGGAAAATATATTTTCTAGCTAAAAATTTTAAACTGCTTCATATTATTTATGCATACAAAGTCAATCAACATGTATTGTACTAGAAATTAATTATAAAATTAAAATTTTAATTGCATTAGAGCATAATCATCTTATATAAGTAAAGTGGACAATTAGTGCATTCTCTAGATGTCGGCTCAGTTCCTCAAAACATAAATAATAACCCTACATATCTTTTATGAAAACATAACTCATGATTTTGAAGCATTAGGTGGTTAACTAGCTCCCAATCTAGGCTGGGATAAGTCTAGATTTGCATGTTATTAACTAGGTTTGGGTCACTATGGTTTTGTGGCCATAATTGACTTAGGATACAGGGAAAACCCAAAATTATAAGTCCCTAATTTCGTTAATATAATTCCAACATTCTAATAAAATGTCAACTTGAATTAAAATTTTTTCTAAACTAAAATATAAAGCCAAACACATAGGATAGGTTGAGGCATTTCTGAATTATTTCATAATGCCAAAATACCTCTTACTCCTCTATTAGTCGCTGAAATAAGTGTTCAAATTTTCTCAAGTCCCTACTTAAATTTTAACCTCACTCCTATTTGTATCACTCATTAAAAATTCCAAAAGAAATTTCTACCATTATTTTAATCAAGAGTATTCTTAAGAAACTGAAGCTTCTTATTATGTAATTAACTATGAAGTCTTCCCCATTAGAGGGAGTTCAAGTAAGTCTTAATAGTGGTAAAATTCTATCACTATGAATTCCTAAAGTTGATAAAAGAAATTAAGTCACTAATAACACTAAAACTTTGACACAATCTTAACCAAATCAAGACCCAACTAAGTTAGACATTCCTTACTTAGAATATAATGTCTTGGCTCATCTAAAAAAACTACCCACAAAATTGAGTATTTAAGATGACCACATTCTTTCTAAAAAAATACAAGAAGTTTTAATGAAAGCTTTGCTCAACCCAAATATTTGTATGGCTCATTTAGCATCAATGAAGTCTAAAGATGCTCTATACTTTTAAAAAGGTTTTACTGTAAAATTTTTAGGTGAAGACTTGTTATTGGTAATCACAAAACACAATGGCCCATTTTATATTTCTACAAATATAGACAACTTTAAGTTTTCTCTTATGCTTATTGATATAGGTGCAATGGTCAACATAATGACTCTAATAACTCTTACATATTTAAAAGTAGATACTCATAAACTCAGGTCTTATAAACATATGTTGCAAGGATTTAATAAATAATGTGAGAGGGATTTGGTTCTATAACCTTTATATTAAAGATAAATGGCCTTAGTATCGAAGCCAAGTGTCATATAATGGATTTAAAGGCTTTATGAATATGAAATGGTTTCTTCCTCCCTATATCAATATATTAAATACTCTCATGAGGGTAATGAGCACTGTATTAATAGAGATTTGTAAATAGTTTCAGTTAATGAAGTTAGTATATATGAAGATGCAAATTATTATCTACCTAAAAAGAAGATAATTTTCTCTAAAAATCTTAAATTGACTGTAAATTAAAAAAAAAATTGAAAAAAATCAAGATAAATAAATAAGGAAAAGAAAAAGAAAAACATTCTGACCTTAAATATAATGTTCATTGGTCACCTATTCCTCCCTTTCAAAGAGGTGATAGAATGGCTGAAAGATCTCGAGGGAGGGATTGGGGATGGCAAAAATAAGAAAAATAAAAAATAAAGAAAAAAGAAAATATATTAAAAAACTACTTATAATACATATTTATTTGGAGTTTAGATGATGAATATTTAAGAAAATTAAATATGGTTAAGTACATATGAATATTATAAAAAAGCTAAAGTTTAAAATTTATATAAAAGATGACAATGATGAGGATAAGATCCAATATACTAAGAAAGAAAATATATATATATATATATATATATATATATATATATATATATATATATATGTCTACCCTATCAAGATTAAAGAAGTATATAAAGAATGTGACTCTAACCCAATTATCTCAAAACTATATAACTGTTTGATAATTAAGGTTTCTTTCACTCTGAATGAAGAATCTTAATCCAATGCCATTATCCCTTTTACCAATAAAAGTGTAAATATTAATATAATCCTTAATGATCCATTTTTTGATGAAATAATTGAGCTACCTTTTGACCGGTATTCTAATTGTGTCAATATATTTTATAAACAAGGTTTTACACCATCAACATGGACTAGAGGTTATACTCAATGATTTGAAAACCTATGGAATACAAAAGTTGATAAATATAAATCCAAACAAGGTTTTTTGCTTTAGTACTCTTTATCCTTATGATAATGATTACTACTATTTAGTTATAATCAATAATCAAGAGTTTGATAATCTCTTTTAACTTTTAAAGAATTAAATTTGGGTAGTTAAGAAGACCCTTAATTTAACTCATTATTGAATGAGGATGAGGAAAATAAAATAATCAAGTTTCTCCCAAAGTTTGAATATTGCTTTGCTTGGGGTTATAAATAAATGCCTTGGTTATCTCTAGACATTATAGTTCATAAACTAGAGATACAATCCGATGTGGTTCCCATAAAACAAGCACGCCAACATATGTGACTTGAGATTAAACTATAAGTTATCACTAAACTCAAGAAACTTATAGAGGCTAGTTTATCATGGAAGAAATATAACTCACCTAGCAAGCTAGTGTCATTCTAGTAAAGAAGTAAAGCAATTAAATATATGCTTGCATTGATTTTAGAGAACACCAATAGGAGACTATTGGTATAAATCAATGCCATTCAGACTAAAGAATACTGGTACAACATGCTAGTGGGTAGTGATAAGAATCATTGATGAACTTATCCTCCAATAAGTGGATTGTTATATCCATGATTTAGTCATTTAAAGTCTAGAAAGAGAGAATAATTTAAGTGATCTAAGAATTATTTTTAAAAGATTAAATCAGTGTAAACTAAAAATGAATCCTTTGAAGTGTGCCTTTAGTATTACTTTAAGAAAGTTTTTGGGTTTCATGGGTTGACATTGCAGAATAGAAATTGATCATTCTAAAATTAAAGCAATCTTGAAGATTATGCTACCTAAAAGTCTCACTTAATTGAGATCTCTTCAATGATAGTTAGCATATCTGAGAAGGTTTATATTAGATGTCAACCATTTGTATCTCTATGCAATAAAGATGTTTATTTTCATATGGAAAGAAGGTTATCAACAAGCTTTTGATAGTTAGAAAATATTTGATGAATCCTCCAGTGTTAGTTATTCCTATCTCGAGGAAGCCATTAATCATATACACACTAGCTTTAAGTGAATCACTTGGCACATTATTAGCTCAACATAATAAGTAAGGTAAAGAGAATATGATTTATTACCTAAGTAGATGGTTGTCACCAACTAAAATGAATTATCCTCAAATTGAGAAGCATTATTGTTGGTGGAATTTTGAAAACATGTTTTGAAAATTTTGGTTTTCTTTGGGAGTTAAAGTTAAATTCTAATTCTAAAATTGAATCATCCTGTTAGAAAGAATATATCACCTCGAAAGATGAAAATAAAAATTTCATAACGGCGTTCAGATTTAGAATTATGAAATTCATCTTGAATATTGTGAGCGGATGCTAAAGAGAAGTTCATATGACCCCGAAGGGTCAAAATGAGGTTCAATTGAATATCCAGCTACAATATTCAAGAAGTGTGATCGTTAGGTTCACATCCAAAGCCTTATCAAAGAAAGATATATCTCTCCGAAGGGAGAAAATATCGTTCGATGATAATTCTTTAAATATGATAATAATGATCACTAGTATTTTAAGTTTTCCCAAAGAAATCCAATCGAGCTTTGAAAAATCAATTTTAAAATCAGGTGTGTGTGGTTCTAAATCTCCTACGAGCGCAAGCCCTCGTAGTTAATTACATCATAGGGAGACAAAATCCCCTACAAAAACTCTCGATTAAAATAGTGGCAAAATTTTGTTTAGAGTTTCTAGGAGTGATATCAAAGTATGAATAGAATTATTGGAAAATCAAAAGGGAATGGATCAAAATTGAGCAGTTATTAACGGAGTTAAAGGATGAGAGGTAGGGACACCTTGAAATTCCGGAACCATCCGGAAGTGTCCCAACTTAGTCTAAGTGTTGGGCTTTTTTGGATTTGAAATGATATTTAGTTAGAGTTGAGCATTTTATTAGAAATTTGGGATTAGATTCCCGAAGTTTGGGGTCTTATAATCAAAGATCTGCCCCGGATCCTAAATCTATTTTGGACACTGGACCACAGTCGTCCGATCCTAACTAATGCAGTGCAAAACCCGGACTTACCCCGGCCTGGATTGGGGAGCCAGCTAACCACCTAATCGATTTAAAAGAGATGAATCCGGTCTTTTATGAAAGAGTGGTAGGGACGTTATAATTAAAGTTTTAAAGAATTGGGGCCGACATCTAGAGATTCTCCTAATTGACCCCTTTGACTTATGTTGGGTGCTAAAAATGCTAAGGACTATGATATTAAAATTTTGACTCTTTTAATTTGTATCTAATGCAATGCATGCTGGTTAACAACCTCAAATCAAATATGCTTGAAATTTTTTAAAAACAGGCTTATAAAATAATTTTTTAGAAGACTGGACTTCCCCAGGTCCGGCACCTCGTCCTCATAGGTCAGACTATCCGGACTCTACCCGCAGGCGGGGAAGGGTCTAAAGTAAGGAAAGAGTAATGCAGAAATATGCATGCGACCCCGGGGGCGATCCCCGGCTAATTCCCTAGATTCGTTATCTTTCTATGTTATTTAGACTCACTAAAATTTTAGACTTTTAAAATTATGAGTAGAAAAATTTCACACCCTCACGAGTCTCACGTATCCAGGCGAAAACAAAGAGCGGCATGCAATCACCAAAAAACTAGTAAAAACAAGTAATCCTAAAGGCAATCAAATCATTACATCAAATACAAATTAATTAATAAATGTCCATAGGCAGAATTGCCTTGCTTATTACAAACCAGAATATTACAGAAAGTAAAGTGGCCGGGCACCACTGACAACAACCCGGATTCTAAACCTAGTAATGACGCAAGTTATTTTGAGTGGGATACTCTCAATCTTCAAATCTTCAAATCTTCAATTTCATTCTTCTTTGGACTCCTTTTCTTCAATCTTCTTGGAATCTTCGTAGCAGATTACCCAAATGGATAAGAGGGCACTTCCCTCTAAGGGGAAGGCCACTCTTTCCTCTTTGGGTAAGGAAGAGGTATGATCCAAATTTGGATTTCCAAATAGAAAAGGAGTGTTCCCTAAAGGGGTATCCTTTCCTCTTTGGAATCCAAGCTTTGGATCTATGTATCCCAACTCAAAATAAACTTTCACAACACTTGACACTTGCACAAATTACATTGGTATCAAAATAAAAATCTAGACTCACCTGCAGGGTTATCATAAGCAATTAATATGTAAAAAGCAGTTATTCCCAAGCAGTTGTATATGAGCAGAAAAGAAAGTAAACACACTGGCCACGCTCTTTTTATGATTTGGGGGGCTTTAGCAGCTGAAGCACCTGTGCAAAGAGTTTATAATATTTATACATTTTTTTTAATTTGCCCCCTTTTTATATTGCCCTGCATGAGCGTGGCCACCTGCAGAAAACTGTGTCAACATCCAGATCGTACCTAACCTAAGGGTAATCTAGTGGCCAAACACATCAATCCATCCACAGAGTACAGAAAAAGTAAGCAGACACAGCAAAGCAATTTCATCCACAACATGCAGTGAAAACTACGAAAAACCCGGCACACAGCAGTAAAGTAAACACCGGCCTATCCTAGATCTAGAGTTGGTTGTCCTAGCACATCATCTAAAGTGTGTGAAAAAGGTCGTGTGGCTGGGATAGATCCTAAAGTAGGTGATTAGTTAAAGTCGTCTAAAAGTTTGGATTTGTTAAGGCTTAGAAGGGGGGTTTAGATTAAAATTTAAATATTAATGAATTAAGAATTTTAATTAGAAATACTTTTAGAAGTTAATTGATTGTTACCTTTGTTTCACACCGAGGCCGTGAAGTTTATTTCACCTTCCTTGGGGCTAAGCTAATAGCCTCGTAGGCCTGGGTTACCCAGTAGCAATCGGGGTTAATTAAATTATTTAAATTGGTTAGAATTAAAAAAGGTGGATTAAAGAAATGAGTTAATTACTGATTTTAAAAGCTTGATTAATTTAAGTTTGCCATTAATTGATTCGTGGCGTTGTGCCACCAGGCTCGAGGAACCAGCCTCCTTAGGACACTTAGCCCCGCAGCCCGGAGTAGTCCAGCCGATAAACCAAATTAATGTAATTGAATTAGAGATTTTTAAAATGTTAAATAATTAAAAATTAATCGATTTTAAGGTTTGACACCCTTTAGAATTCATTCGTGGCGTTGTGCCACCAGGCTCGAGGAACCAGCCTCCTTAGGACACTTAGCCCCGCAGCCCGGAGTAGTCTAGCCAATAAACTTCAACTTTAGGGTGGTTGTTGTGTTTTAAAGGATTTGTTAAGTGTTTTAAACATTAAGCCAATATTTTCTGAGTTTTAGGATGATTTGAGCTTTAAGAATATTTTAGAATATTTTAATAATTTAATTAAAGGGGTTGAAAGTTAAATTTTTGATTAAGTTCAAATTCTGGAATGTTTGTATTTTATTAAAATACTAGACCTTACTACGATCAGTTAGAAGGTAAGTACGTTGAAGTCGGATTTTTCTACATTTTATTACGAAGGTTTGAAGCTTTGAACTAGTTTTGACTCAAAGTTGACCAATTTGTTGACCTTTTGACTTTGACCAGATTTTGGGGTTTGACATTTTTAGAAAATACTATATTTTAATTAGAGTCATTAGCCACTGAGTTTGATTGATTTGGAATTTTCTATAATTAATGGTGAATTTTAAAAGTTTGTATATTTATGATAATTTTTAATTATTTCAATTAAAGGCTATTCTAGTGATCTGGGCCTAAATGGATCTCAAACTCCTTGAAATCTCTCCCAAAGATCAGAGGTGATCTGAGAGGAGATTACCAAGCATTAAATTAATTCTTGGGATTTTTTAATGATTATTAATTAATTAATATTAATTAATCATTGAATTTTACTTAAAATTAAATTAAGGCTTAATTTGATGTCCAATCAAGGGGCTTTTAATTCTCATGGGTTAAGGGTTCAACACTGATTAATTTGAGGTATTAAACTTAAATTTTGGATTTAAAATGGATTTATTGAGATTTATTAAGGCTAAGGGGCAATTCTAGCAAGGGCAAGCTATGGCTCCTAATTGGTGAACCAAATGGACTCCAAATCTGATGAAATTTGGACCATGGGGTCACCTGATCCCAAGGCCTAAACACACCAAATTTGGGCTCAATTGGAATACTCTAAGGTGGCTAACTAAGCCACCTAAGGTGAGCTCTAAGTCACCTTCAAAAAATCCTAAGGAGCTATCCTAAGGTTGGATTGGGGCAAAGTCAGTGGCCCTAAACTCCGTATCCTAAGCATAATCAACACACAAAAAACCAGATCCTAATTCTCATTGGATAGGCTTAAATCCCAATTTGAATTTAAGGGTCAACCCATGACCCTTAAACTCAAAATTGGGGGAAAGTGCCCTTAGACTTTTAAAACAGGGGAGACAAAATTTGGACATGTCAAAGACATGCCCAAATTCAATCACCCAAAGTTCCATGCCCTGGAGACTTAACTACAAACATTAATTGCATAAATTGAAATAATACCATTAATGAAATTAAGCTTAACACACATGCAATTAGGGCCTGGAACCATAGGGCTTTTGAAGATCTCCCTGAGACCTTTCCAATGAGCCTAAGAACACCTAATTTGGTCAAGTGTGCAGGGAGATATGGATTTTTGAAGTTCCCTAGATTTTCTGGAATTATTAATCCAGCCATTACACAGTCAGCCGCTCTTTACACGCGGCGCGTCCCGATTGGCTGGGCAATCATTGGCGCTGACTGGGTAACGGTCGGATTAACCACAGCCGTCGGATGGCGGATCGAACGGCTGGGATTAAACGCGCTCCGGGACCGCGGGATCTAATCCGAGCCGTTGATCGAAATCAACGGCTGAGATTTCGTCTTCAACCTCTGCCTTTGCCCGAAGCCGTGAACTTTCTCCGGCGTGATTCGGTTGATCCCGCCGGCGAACTTCGACAAAATTTCACAGGGAGGATCAGGGGGGTGGAAACCTTCAATCCAATGGTGGAAATCCGTTGGGGTGAAGGTTTCCTTCACACTTGACCGGACTACCTAGCTAGGGAGCTCGGGATGAAGGAATTACCGCAGAGAAAGCCTCAACGAATGAGCTTCTCTATCTGGAAGCTTCAGGGGACGAAGGCGAGCAGGTTTCCTTCAGAGGCCGCGACTGGAGGACGGCTGGAGGTATGACTTCGAGCGGGACGCCGAAGCCTTTTGCCGGAGTTCGCTCGAAGCAATGGAAGGGACGGTCTGGGAGCTCAAAGGAAGGTGCTGGGAGATCGAGGGAGCTCTGGGGAACCGTTTTCAAACTTTGGGATCGTCTGGCGAGCCTTGGGGAGCACCACCCTATTCAGCCTCCTCCCGTGAGCTCGGACGGCCAGGATTGAATCGGAGGAGGTCTCGGATTGATGCCAAGTGGAAAGGGGCACCATTCCAGAGAGCTCGTGAGCCTCAAGCCGGCGAGCCACAGCCTTTGGAAGGCTTTCGGTCTGGGGGGACCACCGGAACTTGCTCTCCATTGGTTCCGACCGCCGCCGGCCATGGTCTGGGTCGGATTGACCAGGGAAGGCCGATGGGGACATGCTGGAGCTAAATGTGGAGCCAATTTGGCCTGGGGAAGCTGGAGTCGATCTGGTGGCTCGATTGGGCTCGAACCTGCTTGGTTCGAGTCGAAGTGAGCCCGATTCAGGTCAGACCAGACCCTGGGTTTGGTATGGGAAGCAGGTCTGGGTCTGGTGCACCCAATGCAAGTGGCAATTGGGTTGAATTCGATCTGGATTAAAAGATGGCTTGGGTTGATCCAAACCTGCTCGGTTCAGGTCGATTTGGGCTCAACCCAGGTCAGGCCAGACCCTGGGCTTGAGGTGGGAAGTGGGTCTGGGTCTGGTGCACCCAATGCAAGCGGCAATTGGGTCTAATTTGATCTGAACAGGGAGATGGCTCAATCCCAAGTGTTTTTGGGCACTTTGGGCTAGCCTAACTCTTGACCCAAGCTAGCCCAAGGCATGGGCTGGCTGGAGAAGGTGCATTGAACCTAGGGCCACCTATGGGAGGTGTTGGTTAAGCTCAATTGGGCTTAGGTTGAGATTTAACTCAATCCCAAGTGTTTTTGGGCACTTTGGGCTAGCCTAACTCTTAACCCAAGCTAGCCCAAGGCATGGGCTAATCAAGGAAAGTGTGTTGGGTCCATAGGAACCCAATGGCACCCTGATTTGGATTCAATTTGGTTAAGATCAAAAGATGGCTCAAGGGAGGCCTCTTCTTGGTCACTTGGGTCAAGCCATATGGCCAACCCAAGTGAGCCCAAGGCTTGGGTCACCAAGAGGGGTCTCTTGGGTACCCAAGGGGTCATCCCATACATTCAAAGAACTTGGAATGGACTTGATTCAAAATTTTGAAAGAGGAAGGGTGTATGGGTCCATGGGTCAAACTTGGTTGACTTGGTCAACCAAGTTGACCCAAGGTTTGGGTTTGACTTCAACAAGTTGAGTTTAACATTTAAAATTCATTGGAAGTGGTTTCAAAGGGTTTGGAATTGATTTGAATTGAAATGGGCATTTGAAATCCTATAAGGGTATTTTGGTCAATTTTGACCTATTGGTCAACTAGGGTCAAAAATGGTTCTGAAAAATGCAGTTTACTGCTCAATGGGTTAAAATCAAGAGTCTGGAAGTGATTGGAGACTTTGATGAGGATTCCAGGGTCAAGATCTCAAAGGGGTTAGGCTCAGTGGCATAGGCTGTAAATATTTGAAAGTTTTACAGCTTTTGAATTTTAATTCAGATTCTGGGGTTAGAGACCTCGGAATGAGCTCAAAGTTGGAGGGTAACCTCTAGAGACATGTCTTATCACTTTGCAAGTGATAGACCCTGAATCAGAGGCCATTTGACTGGGTTTTGAAATGTTTGAAAAATCTCTGAAAAGGGTGTTTAGGACAGGGCCTCTAGAGTTTGGATTTGAGTCTGAATTCTGGGTTTGGATTTGATTTGAAGTTTGAATGATTAATATTGAAATATCCAAACCATTTACAATCATGTGGTGATTGTTAATGGGTGGATAAGGTCACAACTAGATTGAAGTTTGGATTGTCAAATTGATTGGATCAAGGTTTGGATATGTTTGAAATTTGAATTAATTTGGATTTGAATTGGATGGAGTTTGAGATTCAAATTGATCAGGTAGAAATCAAATTGAAATTGGAGTGGATCAAATATAGGAATTGATTTAAAATTGAGGTTGATCAAGGGTGGAGATTGATTTGAAGTTGGAGTGATCCTAAGATCTAGAAGAATTCTAAGATCTAGGATTTAAGGGAATCCTAGGCTCTAGAATAGGCTCTAAGGTCTTGGATCTAGAAGGATCCTAAGGTCTAGAGTGGATCCTAGGGTCTAGGATTAAATCTGGATTCTGGATGGGTCTTAGTGACCTCATACAAAAATGAGGTCAACAAATGGACCCCCAATGTGTGTAGTAGAAGGAACTTCTGCTGCACACATTGGCGTTGACCGAATGGAAGTAGAATTTTGAGAGTGAAAGGGAGATCATCTCCCAACCTCAAGCCTATAGGATGCTAATGGAAGGCTTACACCTATTGGATAAGGAAAACTGGTAAAACCAAGGTAGGGAATACCTAACCTTGGGTCTGAGGAAGGGCATCACCCAACCTTAGGTCTACAGGATGCTGATAGAAGACTTACTCCTAGTAGACAAGGAAACTGGAGAAACCAAGGTAGGGAATACCTAGCCTTGGGTCTAAGGAAGGGCATCACCCAACCTTAGGCCTATAGGATGCTGATAGAAGACTTACTCCTAATAGGCAAATCAACTGGAAACCAAAGTAGGGAATACCTAGCTTTGGGTCTAAGGAAGGGCATCACCCAACCTTAGGTCTACAGGATGCTGATAGAAGACTTACTCCTAGTAGACGGATCAACTGGAAACCAAAGTAGGGAATACCTAGCTTTGGGTCTAAGGAAGGGCATCACCCAACCTTAGGCCTATAGGATGCTGATAGAAGACTTACTCCTAATAGGCAAATTAACTGGAAACCAAAGTAGGGAATACCTAGCTTTGGGTCTAAGGAAGGGCATCACCCAACCTTAGGTCTACAGGATGCTGATAGAAGACTTACTCCTAGTAGACGGATCAACTGGAAACCAAGGTAGGGAATACCTAGCCTTGGGTCTAAGGAAGGGCATCACCCAACCTTAGGCCTATAGGATGCTGATAGAAGACTTACTCCTAATAGGCAAATTAACTGGAAACCAAAGTAGGGAATACCTAGCTTTGGGTCTAAGGAAGGGCATCACCCAACCTTAGGTCTACAGGATGCTGATAGAAGACTTACTCCTAGTAGACGGATCAACTGGAAACCAAGGTAGGGAATACCTAGCCTTGGGTCTAAGGAAGGGCATCACCCAACCTTAGGCCTATAGGATGCTGATAGAAGACTTACTCCTAATAGGCAAATTAACTGGAAACCAAAGTAGGGAATACCTAGCTTTGGGTCTAAGGAAGGGCACCACCCAACCTTAGGTCTACAGGATGCTGATAGAAGACTTACTCCAAATAGACAGATTAACTGGCAAACTAGGATGGTTCCACGAAGGGCGTACTCCATCACTAGCGAATGGGAATCATGATGGTGCCACGAAGGGTGTACTCCACCACTAATCCCCGGGTGAAATGCCAGGGTGGTGCCACAGAGGGCGTACTCCACCACTAGCGGGTCTAATCCTAAGGGAAGGAAAGACCTAACCTTAAGGAGAAGGCGAAGAGTGTTTAAAAAAACTTAAAAAGAAAAGGTAGAATCAAGTTGTAAATCAAGAAAAGGAAGTTTTATTAATTGATAAAATGAGCTATATCAAGTATAGTATTTCTTAAGGAAACGCCCATTGACAGGTAGCATCGGGTGGTTTCCTTTACAATCTACTAACTGATACGAGCCTCCTTCGTAGACAGTCTCTATAACGAAGGTCTTTCCCATGTAGGTTCAAATTTGCCTCCCAGCTTCCGATGGGCCAAGATAGGCCTCCGAATGACCAATACCAAGTCTCCCGCTTGGAAGGTCCTAGGTCGCACTAACTTGTCATGGGCTTGAACCATACGGGATTTATACAACTCTAAACTTTGTTGAGCTTGGAGACGTCGCTCTTCAAGGCCTTCGAGTTCTTCCAATCGTAGTTTTGCATTTTGTTCATTGGTAATTTGATTCTGAACTGCAATTCTGAGCGAAGGGATTTGTATTTCCAAGGGCAGAACAGCCTCAGATCCATACACTAGTGCAAACGGGGTGGATTGGGTCGGGGTTCTATAAGTGGTACGATAAGCCCACAAAGCTTCCACCAACCGCTCATCCCACTGCCGTTTGTTATCATCAAGGGTCTTTTTGACAATTTGCACCAAGGTTTTGTTGAAGGCCTCGGCCAATCCATTCGCCCGAGGGTAATAGATCGTCGAATATCTCCAATCAATATTATGGCGCCTTACAAAACTATTGATTTTTGTAGACTTGAATGCGGACCCATTATCGGATATGATTCTGCGAGGTACGCCGAATCGATATACAATATGGTCACGAAAGAATTTTAAGACATGGTGTGATGTTACGTTTCGTAGGGGAATTGCTTCCGCCCATTTTGAAAAGTAATCAGTCGCTGCTAATATGAAACGATGACCTCTCGCGGAGGGTGGGTCAATCGGCCCAATGATATCCGTGCCCCAACTCTCGAAGGGCCACGAGGCTATCGTAGGGTGTAACACATTAGGCGGCTGATGTAAAACCACACCATGGACCTGACATTGATGACAGTGCTTTGCAGTATTCATGCAATCGTCAATCATTATAGGCCAATAGTATCCAAGTCTTTTAATCTTTAATTTCATTTTTGGACCCGATTGATGAGCACCGCACAGTCCTGAATGAACTTCATTAACAATTTTCTGGACTTCTCGCTTGTTCAAACAGCGCAGCCACATGTGATCAAAGGACCGACGGTACAACAGATCGTTAACTAGTGCATATGATAGGGCACGTTTCTTAATCTGGTTGGAGAGTGATTTATCCTGGGGAAGCTTCCTTCTTTAAGGTAATCGACTAAGGGTCGTCTCCAATCGCCTTCTTCGTCAGTTGTCGAAGAGGCAGAAAGGATCTGAAGGGGAGTCTTACTAATGTGTTCCAAATCTATAAGGGAGAGGGTCTTACGACCCTGTATCTCTATAGGGATGGAATCCTCCTCAGGACATGCAAATTCCTTTGCAAGTTTTGCTAAGGCATCCGCCGCAGAATTGCTTCCATGGGGAACCCTATACAAAGTAGCAATAGGGATTTGTTCCAACAGGGTGAAGTGTATACTGGTGATATCTTAGGAGATTCGGATTCAAGACTTTATAAGTTCCGGCGACTTGGTTAATAACCAGTTGGGAATCTCCAAAGATCTTAATCTCTTTAATCTCCATTAGAATTGCAAGTTCCAAACCAGTTATCAGAGCTTCGTATTCAGCTTCGTTGTTTGTGCAAGGCTCCGACAAGTGGTAGGAAAAATGCATCATTCCTTTTTCTGGTGTAATAAAAATTAGACCGACTCCAGCCTTTCCAAGAATTACAGATTGTTGAGTCGCAATCCTACGAGAGGATGCTGCCCCATCAAAATATAATTCCCAGATGGCCTCGCCAGATTCCCCCAAACTCATGATTTGTTCGTCGGGTAAGTCATCATTCAGAGGAGAATCTGCTGGCAGCGGGTGTGCTGCTAGAAAATAGGCGACAGCTTGTCCTTTCACAGCACGAAGAGGAGTGAAAGTAATCTCAAATTGCAACAATATCATAGACCAACGAGCTAAACGTCCTGACAACGTAGGTCGGGTCATAAGATATTGCAAAGGATTAACTCTTGAAATCAGACTAATTGAGTGAGAGAGCATGTAATGCCTCAGTTTCTGAGCTGCAAAAACTAAAGCAAGACAATGCTTCTCAATTGACGGGTATCGGATTTCAGTAGGAAGGAGTCTTCGACTAAGGTAGTAGAGGGCATTCTCTTTTCCTTCGTCGTTAACTTGAGCTAACAGGGCACCTAAAGACTCATCTAGAGCTGCGGTGTAGAGGATTAATGGCTTTCCCGGAATCGGAGCTGCCAAGACTGGCGGGTTAGAAAGGTATTGTTTGATATCGTCAAAAGCATTCTGACACTTCTCGCCCCATACGAATTTAGTATCCTTTTTCGCAAGGACAGAAAAGGGTTGACATCTCCCGGAAAGATTAGAAATAAACCTCCTTATATATGCCAATCTACCTTGTAGAGACCTTAACTGAGTAAGGCTCTTAGGGGATGGCATATTTAAGATGGCTTCAATTTTAGCAGGATCTATCTCGATTCCGCGGTGCCTCACTACGAATCCTAAGAATTTTCCCGAAGCGACGCCGAAGGCGCACTTCAAGGGGTTCATTTTCAAATCGTAGCGGCGCAACCGTTCGAAAACAACTCTTAAGTCATACAGGTGAGCCTCTTTAACCTTGCTCTTGACAACTAAATCATCAATATAACATTCAACTTGATTATGAATTAAGTCGTCAAAGATACGGGTCATGGCCCGTTGGTAGGTTGCTCCGGCATTCTTTAAGCCGAATGGCATTACCTTATAACAAAAGATTCCAATAGGGGTTCTGAACGCCGTATTTCTCTCATCTTCAGGGGCCATCTTGATTTGGTTATAACCCGACGAGCCATCCATGAATGAGAAAATAGCATGTGAGGAGGCAATGTCCACCATGAGTTCTGGTATTGGTAGAGGGAACTCATCCTTAGGGCATGCCTTATTCAGATCCCTATAGTCGACACAAATCCGAATCTGACCATTTTTCTTCCGAACTGGCACGACGCTGGCCACCCAAGAGGGGTATTGTTCCTCTCGAATGAATCCAGCTTCTGCCAATTTCTTAACTTCAGAAATGACTTGTTGCTCAATCTCTAAGCGCATGCGTCGAGGAGCTTGTTTAACAGGGATGGCATCATGCCGAACTCCAAGTTTGTGAACTGCTACCTCAGCAGGCAAACCTGGCATTTCGTCATATGTCCAGGCAAAGCAATCTTTAAACTCGAATAACAACTGGATTAAGTCTTGGGTTTCACCCTCGCTCAACAAAGTACTTATGAAAATCGGACGGGGGTCATCATCGTTTCCCAGGTTAATTTCTCTCAACTCATCGACTGTCGACTTAATTTCCTCTTCAAATTCAGGGGGTGCATCCCGAACTTGAAGATCATCGGGATCGTCTAAAGTCTCCAAACAGAGTCCATCTAGAGGACAAGGAGGATCTGTAGGGACATTTGGAGAATCGAGATGGTAAGTTATCATTAGGCAATACTCATCATCATCGAATGAACTAACTGTTCCAAAGCCAATACCACTTGTTGGATTTTTATTTATTTTTGTTCGCCAAATATTCTCGTGGTATCTAGCTTGACCCTTAGTCCATCGGTATGGTATAGAACCTTTAGAAAAAGTATTTTTTACACACACAGGGAAGTAGCCGAAAGGTAATTCCATTAATTCATTAAAATTTGCCTCCTCAAGGGTTACATCACCTTCGTCCCTTGCGGAGGAGGAGCCAGGAAAGAATTTCTGGACTTTCTTAACTTCACCATCCAAGTTGGGGGCCACTTTGACTTCCAACCCTACAACCCTGCCTGCCGACAGTGGGGTCAGAGAAAGGCCTCAATCCTTCTAGTGAGCTTTTCATACATTGTTAATTCAGGCTCGTCACTTTTAACTTTTGAAATATCTACCTCAGGGTCACTGTCCTGGTCTAAGGTGAGATCAAATTTTGGAGGAGTATTTATGTTTTGATAATCGAGAGAGAGGGCAGCACCTTGACTTTCTAGTTCACCATCGGAATCTGATTCCAAATCAATATACACAGGTGCTGCTCTCCTGTCTAATGAAGCACGGCCTCGACCTCGTGCCCTTAAAGCCATCCTCCCACCTCTTTGAGGTAATGTGCTTGGAGGTCTAAGGACAACGATATCAGAGTCGTCTTCACTACTCGATTGAATCATTTCTTGATTGATATCCTTATCTTTTTCTTTCTTTTGGTTGAATTTTTGTCCAACCATTTTCTCCTCAAATTTGATCTCTAATTTAGAACGGGACGAGGACCCTTTTGGTATGAAATATGCAGCATCTTCGTAGATTCCAATTTCTTGAATCGAGAATGGTTGCAAATCACCCTTAATCACATGTTCAATGCCGTCTCGTTGATACTTAACGCATTGGTGCAGGGTAGATGGAACCATTCTATATTCGTGAATCCAAGGTCTACCTAGAAGTGCGTTAAAGGACGTAGTCGAATCAATTATATGAAATTTAGCTTCAGTTTTTAAACCTCCTATTTCCAGGAGTAGAGTGATTGAACCTAAAGCTCTCTCGCCCTTCTCGTTGAACCCACGAAGCACCAACCTGTCGGTTGAAAGCTTGCTAGTATCAACTCTGAGATAAGCAAGAGTCTTTATGTTCATCACGTTGACCGATGCACCCGGATCAACAAGGACTCTTGATAACTTGAAATTTCCCACATCTACAGTGATGTAGAGGGGACGATTGTGGTCAGCAGTTCCCAAGAGTAAATCTTCGTCTGAAAAGGTAACCCCAGGGACCTCTTTGAAGTAGAGAGCCTCACCTTCTGAAGTTGCAGCCAACTGTGTTAAGCAAATCTCGGGATCGAGAAGTGCTTTAATTAGAGACTCCCTCATTTCTTTGGAGAGAAGGAGGGCGTCGTAAATACTTAATTTTGCTGGCAACTTCCTAAGGTGGGCTAAAACATTGTAATCAACCTTAGGAACGACAGACTCGAAACCCGGAGGAATTAAAGGGAATTCTGGTTGTTGAGGGGAATCTGGATTTAGATTTTCGAATGAGGATTGCTTGCCTTTGTCCTGAGGGGGGAACCTAGGGGGTAAGACTTTACCGCCACGGAGTTGCACCTGCTCGACGTCTTCGGGCGGGCAAACTAGGGCAGTGTCTACACACACCATAGGTGTTGGATCATCATTTCCTGAAAGCGAGTCAGAATCTGAAAGTTCTATCAAGATAGGATTTCCTTGGAAATTGATTTGAGGGAAATCACTTTCTGATAAAGATTCACATTCGACCTCTTCTTGAATAGTCGATTCAGTGAGGTTGGTTTGATTAACCTCAATATTTATTTCATTAGGAGTTTGATTCAAAACAGGAGAGTCATCAATTTGCATTTGAGATTCATGGTTAATCATCAAGACAGAAGTAGAAGGATGTTTTTTATTCATCTTTTGACCCTTCGCCTTTGATGGGGCAAAGTAAAAGTCAGATAACAAAAGAGGGGAAAGGGTTTTAACACCACCATCCGCCATTCTAATACATCTCTCATCTACACACTTCCTCTCTACAAAATCAAATTTTTCTTCTTTTACATTTTTCTCAGTAGTTCCTAAGACTACTAGAGAGGGAAGTGGCTCGACATCCTTCTGCGAAGCGTTCAAGTCAACTTTCCACACCGGGGCCTGGGCTATCGTAGTCAGCTGTTGAGAAAGACGAAAAGACTTGTTAATCGACTTTTTAAGTGCCCGGGACAAAGCAATGTCCCAACCATCTTCAACAAAACAAGAAGAGTTAAGAGGATTACCTGAAATGGTCTTAATTGAAGCCTTTTCTGGATCGACCAAGTATTCCTTAGGTATTATAATGTTACCTTGGGTGTAGTTCCTCTCAAGTCAGTCTTTGAACACAACGCAGTCCTCAAGAGGGTGACTAAGCATCCTGTGGTATGGGCAATACTTGGGATCATCTTTCTTGCTCTCATCCTCAGGCCTCCTAGCCTCTGGCAACTGAAAATTTGGTTTCTTTAACAGACTTCTGAAGATCTTCTTAACTGACTCCCTTTTAAATGGATAAGGCTTTGCCAATCTCTCTCTAAAAGGGATGAAGGAGGGATCTCTAGTATGTTGAGGAACTATATGAAAGGGCTGCTTCTGAGGCGGCTGTGGTGGAAGTGGAGTGCTAGGCTGACTAATCACTGGCCTCTTTCCTTTATCTACTGCTGAGACCACAGCTTTCTTTTCAAATGTTTTCACCAATTTTGGACCCTTCCTTTCTTCAGACTGCTCTCGTAAGAATGGCATCCTAGGAGCCTCTTCCTGCAAATTGCTAGCCTTATTAAGAAGTTTCTCAAAAGTTTTAATAGTGAAACCCTTCAGGAGAAAAGCAACAGGACCGTGGATATTCTTCAACAGAATCTCCACAGCATGTTGTTCTTGCAACTGGGGTTCACACTTCATCGAGAGGTTTCGCCACCTCAAGATGTACTCAACTAGAGACTCTCCCGGCTTTTGTTTTTCAACCACGAGATCGCCCACAGTGGTGCGTTGTTGCGCTCCAGAAAGTCTCTTAAGAAAGAGGTTTTCTAGGTCGCTAAAGGTTCTTACTGAACCGTTGGGCAGATCGGCGTACCATTCAAAAGCAATGCCGGATAGACTACTTATAAATTGGCGAAATAGTAGAGCATCTGACCTTCCTGCATTGCAACAGCTTGCTTGGAAGTGGGCCAGATACTGTCTCGGATTTTCGATTCCAGTGAAAAGTTTAAAAGTTGGTGGCACAAAGCCCTTTGGGTAAGGAACTAAGTCATATTCTTTGGGGTAGGGTCTACCCTTTGAAATAGACACAGTTCCTTGAGCATGGGCTAAGGCCTCCCTTACCTGGTCCTCAATTAACTGCATGATATCCTTCTGAGGTGGGATTGAAGGAATGGAGGAGACTGCAGGGTCAACTGGAGGTGTCTCTACTGGACAAGGGAGAGTCACAGGTGGTGACTCGAGAGGTCTGGAATTAAATTCTGCCCTTTTGGCCTTTTCTGTGAGCTCTCTGTTGCAAATCTATTTTTCATGTCTTATGTTTTGATGATTGACAAACACTGCTTTTCTTGGACAGCTTGTTGCTTCTAACTTTTCAGGAATCGACGATCGGACAATTAAAAAGGAGCCAAGTTCAGGAATGCGTAGGGTTAGGGTTGAGTCAGTCTGTACTCTTATTTTTACCTTTTGAGTCCACTTGTAATAGTCAAAAAGACTGAAACTTTGTAACCCTTCACACACACACTTGAGAGAATTAGAAATTCTGTTTTTACTCATATCGGCCAGGACGATATCTTGGATCGGCCTGGACGATCAGCTTAAAACAGAAAGTCTAATTAAGGATTCTTGATTAAGGTAGCCAACGTTAACCGATCGGCCTGGACGATACGTGTATCGGCCAGGACGATAAGCTCAAAACAGAAAGAAGTAGCCGCCTTAGACAAGTATGGTATAGTGTATCTTTAAATTATCGGCCAGGACGATCCTCGGATCGGCCTGGACGGTATTCACAAATTATGCCATAATTGTTCAGGAAATTAAGGAAGTAATTAAGGATGATTGATACGATCATATCGTCCTGGACGATCGCAGGATCGGCCAGGCCGATATAATCAAAAACCTTAAGTTACTTCAGGACGATCAGTATCGGCCAGCCCGTATTCAGGGCTATTGTCAGGACGATTTTCCTCTGATTTGAACTAATCGGCCAGGACGATCGTGAGATCGGCCGGGACGATCAAGCTAATCTTCAATCGTCCTGTTTTCCATTCAGGGCTATGCTCTGGCCGATCTTCATTAATTTGTACTGATCGGCCAGGCCGATGTCCAGATCGGCCTGGACGATAAAGTCGGCAACTTGCAATTAATGAGCTCTTTTGAAGCTCTTCTATTTAAAGAGCTCTTGTTCAACGTTTTTAAAGACCTTTGGCTGCTGCCTTGACCTAAGAAGACCTTGAGGAGAGAAAGAGAGAGAGAAGAGAGAAAGAGGATCTTGTGAGGGGGAGCTTGTGAGGGGTTTCACAAGGGTTGCTTCAAGGATCTCTCTGCGTCGTCTTCGTCTAGAGTTTCTCGTCCGTGGAAGGGTCGGTAGAGGTAAGGAGTTGTGCTTTTGGTTCTGGTTCTCTGCCAGCTTCAGGAGGAAGCAAAAGGAGATAGGTTCTCTGCCTTGCCGGGGTGGCAAAAAGGAGATTCTTGTGAGGGTTTCTCCACCTAGCCGTGGGGGCTAAAGGAGAGTCACTTTTTGTTTAGTGCAATACTTGGAGGGTGCCTCCAAGGAGTGGACGTAGGTCGAGTCGACCGAACCACTAT
This sequence comes from Dendrobium huoshanense, assembly GCA_016618105.1. Classification (NCBI taxonomy): domain Eukaryota; kingdom Viridiplantae; phylum Streptophyta; class Magnoliopsida; order Asparagales; family Orchidaceae; genus Dendrobium; species Dendrobium huoshanense. The sequence continues at coordinate 19,395,335 of CM028351.1, read as the reverse complement.
AAATCTCTGTGTTTCTTTTCTTGCTTCCGCACGTTTAATTCCGCATTATTTTCGTGGTGTGATTTGGTTTATGTGACTTTATTTCTTTATTTTAAAGAGAAGTTTTTAAAATACCAATTCACCCCCCCCTCTTGGTTAGTTTGGGACTAAGTTCATAGGGCTTAACATCCCCATCGAACTTTCAAGTGGTATCAGAGCCTGTTTCGAAAATTAAAGTTTAAAAACTTTTTGAATTTGATCCATGTCTAACTTTGGGAATCGCAACACTACGGAAGGGTATTCTATTACCCGACCTCCTCTGTTCGATAACCTACCTTTTGATTTCTGGAAAACTCGCATGTCTACTTTTTTACAATCTACTGATTATCGCATGTGGATGCTTATTCAAGAAGGTTATTCTCCACCTTCTCGTGAAATTAACGGTTTTAAAACTGAAGTTGCTTTTACCGAATGGACTTTTGATGAACGAGATTTAGCTCAATTGAATGCGAAATGTTTGAATTGCTTTTTCTGTGCTTTAAAATCTGAGGATTACATGCGTGTTTCAACTTGCAAGACTGGTAAAGAAATTTGGGATAAATTGTGCATTACTTATGAAGGCACTAATGAAGTTAAACAATCCCGTTTAAACATTCTCTTGCATGACTACGAACTTTTTCGTATGAAACCTCATGAATCAATTTCTGACATGTACACTAGGTTTACTCAGATTGCTACCTCATTGCATGCACTAGGAAAAGAACTTTCGAACTATGAAAAAGTTAACAAGATTTTGAGATGCTTGCCTTCATCCTATGATGCAAAAATTACTGTAATTATTGAATCTAAAGATTTAAACACCTATTCTATTGATAACTTGCTTGGCTCACTCATTGCTTACGAGCAAGGGGTGAATCAAAGAAATCTTGATGCAGGTGAAAAGAAAAAGGAGAAAACCATTGCATTGAAGGCACACAAATCGGATTCTGAATCTTCCGGGTCTGAAAGCGATGGAGTTGCCTTCATCACAAGGCAATTCAAAAGCTTTCTAAGGAAGAAACAAAAGCATCATCAAAATTGGAGAAAAGGTAAAGATCATAAACATACTAAAGGATCTTCTGATGTTGTTTGTTTTGAATGTAGGAAACCTGGACATGTAAGATCTGATTGTCCTACACTTCAAGATCAATCAAGCAAAGGAAAAGGTGATGAGAAAGCAAAGTCTAGGAAGGACAAAAAGAAAAACCAAAGGAGCTTTTGGGCAGAATCTGGTACTGATTCTTCTGAGACTGAACCAGAGGAAGAAACTACAAACTTGTGTTTCATGGGAAAAGATCAAAGTGATCAAGAAGAGGTATGTGAACTTTCATACGATCAACTTCTTGAAGTTTCAGAAAAAATCCATGTATCATATAGGAAATTAAAGAAAACACATGCTAGCTTGAAATTAGAATTCTTAAATCTACAAAAAGAGCATGAAATTTTGATTAAAGACCATCAAACAATTGATTCTAATCACATGACTTTACTTGATGAATTTGATGAGTTAAATAAAAATCATGGTAAGTTAGTTGAAGAGCATGATGCATTGAAAATATCACACATATCTCTTGAATCTGATTTTAAGAAGTCAAAAGAAATAGAAAAAAATTTGAGGATTGAAAATGAAATTTTAGAAAACACAAACTTGAAGATTCAAAGTGATTTAGAAGCATGTAAGAAATCTAGGATGAATTCTACTATTAATCAATTGCCAAAACCTAGAGAGAGGCATTATAACTCAAATCACTTAAGAAATCCCTTTCCTGGAGTTAGATGTTTTTCTTGTGGCATGCTAGGACATATCTCACATACTTGTACAATTCATCATAGTTCACATTGGGTATGGAGACCTAAGGTACAAGATCCACAGCATACCACACATGCATTGCATTCTTCTCTTCATAAGAAGGAACCCAAACCTGCTTGGGTTCCTAAAACTAACATTTGATAATTTTGCAGGAAGCCTCTCACAAAAGACCTCGTGAGAGTATGTGGTACCTGGACAGTGGATGTTCTCGACATATGACTGGTGATGCTAGCCAGTTTGTTGTACTAGAATCCAGGACTGGAGGCAAGGTTACTCTTGGAGACAACACCACTAGGAAGGTGGTAGGAGCAGGTATAATCGATAATTCCAAGAACCTTATGATTGAAAATGTTTTGCTTGTAGATGGATTAAAGCACAACTTGCTCAGCATCAGTCAATTCTGTGACAAAGGCTTCATCGTACAATTCTTCACGAATTCATGCATTGTAAGTTTAAGTAACAACACCATTTTGCAAGGAAAGAGGGTAAACAACGTCTATATGCTTGATTTAAATAGCATTGAATGTGCTGCTTCTTTTTGCTTAAAAACTGTCATTGATGATTCTTGGTTGTGGCACAGGAGGCTTTGTCATGCTAGTATGAAAACCCTTAGGAAAGTGACCCAAAAGGACCTAGTTAGAGGTGTCCCCAAACTTAAGTTTACAAAAGACCACCTTTGTGATGCCTGTCAACTAGGAAAACAAATTCACTCCTCTTTTCACCCCATAAAGGACATTAGCACCTCTAGACCTTTAGAAGTCCTTCACATGGATTTGTTTGGACCCATTAGCATAGCAAGTTTGGGAGGGAAAGTCTATGGTTTTGTGATTGTTGATGACTACTCGAGGTTCACTTGGACTAGATTTCTTTCTCATAAAAATGAGTCTTTTGAGGAGTTTAAAACTTTTTCTACTTGGATTCAGAAGAAGCTAGGATGTGAGATTTTGACCATCCATAGTGATCATGGGGGAGAGTTTGAAAATGAAAGATTTGGAGATTTTTGTGAGGAGAAGGGGATTAGCCACAATTTTTCAGCTCCTAGGACTCCTCAGCAGAATGGAGTAGCTGAAAGGAAGAACCGGACCTTGGTGGAAGCCGCTAGAGCCATGCTTGCTGAGTATTCACTTCCAAAATACTTTTGGGCTGAAGCGGTTAACACAGCATGTTATGTGTTGAATAGGGTGAATGTTAGAGTCAAATTAGAAAAGACACCCTATGAGATCCTTAAGGGTAGAACACCTAATCTTTCCCACCTTCATGTCTTTGGTTGTAAAGTTTTCATTCACAATAATGGAAAGTCTCACTTGGGAAAATTTGATCCTAAATCTGATGAAGGAGTATTCTTAGGATATTCTAGTGTTGGGAAATCTTTTAGAGTGTTTAACAAGAGAACCTTGATGGTGGAAGAGACAACCCATGTAGTTTTTGATGAATCTGATCATAAGAAGCATGGAGTAGATGATGATGATGTTGGAGAGATTACAAGTGGAGTAGAAAATTTGGGGAAGGGAAATGAGCACCTAAGCAATGAAGGAGTAGAAGGAGTCACCCAAGGAATAGAAACTTTTTATGAAAGGGGAGAAACTTCACACACTTTGCCTAAAAATTAGAGATACTCTACTAGTCACCCCAAGGATTTGATCTTAGGAGACCTTTCTAGTGGAGTTAAGACTAGACATGGACTTAGGAAGGAGGTGAACCACTCTGCCTTTATCTCTATGACTGAACCCACCACCATTAACCAAGCCCTATCTGATGAGTTTTGGATGTTAGCAATGCAAGAAGAGTTGAATCAATTTGTAAGGAATGATGTTTGGGAACTTGTGGAAAGACCTAAGGGACAAAGTGTAGTTGGAACAAAGTGGGTATTTAAGAACAAAGTGAATGATTCAGGAGTGGTGGTGAGGAATAAAGCAAGATTAGTGGCTAAGGGGTACAATCAAATAGAAGGGATAGACTTTGAGGAGACTTTTGCCCCTGTAGCTAGATTGGAAGCCATTAGAGTGCTATTAGCCTTTGCTTGTTATAAAGGATTTAAGCTTTTTCAAATGGATGTCAAGAGTGCCTTTTTAAATGGGGAGATAAAAGAAGATGTGTTTGTAGAACAACCTCCAGGTTTTGAGAGTTCTCAATTTCCAAATCATGTGTTTAAATTAAAAAAGGCTTTGTATGGTTTAAAACAAGCACCTAGAGCTTGGTATGAGAGGCTTAGCACATTCTTACTAGAGAGGGAGTTTGTCAAGGGGAGCGTAGACACCACCCTTTTTCTTAAGAAAGTTGGAGATGATTTACTCATTGTTCAGATTTATGTTGATGATATACTCTTTGGATCTTCAAATAAAAATTTGTGTGATGACTTTTCTAAAACAATGAGTAGAGAGTTTGAAATGAGTTTAATGGGAGAATTGTCTTACTTTTTGGGGTTTAGCATAAAACAATTGGAAGATGGCACTTTTCTAAATCAAACAAAATACATAAAAGACATTTTGAAGAAATATGAGATGGACAAAGCCAAGCCAATTAACACTCCCATGACTTCTAGTGCTCCGTTGGATAAGGACCCAAGTGATAAGTCTGTTGATCAGAAGAAGTATAGAGGCATGATTGGATCTTTACTTTACTTGACTGCAAGCCGACCTGACATTATGTTTAGTGTTTGTCTTTGTGCTAGGTTTCAAGCCGACCCTAAGGAATCCCACATGACTGCTATTAAAAGAATTTTTAGATACCTTTTGGGGACACAAGGATTAGGGATTTGGTACCCTAGACATAGCACTTCTTTTGAGATTATTGGTTTTTCTGACTCTGATTTTGCAGGATGCAAGGTGGATAGAAAGAGCACCTCTGGAACTTGTCAATTCATTGGACAATCCTTGGTCTCTTGGTCTAGTAGAAAGCAAAATTCTGTTGCACTTTCCACTGTTGAAGCTGAATACATTGCTCTTGGAAGTTGTGTGGCCCAAGTTCTTTGGTTGAAACAACAGGTATTGGATCTAGGAATACATGTAAGCACCATCTCAATTTTTTGTGACAACACTAGTGCCATATGCATCTCTAAAAATCCTATCCAACATTCAAGAACTAAACACATTGACATTAGGCATCACTTTATTAGAGATCATGTGACTAAGGGAGACATTGAGTTACACCATGTGACAACTGAAAACCAACTGGCAGACATCTTTACTAAACCACTGGCCTTCGACACTTTCAGCTCTTTATGGACCAGATTGGGTGTGATTGACATAAATGCATGAAAACTTTCTTTTCTTTCTTTTATTCCTTTTTATTTCTTTTCATGTACCTTAGTTTTAGATCTTCACTGATATGATATCTCTTGTCTTGTCTTTAATAATTTGTAGTTAATATGTTTTCATCCACTTAATCCCTAGATAGTATGAATATCTTGTGATTGTGTCTCTTTACCTAACTTAGTATTAGTGGCATAGTTTTCTTTTCTAATCAAAAGTCTCTCTCAAAATAAAAGATTGCTTATGAAACTAAGATCCTTTCTAAAGCTTGCTTAAGCAAATCTATCTTATATTTACAATGATTAAAAGTTTTTTTGTCACCTCATGATCCCTCGTTACTCTTGTCTTCAATTATTAATCCTGCTTGTGGTAATTCTTCCCTATGTTAGAGAGAGAGCTCCTATTCTCTAATATCTGAGAAGATATATTCACAACTAAGTTTTTTAAAAGAGTCTAAAAGGGAATCTAGCTTGCAAAAATAAAAAAAAAATTTGGCCAATGATGCCAAGAAAAGAAGCGCAAAGACGCCAAAAAATTGAAAAATCTATAAAAGGATGTGCAAAGCGCCACAACATTGACAAGAGGCATAAAATGAGCCCACTCAAAAGCAAGCTATTCTCTCTTTTTATATCTTTTAGAACTTAGAAGTTTTGATTCTCAAAGGCTTGATCTCGATTATCATTCGATTGTGACAAATCTACCTCATTATTTTATGGAGATATTTTCCTTATGCCAAGTGGTGGGTAGATTCTTTTTCTCATATCCAATTAATTATTTGAGTTAGGTTATTGATTTCAAAAGACGATTCTACCCTAAGACAACGTTTTTGGCTAAGGGTAAACCATGAACGGATATTCTCCTATTCTATGGATTAAATGAGATTGGTAACACATTAACTCACAAATTTTTAAAAACAATCACATGGAATACTATATCATTGATGTGCTTAAAAAAAAAAAAAAAAAAAAAAAAGGGGAATTTCTTTTACTATGCTTTAATGTACCCTCCTTTTTGATATGTCAAAAGGGGGAGAAGTTTATGAGGTTATTTTTTCATGGTTGTGATTAAATCCCTTTAATATGTTTTGTCATCATCAAAAAGGGGGAGATTGTTGCAAATCTATTTTTCATGTCTTATGTTTTGATGATTGACAAACACTGCTTTTCTTGGACAGCTTGTTGCTTCTAACTTTTCAGGAATCGACGATCGGACAATTAAAAAGGAGCCAAGTTCAGGAATGCGTAGGGTTAGGGTTGAGTCAGTCTGTACTCTTATTTTTACCTTTTGAGTCCACTTGTAATAGTCAAAAAGACTGAAACTTTGTAACCCTTCACACACACACTTGAGAGAATTAGAAATTCTGTTTTTACTCATATCGGCCAGGACGATATCTTGGATCGGCCTGGACGATCAGCTTAAAACAGAAAGTCTAATTAAGGATTCTTGATTAAGGCAGCCAACGTTAACCGATCGGCCTGGACGATACGTGTATCGGCCAGGACGATAAGCTCAAAACAGAAAGAAGTAGCCGCCTTAGACAAGTATGGTATAGTGTATCTTTAAATTATCGGCCAGGACGATCCTCGGATCGGCCTGGACGGTATTCACAAATTATGCCATAATTGTTCAGGAAATTAAGGAAGTAATTAAGGATGATTGATACAATCATATCGTCCTGGACGATCGCAGGATCGGCCAGGCCGATATAATAAAAAACCTTAAGTTACTTCAGGACGATCAGTATCGGCCAGCCCGTATTCAGGGCTATTGTCAGGACGATTTTCCTCTGATTTGAACTAATCGGCCAGGACGATCGTGAGATCGGCCGGGACGATCAAGCTAATCTTCAATCGTCCTGTTTTCCATTCAGGGCTATGCTCTGGCCGATCTTCATTAATTTGTACTGATCGGCCAGGCCGATGTCCAGATCGGCCTGGACGATAAAGTCGGCAACTTGCAATTAATGAGCTCTTTTGAAGCTCTTCTATTTAAAGAGCTCTTGTTCAACGTTTTTAAAGACCTTTGGCTGCTGCCTTGACCTAAGAAGACCTTGAGGAGAGAAAGAGAGAGAGAAGAGAGAAAGAGGATCTTGTGAGGGGGAGCTTGTGAGGGGTTTCACAAGGGTTGCTTCAAGGATCTCTCTGCGTCGTCTTCGTCTAGAGTTTCTCGTCCGTGGAAGGGTCGGTAGAGGTAAGGAGTTGTGCTTTTGGTTCTGGTTCTCTGCCAGCTTCAGGAGGAAGCAAAAGGAGATAGGTTCTCTGCCTTGCCGGGGTGGCAAAAAGGAGATTCTTGTGAGGGTTTCTCCACCTAGCCGTGGGGGCTAAAGGAGAGTCACTTTTTGTTTAGTGCAATACTTGGAGGGTGCCTCCAAGGAGTGGACGTAGGTCGAGTCGACCGAACCACTATAAATCTCTGTGTTTCTTTTCTTGCTTCCGCACGTTTAATTCCGCATTATTTTCGTGGTGTGATTTGGTTTATGTGACTTTATTTCTTTATTTTAAAGAGAAGTTTTTAAAATACCAATTCACCCCCCCCCTCTTGGTTAGTTTGGGACTAAGTTCATAGGGCTTAACATCCCCATCGAACTTTCACTCTCGAGCTGACTGGTGGATCATAAAAGACTCTTGCTGTGATTTGTCCAACTTCTCTTGCATTTCTCTAACTTGTGACATCATGCTAGCAAGCTGAGTCTCCAAGTTTTTTATGTGTTCTTCATCTCTATCTTTCACAGACTCATCTGACTCTGACTCAACAGCATGTGGATCATCCTCTTTAGCAAATCGACGCTTGCTGGGCTCAGCTTCTTTATTAGATCCTCTAGTTTCAACCACATGAATGCCCCCAACATAATCATCTTCATCTCCAAGGAGATCATCCATATCGGGGTCAAAAGAAGCCATCCCTTCTTTGTTCAATAAAATGTTTCTTATTTCTTGGACTACCTCCTCGACCGGTCTATCCCCAATTGATTTAGGGTCAAGGGGTAAGTATCCTTTATACTCAGCCATATCAAACAACTCTTCAGAATCCATAAGGGCAATAATTTCTGTAAGTTTTGGATTAGGATCTGGTTGAGACTTTGTATCCGGTTCATCTTCCATTTCTAAATCCTGGTCGATTCTCTCCTCTTCGACTATCCCAGAGGTGGTAGTCAGAAGAGTGGCATCCTCTACAGGGAGAGGGACATATTCCTCAGGAGAAGTAGGAGCTTGTAGAGTGATAGTTCCCACATCTGGTAAGGTAAGGTCCTCAGACACCTGACTAAGGGGCCTAGGAATGACACACGAACTTTGGGGATCATCAACTGGGGTAGCAGGAACGGTGACTATTGGATCCGGAGTCAGACTGGCTGTGGCAGGACTGTCATCTATAACAACTGGAGTACTAGCCTGAACATCCATCAATTCAACTGAACTCGGAGTAGGGTTGGCTGAAACTTGTTGGAGCTGCAGAATGAACTTAGAAGTTCTAGGAGGTGGTGGCAGATTCTCCAACTTAGTTCTCTTTGGCACATATTTCTTTTCAGGAGATTTAGGTCTTTTCCCTTTAAGGTCCACAGACTTTTGAACTTCAACCCCCTTTGGTTTGACAATCACTGAGGCCAATCTTACAGGTTTATGTGGGGGTACCGGGGGTCTACCAGTAGGATGGCGGCCTTTCTCGGACCCAGTCAACACAATACCCTCTGTTTGAGAGGACAGAGGGCGTGGCACCCAGTGATATCCATCAACCAGTACTGAAGTAGCGGGCTGTCTAACATACTTCTTATTTTTTCTAACGAATTGTGGGGTTAGATTCTTTGCTTCAGATACTTCTTCCTTCAACACTTCTTTTTGGAAGCGATGTGAGATCACTCCCTTCAATTGTTTCACATATTCTTCTTTAGTCTGTCCAGTCTGTGCAGCGCAGGTATGAATTATATTTCTCAAAGTCCTTGTCTTTTGGAGATGTCTTTCTTTCTGAGTTTTCTTGGTCGAGTAGTCGACCGGGCATGGTGGAGAACGGGCTATCCTAGCTATCCTCTCCTCCCCTTGAGCTGAAGCCAGGGGGTAAAAGCGACTTCCCTTTAGGAGGGGAGAGGAAGCAGGAATAGGTAGCTCCTCAACAGCCTCAGGTTCTACTTGAACCAAGGTCTTAAAGGGTAGAACTCTCTTAGCCTTAGAGATTTTCTTTCTAAGTCTCCTCAAATAGTTCTTCTTCTGATTCTTAGTGGTGAATCTAAGTCCAGAACTAGACCCTTCTTCAAAAACAGACTTAATTTCAGTGGGAGGCTCTACAACTGATTTAGGTTGTTTCTGATCATCACTGACTACTGGCAAGGTGGGTGCAGATCCCACAATTAACTCAACTACTGGGGGAGTTTCCTTACTGGCATCCAAGCTAACAATCTGGTATCCATCCATAGAGAGCTCTAGAGTACTAAATCCCATTCCAAAAATAACAGTGCTCCCTTGATCATTAACAGTCGAAGACAACTCTCGGTCAAAGGAGAAAATCAGTTGGCCAGCCATTTGAAATTTTCTAAAAGTTAAAGAAAATGATTGAAATTAGATCTTTTTGAAAAGAGTGGTAAAAAAGTATTTTATTGTTATTATTTTTTGAAAGTATGACATATGTTGGCCCACGAGAAAATCGTATGGGGTAACACATGACAACTTAGAGTTTAAGAAATTTTTTGAGGAAATTTTGAGAATTTGAAAGGGGTTTTCTTACAGGTTCCAAAACACAACGGACAGAGTTTCCCCTTGCCCGAAGGCTTATGGAATTGTGAGAAAGCCCAAGTAAAAAGGAATAGTTTAACCCTCCCCACCCTTAGAAGTCAAAGGGGGAATGAGGGGGTTAAAACTAAAAAGGTTTGGAATGAAATCAAAATTTTTGAACTCTTTTCAATTTTAAGGATTTATATGTTGAACGAGAAATTTATCGACCATAAATCCATAAAATTAAAAAGGATATCCAGAGATCTGATTTGACATTGTCGCCTCACAGGCTATGCTGGGGCAGAAGGTCAAAATCAGAACAAAAATCTGAATAAAGCCAAATTTAGAGGTGGAACCTCTCTTTTAATATTTTGTTATTATTTTAGATGTTGGCCACACTCACCCAAGGAAGAAATGAGCAAAGGGACCAACGGAAGAAGTGATAGTTAAAACTACCGATGAAACAAAATTTTGCCATTATTAAAGATGGAGAGAGAGCTTAGTCCCACCGGGCGTGCCATTTTTTTGTTGGTGGAATTTTAAAAACATGTTTTGAAAATTTTGGTTTTCTTTGGGAGTTAAAGTTAAATTCTAATTCTAAAATTGAATCATCCTGTTAGAAAGAATATATCACCTCGAAAGATGAAAATAAAAATTTCATAACGGCGTTCAGATTTAGAATTATGAAATTCATCTTGAATATTGTGAGCGGATGCTAAAGAGAAGTTCATATGACCCCGAAGGGTCAAAATGAGGTTCAATTGAATATCCAGCTACAATATTCAAGAAGTGTGATCGTTAGGTTCACATCCAAAGCCTTATCAAAGAAAGATATATCTCTCCGAAGGGAGAAAATATCGTTCGATGATAATTCTTTAAATATGATAATAATGATCACTAGTATTTTAAGTTTTCCCAAAGAAATCCAATCGAGCTTTGAAAAATCAATTTTAAAATCAGGTGTGTGTGGTTCTAAATCTCCTACGAGCGCAAGCCCTCGTAGCTAATTACATCGTAGGGAGACAAAATCCCCTACAAAAACTCTCGATTAAAATAGTGGCAAAATTTTATTTAGAGTTTCTAGGAGTGATATCAAAGTATGAATAGAATTATTGGAAAATCAAAAGGGAATGGATCAAAATTGAGAAGTTATTAACGGAGTTAAAGGATGAGAGGTAGGGACACCTTGAAATTCCGGAACCATCCGGAAGTGTCCCAACTTAGTCTAAGTGTTGGGCTTTATGTTTTGGATTTGAAATGATATTTAGTTAGAGTTGAGCATTTTATTAGAAATTTGGGATTAGATTCCCGAAGTTTGGGGTCTTATAATCAAAGATCTGCCCCGGATCCTAAATCTATTTTGGACACTGGACCACAGTCGTCCGATCCTAACTAATGCAGTGCAAAACCCGGACTTACCCCGGCCTGGATTGGGGAGCCAGCTAACCACCTAATCGATTTAAAAGAGATGAATCCGATCTTTTATGAAAGAGTGGTAGGGACGTTATAATTAAAGTTTTAAAGAATTGGGGCCGACATCTAGAGATTCTCCTAATTGACCCCTTTGACTTATGTTGGGTGCTAAAAATGCTAAGGACTATGATATTAAAATTTTGACTCTTTTAATTTGTATCTAATGCAATGCATGCTGGTTAACAACCTCAAATCAAATATGCTTGAAATTTTTTAAAAACAGGCTTATAAAATAATTTTTTAGGAGACTGGACTTCCCCAGGTCCGGCACCTCATCCTCATAGGTCAGACTATCCGGACTCTACCCGCAAGCGGGGAAGGGTCTAAAGCAAGGAAAGAGTAATGCAGAAATATGCATGCGACCCCGGGGGCGATCCCCGGCTAATTCCCTAGATTCGTTATCTTTCTATGTTATTTAGACTCACTAAAATTTTAGACTTTTAAAATTATGAGTAGAAAAATTTCACACCCTCACGAGTCTCACGTATCCAGGCGAAAACAAAGAGTGGCATGCAATCGCCAAAAAACTAGTAAAAACAAGTAATCGTAAAGGCAATCAAATCATTACATCAAATACAAATTAATTAATAAATGTCCATAGGCAGAATTGCCTTGCTTATTACAAACCAGAATATTACAGAAAGTAAAGTGGCCGGGCACCACTGACAACAACCCGGATTCTAAACCTAGTAATGACGCAAGTTATTTTGAGTGGGATACTCTCAATCTTCAAATCTTCAAATCTTCAATTTCATTCTTCTTTGGACTCCTTTTCTTCAATCTTCTTGGAATCTTCGTAGCAGATTACCCAAATGGATAAGAGGGCACTTCCCTCTAAGGGGAAGGCCACTCTTTCCTCTTTGGGTAAGGAAGAGGTATGATTCAAATTTGGATTTCCAAATGGAAAAGGAGTGTTCCCTAAAGGGGTATCCTTTCCTCTTTGGAATCCAAGCTTTGGATCTATGTATCCCAACTCAAAATAAACTTTCACAACACTTGTCACTTGCACAAATTACATTGGTATCAAAATAAAAATCTAGACTCACCTGCAGGGTTATCATAAGCAATTAATATGTAAAAAGCAGTTATTCCCAAGCAGTTGTATATGAGCAGAAAAGAAAGTAAACACACTGGCCACGCTCTTTTTATGATTTGGGGGGCTTTAGCAGCTGAAGCACCTGTGTAAAGAGTTTATAATATTTATGCATTTTTTTTAATTTGCCCCCTTTTTATATTGCCCTGCATGAGCGTGGCCACCTGCAGAAAACTGTGTCAACATCCAGATCGTACCTAACCTAAGGGTAATCTAGTCGCCAAACACATCAATCCATCCACAGAGTACAGAAAAAGTAAGCAGACACAGCAAAGTAATTTCATCCACAACATGCAGTGAAAACTACGAAAAACTCGGCACACAGCAGTAAAGTAAACACCGGCCTATCCTAGATTTAGAGTTGGTTGTCCTAGCACATCATCTAAAGTGTGTGAAAAAGGTCGTGTGGCTGGGATAGATCCTAAAGTAGGTGATTAGTTAAAGTCGTCTAAAAGTTTGGATTTGTTAAGTCTTAGAAGGGGGGTTTAGATTAAAATTTAAATATTAATGAATTAATAATTTTAATTAGAAATACTTTTAGAAGTTAATTGATTGTTACCTTTGTTTCACACCGAGGCCGTGAAGTTTATTTCACCTTCCTTGGGGCTAAGCTAATAGCCTCGTAGGCCTGGGTTACCCAGTAGCAATCGGGGTTAATTAAATTATTTAAATTGGTTAGAATTAAAAAAGGTGGATTAAAGAAATGAGTTAATTACTGATTTTAAAAGCTTGATTAATTTAAGTTTGCCATTAATTGATTCGTGGTGTGGTGCCACCAGGCTCGAGGAACCAGCCTCCTTAGGACACTTAGCCCCGCAGCCCGGAGTAGTCCAGCCGATAAACCAAATTAATGTAATTGAATTAGAGATTTTTAAAATGTTAAATAATTAAAAATTAATCGATTTTAAGGTTTGACACCCTTTAGAATTCATTCGTGGCGTTGTGCCACCAGGCTCGAGGAACCAGCCTCCTTAGGACACTTAGCCCCGCAGCCCGGAGTAGTCCAGCCAATAAACTTCAACTTTAGGGTGGTTGTTGTGTTTTAAGGGATTTGTTAAGTGTTTTAAACACTAAGCCAATATTTTCTGAGTTTTAGGATGATTTGAGCTTTAAGAATATTTTAGAATATTTTAATCATTTAATTAAAGGGGTTGAAAGTTGAATTTTTGATTAAGTTCAAATTCTGGAATGTTTGTATTTTATTAAAATACTAGACCTTACTACGATCAGTTAGAAGGTAAGTACGTTGAAGTCGGATTTTTCTACATTTTATTACGAAGGTTTGAAGCTTTGAACTAGTTTTGACTCAAAGTTGACCGATTTGTTGACCTTTTGACTTTGACCAGATTTTGGGGTTTGACATTTTTAGAAAATACTATATTTTAATTAGAGTTATTAGCCACTGAGTTTGATTGATTTGGAATTTTCTATAATTAATGGTGAATTTTAAAAGTTTGGATATTTATGATAATTTTTAATTATTTCAATTAAAGGCTATTCTAGTGATTTGGGCCTAAATGGATCTCAAACTCCTTGAAATCTCTCCCAAAGATCAGAGGTGATATTAGGGGAGATTACCAAGCATTAAATTAATTCTTGGGATTTTTTAATGATTATTAATTAATTAATATTAATTAATCATTGAATTTTACTTAAAATTAAATTAAGGCTTAATTTGATGTCCAATCAAGGGGCTTTTAATTCTCATGGGTTAAGGGTGCAACACTGATTAATTTGAGGTATTAAACTTAAATTTTGGATTTAAAATGGATTTATTGAGATTTAATTAAGGCTAAGGGGCAATTCTAGCAAGGGCAAGCTATGGCTCCTAATTGGTGAACCAAATGGACTCCAAATCTAATGAAATTTGGACCATGGGGTCACCTGATCCCAAGGCCTAAACACACCATATTTGGGCTCAATTGGAATACTCTAAGGTGGCTAACTAAGCCACCTAAGGTGAGCTCTAAGTCACCTTCAAAAAATCCTAGGGAGCTATCCTAAGGTTGGATTGGGGCAAAGTCAGTGGCCCTAAACTCCGTATCCTAAGCATAATCAACACACAAAAAACCAGATCCTAATTCTCATTGGATAGGCTTAAATCCCAAAATTTGAATTTAAGGGTCAACCCATGACCCTTAAACTCAAAATTGGGGGAAAGTGCCCTTAGACTTTTAAAACAGGGGAGACAAAATTTGGACATGTCAAAGACATGCCTAAATTCAATCTCCCAAAGTTCCATGCCCTGGAGACTTAACTACAAACATTAATTGCATAAATTGAAATAATACCATTAATGAAATTAAGCTTAACACACATGCAATTAGGGCCTGGAACCATAGGGCTTTTGAAGATCTCCCTGAGACCTTTCCAATGAGCCTAAGAACACCTAATTTGGTCATGTGTGCAGGGAGATATGGATTTTTGAAGTTCCCTTGATTTTCTGGAATTATTAATCCAGCCATTACACAGTCAGCCGCTCTTTACACGCGGCGCGTCCCGATTGGCTGGGCAATCATTGGCGCTGACTGGGTAACGGTCGGATTAACCACAGCCGACGGATGGCGGATCGAACGGCTGGGATTAAACGCGCTCCGGGACCGCGGGATCTAATCCGAGCCGTTGATCGAAATCAACGGCTGAGATTTCGTCTTCAACCTCCGCCTTTGCCCGAAGCCGTGAACTTTCTCCGGCATGATCCGGTTGATCCCGCCGGCGAACTTCGACAAAATTTCACAGGGAGGATCAGGGGGGTGGAAACCTTCAATCCAACGGTGGAAATCCGTTGGGGTGAAGGTTTCCTTCACACTTGACCGGACTACCTAGCTAGGGAGCTCGGGATGAAGGAATTACCGCAGAGAAAGCCTCAACGAAGGAGCTTCTCTATCTGGAAGCTTCAGGGGACGAAGGCGAGTAGGTTTCCTTCAGAGGCCGCGACTGGAGGACGGCTGGAGGTATGACTTCGAGCGGGACGCCGAAGCCTTTCGCCGGAGTTCGCTCGAAGCAATGGAAGGGACGGTCTGGGAGCTCGAAGGAAGGTGCTGGGAGATCGAGGGAGCTCTGGGGAACCGTTTTCAAACTCTGGGATCGTCTGGCGAGCCTTGGGGAGCACCACCCTATTCAGCCTCCTCCCGCGAGCTCGGACGGCCAGGATTGAATCGGAGGAGGTCTCGGATTGATGCCAAGTTGAAAGGGGCACCATTCCAGAGAGATCGTGAGCCTCAAGCCGGCGAGCCACAGCCTTTGGAAGGCTTTCGGTCTGGGGGGACCACCGGAACTTGCTCTCCATTGGTTCCGACCGCCGCCGGCTATGGTCTGGGTCGGATTGACCAGGGAAGGCCGATGGGGACATGTTGGAGCTAAATGTGGAGCCAATTTGGCCTGGGGAAGCTGGAGTCGATCTGGTGGCTCGGTTGGGCTCGAACCTGCTTGGTTCGAGTCGAAGTGAGCCCGATTCAGGTCAGACCAGACCCTGGGTTTGGTATGGGAAGCAGGTCTGGGTCTGGTGCACCCAATGCAAGTGGCAATTGGGTTGAATTCGATCTGGATTAAAAGATGGCTCGGGTTGATCCAAACCTGCTCGGTTCGGGTCGATTTGGGCTCAACCCAGGTCAGGCCAGACCCTGGGCTTGAGGTGGGAAGTGGGTCTGGGTCTGGTGCACCCAATGCAAGCGGCAATTGGGTCTAATTTGATCTGAACAGGGAGATGGCTCAATCCCAAGTGTTTTTGGGCACTTTGGGCTAGCCTAACTCTTGACCCAAGCTAGCCCAAGGCATGGGCTGGCTGGAGAAGGTGCATTGAACCTAGGGCCACCTATGGGAGGTGTTGGTCAAGCTCAATTGGGCTTAGGTTGAGATTTAGCTCAATCCCAAGTGTTTTTGGGCACTTTGGGCTAGCCTAACTCTTGACCCAAGCTAGCCCAAGGCATGGGCTAATCAAGGAAAGTGTGTTGGGTCCATAGGAACCCAATGGCACCCTGATTTGGATTCAATTTGGTTAAGATCAAAAGATGGCTTAAGGGAGGCCTCTTCTTGGTCACTTGGGTCAAGCCATATGGCCAACCCAAGTGAGCCCAAGGCTTGGGTCACCAAGAGGGGTCTCTTGGGTACCCAAGGGGTCATCCCATACATTCAAAGAACTTGGAATGGACTTGATTCAAAATTTTGAAAGAGGAAGGGTGTATGGGTCCATGGGTCAAACTTGGTTGACTTGGTCAACCAAGTTGACCCAAGGTTTGGGTTTGAGTTCAACAAGTTGAGTTTAACATTTAAAATTCATTGGAAGTGGTTTCAAAGGGTTTGGAATTGATTTGAATTGAAATGGGCATTTGAAATCCTATAAGGGTATTTTGGTCAATTTTGACCTATTGGTCAACTAGGGTCAAAAATGGTTCTGAAAAATGCAGTTTACTGCTCAATGGGTTAAAATCAAGAGTCTGGAAGTGATTGGAGACTTTGATGAGGATTCCAGGGTCAAGATCTCAAAGGGGTTAGGCTCAGTGGCATAGGCTGTAAATATTTGAAGGTTTTACAGCCTTTGAATTTTAATTCAGATTCTGGGGTTAGAGACCTCGGAATGAGCTCAAAGTTGGAGGGTAACCTCTAGAGACATGTCTTATCACTTTGCAAGTGATAGACCCTGAATCAGAGGCCATTTGACTGGGTTTTGAAATGTTTGAAAAATCTCTGAAAAGGGTGTTTAGGACAGGGCCTCTAGAGTTTGGATTTGAGTCTGAATTCTGGGTTTGGATTTGATTTGAAGTTTGAATGATTAATATTGAAATATCCAAACCATTTACAATCATGTGGTGATTGTTAATGGGTGGATAAGGTCACAACTAGATTGAAGTTTGGATTGTCAAATTGATTGGATCAAGGTTTGGATATGTTTGAAATTTGAATTAATTTGGATTTGAATTGGATGGAGTTTGAGATTCAAATTGATCAGGTAGAAATCAAATTGAAATTGGAGTGGATCAAATATAGGAATTGATTTAAAATTGAGGTTGATCAAGGGTGGAGATTGATTTGAAGTTGGAGTGATCCTAAGATCTAGAAGAATTCTAAGATCTAGGATTTAAGGGAATCCTAGGCTCTAGAATAGGCTCTAAGGTCTTGGATCTAGAAGGATCCTAAGGTCTAGAGTGGATCCTAGGTTCTAGGATTAAATCTGAATTCTAGATGGGTCTTAGTGACCTCATACAAAAATGAGGTCAACAATTATCTAGCCTTAATTTTTTCTACTCAAAAGTTGAGACACTACATAAAGTAAACTTAATATCTATGGTAAATCCATTATAATATTTAATGACTCAGCTAAAATTACTAGGATGATTAGCTTGATGATCAATGATTCTACTATAGTTTAATAAAATATTCAATCTTCTATATGCTATAAAAGGACAAGCTATGGAAGAATTCCTAGCACTACACTATGTTCAGGATATTATTCAAATGATTGATGAACTACGAGATGAGTAGATTATGAATTTAAAAATAAATAAAAATTTTACTTAGAAATTTTATTTTGATAATGTTGCATCTAGCCAAAAAATGAAGGATCATAAGTTATGTCCCTAGGGAATCAACATTATATTTATCATGCAAAATAGAGGGTTGATGCATTACTCTTATTATTTATTATAACCATGAATGAATATTGAAGTTCAGTATGAGGCACCTATAGCCAGCTTAAAATTAACGATTTTAAATAAAATTAAAGAAATAAAGATATATGGAGGTCCACAATTTTTTATTAACCAAGTTGTAGGTAAATATGATATATTAAAATCAAGCTTGATTCCATATCACCATCATATAATGAACTTGTTAGAGAAGATTCTAAATATGTATCTATATAGAATACAATGAGGAGTAAATACCACGAAGGTTGTCTTAGTAAAGCTCACTAAAGAATTAGCTTATCTTGAAGAGGATTTGATTCCAATAGAGGTACTAGATTGTAAGGTCTTCTCACTAATTGATATGGAATATATTATAGAAAATCTCTAATTGAGACAAAAATTATTTTCACTATAGATGATGAAGCAATAGATTAGAGAATATCTTTCATTAAATATTTGTAAGAAAATAAGCTCCCTAAGGATAAATCAATTATAAGTTAGATAAAAAGAAGATTTCAATCTTATATTTTAATTGATGGACCCTATATAGAAGATTTATTGATCATATGTGGTTGTGTTGCCTCAATAAACCTGAGGCGAAAGATATAGTAAAAGAAATTCATGCTGGATTGTTTGGTGCTCACTAGTCTAGTCCTAAAATATGAATGAAGATTAAAGGGATGGAATTCTACTAGCCATTAATGATAGATGAGTTCATTAATTTTGTACGTCGTTTCATCAATGTCTGGTTCATGTATAATTTTACATCAATCACCAAGTATCATGCCTCCAAAAATTACTTTATGGCCATTTAAAATTTGAGTTATGAATAATATTAGTCTTATTTATCTATCATCCTATAGAGCTTATAGATTTCTATTAGTAGTTATAAACTACTTCATAAAAGTGGTATAAGTAGTTTTGCTAGGAGAGGTTAAGGCTCATCATATCTTGAGCTTCTTTAAAGATCATATTTTAAATCAATTTGTTGTTTCTCACCAAATCATATTTGATAATGGTTTATCCTATAGAAGTACAAAAATTAAATATATTATAGATTTGAACTATCTATTACCCTCGGGAAAATAGATTAGATGAGGCCTTTAATAAAACTTTGGTGCAAATCTTAAAGAAAATCGTAGATGACTATAAATGTCATTGGAATAAAAAGAGAGGAGAAATTTATGGGCATAAAAACCACATACACAAGTCTTACTCAATTTATTACATTTACTTTAGTCATTAGAGAAGAGGTTGTTCTCCCTTTGGAGGTACAACTACCTTCATTGCACATTGCATTAAATAATAAAATTATAATGGAGTAAAATGCTAAACAGTGATTAAATGATCTCAAAATTTTAAAAGATAAGAGATTATAAACTCAATAGAACTTTGAGTTATAGAAAGCTAAAATGATTCAAGCACATGATAAGATGGTTCATCCAAGAACTTTCCAAGTAGAGAATTGGTCCTTGTTCTATGAATATTTATCTTGGCCCATTAGAGGATGAATGGTAAATTTTAGCCAACTTAAGAAGGCCCATTCATGGTGAAAAAAGTCTACTATGGATGATCTTATCAGTTAGTAGATTAGAAAGGATATTATTTAATGTTACCTATAAAAGTTTTATAGTTAGTTGTCAAACTAATTGAACTATTGAATGGCACACTAAGAGGGAGGGTCAATTGGTGTTTCAAAATCTTTTTCAATACTTTCTAAAAATTTAAATTAATTAACCAGATTCATAATCTTAAAGTGAAAGCAAGTAGTATAAATAAATTCTAATATTTATTTTTATTTTATAGTAAAATAAATAACAAAATTTTATTTTTTTAATCATTTTTTACTTTTTGAAATAATGATTAATTCAATCAACTACAGTGATTATCAAACTCAACCCAATTGTAGTAAAATTAAATATCTAAGAAAGTAAATTATAGAAAGAAAATAGAAAAAATAAAATAACCAAAACCAAATTTTATTGTGGTTCGATTAACTGACCTATGATCTTCCCAAAGTCCTCTTCGAGTATTATAGTAAACAATTAATTACTCTCCTTTAGCCCTCACGGCTAGGTAAACCCTTATAAAACCATTTCCACTAAATGGTATAGTAGAGTAGCCAAATCTATTTCACCAAGATAGTGCAGTGAGGTAGTTAAATCTATTTTACCTTGTCGATGTGACAGAGTAGCTAGAATCATTTTCACTCTTTTGGAAAGGTGAAGTAGGCCAAATCACTTTCAGCTTCTCAGTGTAATGGAGAACCTCTTATACCTTCGATACTAAAGGGGTCTTCCCAAAGAATCCCTCAAGATGAACAATTACATGTGGAGGAACTCAGGTGCATGTTGGTCACCATAATTATATGGAATTCTCTCTTACACTCCCTTAAAACCAACAAGGATCTTCTCCCTCTCTTATATCTTCACCCTTTCTCTTCCTTACTCAAAGTACTATCTTTTATTCTCTCTCATAGAAAGATTAAACCATCAAATACCAAAATACTTCTATAAAGTTTATTAAGAAATATTAAATAATGGGCTTCCCAAAATCCTAATAAATTAATTCTACCATTTATATTCGAACAATATGGTGCATAGATCATATAATATATTAGTTTAAATCTTCCCTACTAGAATTTTATGATGAATAGTAGTACAAGATGATTATTTCAATTCCTTTATTGATCACACATTATGAATGAGTGGTAGTACAATATGATTAGCTCAATAAAATCATAGTTCGTACAGGAAGAACCCTAGGATGACCAAATAAATCTCTATCGATTGTCTAGTATAATCAAATTCATAGAGTATGATCTAAATAATTAAGATTCAATTGATCAATCATACAAATTAATTTAGGTAAACTTTTAAATCATTGTATAGTACAATTTAGTTCATTCAGTATGAATTGACCAAAAAATTCAAAATTTGAAATATTGCCTAATTTAAATGACGATATAGATTCTTTAAATTAATAAATCATTCAATACAATTTAGTGGTTATACAACATGATTAGTTTAATTTAAATTTATATTTTTATTTAACTTAATTAAACATTTTAATTAGTTTTTGATTATATGGATCGTATGGTATGATCCAAATCATCCAATTCGATCTTCAAAAATAAAAATTTAAATTTCACTTCTTATGTGTGTGTGCAAGCTTGCTAAACCAACATTTATATTATTATATATATTAACACAAGAAAGATAAAAAATTACACTCATTCAAATAATGTTTAACCTATACAACCCATTATTGAGCTCTAATTCTCTAAGGATGCATGGTGTATGTTGAACAAAAAATATTAGGGATGTATGATAGTTCGTGAGGGTTGTTAGACCTCTTAGAAAAGTTCCAAGGATAACTAAGAGGATGGTGAATTGGTTATTTTAAAAATTAAACTTCTTGGATAAATTTGAAAACCTTTTTCGTAAAATTCAAATTCACTGATCCTGAATTATGTAGATTTTTTTTAATGAAACGAGTATCACAAAATTTTTCAACCACAAAAATTGAAGATATAAAAAATAAAAATGTAAGAAAAGTAAATAATGAAAGAAGAACAATGGATTTTATAGTGGTTCGGTCAAACATGACTTACATCCACTCCCTAAAGACTCCTCCACAAGGTATTACACTATAATAGTAGTGAATCTTCTCTAGCCCCCACAATAAGGCGGAGAAGCCCGTACAAACTCTCTTTGACTAATCTGGGGCGATGGAGTACCAATGCCTTTTATACACTTTCCAAGTGATGGCATCATACCATCTCATCCTTTTCACCCTCTTGGTGAAGGAAGAGTATCATTATCTTTTTCACTCTCTTGGTAGAGCTAGAGCACCATCATCCTTTTTCACCCTCTTAGTGAAGGTAAAGTACTATTATCTTTTTTCACCCTATTGGTGAAGGTAGAGAACCTTGACGCAAATTTGTTAATATTCTCTCAAAACACTCCAGAGGAGATGGGTAGAAGCTTGAAGAAGAAAAAGAGATCCTCACTTTGGGCAACCTTGTGAATCCCTCAAAACTTCCTCTCACTTGATCTCTCACACTTTACTTTCATAATCTATCCCAAACAGTCACACTCAATGGACACTCTCAAGAGAAATTCAAATCAAAGGTTTTAAGTCGGTTTCTAGACCTCTTTATATAGACAAACATGAAAAATCATTAAAAAATTAAGTGAACTGTCATCCAATCATACGGTATAATAAAAGATTATACGATACAAATAGTTCAAAAATTAGGGCTTCATTTGGTATGAACTGAGATGAGCATAATTCCATACACTGTTAGTTATCTGTACAATCTGTCTTCATACTATACAAACTGTTCAAAAAATGAAAAAGTTCATATGTATGACCTAATATCATACTGTATGACTAGTTCAAATAATCCAGGCCATGATTTGATTGACTGCGTTGATATGAAAATTAAGTTAAATCATAAATTCTGATTAATTATTATACAATATGATTAGTTTTAAAAAATCTGAGTTTTAATTCTCTCCCATGTTTGTGTGTGTACAGTTACCCAATTACAATCACACTAGCTTAGACTCAAGAAATAAAAATAGAGATACACTAAATTCTATTATACCCTATCTTGATGTCTTTAGCAATTTAGAGTATGATTTCCCTAAAATATTAATACACATAGAAACAAGCAATTAAAAATATCAAAGATACGCTAGGATAATTAATAAAATTATCAGCACAATAAATTATTTTGTTATCATCAAAATAACAAGCTCAACCTTAACTCCTGGGTTGTAACAAAGTCCCCCTTTTTTATGAAGAAAAAAAATTGTTATTTGAACTACTAATTAAAGTTCTTTCTCTTAAGCTCCCCCTTAATGAGTGAAACAATAAAAATCATTGGGAAAAAGAATTTTGTCAAATAGAGATTTCATCTAACAAATTAAAGTATAAGCACATAACCAAAGACAAAAAAATTAAAAAAAAAAAACACCACAAAAAATACCAGAGAATAAAAAATCACCAGACTTCAACACCACCATACTTCCAAACAATACAAAACATTACAAAACAACATAAGACTTCAGTAATCACTTAATAACTCCCCCTTTCGACATCAACAAAAAGAGAAGAATTACCTGAAAATGTAAGATGCTAAGAACTAATCTGACAGTCGTTAAAGAAGTGAATTTAAAATATTTGCAAAAAAAAATCTTGATGGAAGAAACTCATATTTTAAATCAAAGAACAACTAATATTTGAATAGTTGATTAGGATCAATGTTCGCTATAAAAAGCATAAATATCAAATAGAATAATTATTGCAAAAAAGAATAAATAGAAATCAAATAGTTTAAAATTCATGAGTTGAAGTTATTTTTAAATGTAAGTTTTTTTTTCTAAGAATTAGAGATATAGAGGAAAGAACTAGATGTTGTGTGGGTACATTTTTTGTCTCTTTTCAATTTTGGCGATCATCGTGCATCTTTTGATTTTGAATTTTATTTTGCGAACATTACACATCGTTTTTGGTTGGTCTTATTTTATGCCTCTTTTCAATTCTAGTACACTTTGTGTATCTTTTGATATTTTATTCTTTCCTCAACCTAAATCAGTAAGTCTTAGCTTGTATGATTATCTTCCAAAAGAAAGATAAAACCAACAAAATATAACCCAATAGATAACAATAAGAGCAACTTAGTGAACAAGAAAATAAAAGAAAAATAAGAAATATTTTTTTAACAATGATAACTATAAGATATATGTCTATTAGAACACCAAAGATTATCTCTTTATCTAAATATAATTATAATTTAATTTATGGTTTGAGAGAAACCAAAATTTGATAAAAGAAATAACATTGTATTGTAAAAGTTTAAAATTTTTATTATTTAGATCAATAATGTTAAATTAGTCAAAAGTAACTTATAGACAACTCATGAGAATTAAAAATAGAATATGTCAATCATTGTAATTTATTTTATTGAAATAACTAAATAGTATATAATCAAAATAAAAAACAACTGGTTCAATACCACAAATTCAATTGATCCAAAAACATCATAATACCATATCATAAAGACTAAAACATCCAAAAATGCATTAACAAAAACTAAAATAACTAAACTAATACAGTAGGGGATCTTGATCTGGAGGTGGCTATAGAGGATTAAATATGGCAACGTAGCAATTTTTGTTAGCTACTTGAGTATTGAATTATTCAAATTGTCCTGGAACCCAGCCCATTTCTTCATTGTATCTGACATCTTGCTGGTCTAAGTGAGTCTCAATATGATCAAATCATTCATGAAAAAAGGATTCAAATCAATCAAATTGTTGGACCATTTCTTTATAAAAAATGATGCTCAGGTTAAGGAGCAGCTGTAGGTGCTGGAGTAGGTCCTTCTTCTTCTCCAATTTCATCTCTCTCCCCCATGATATTGATGAGAAACAGTGCAAAATGAAGCACCAGTAAAATAGATTGGCAGTTATCTAAAGGATTGGGATGAATAGGATTGTACTTTTTCTCAAAAATGTAAGCAATTAAGTGACCTAAAGCTACATTTTTCTTTCTTTTGGTGGAAGGAAGTTTGATTTCAGTAAGGTTATTGATGAAGTACAAAATCAATTGGTCATCATCAATAGGAGTGTTTGATATAATAAGATATGTGACAATAGAAAGCAAAGGAGTGATATTGATTCGATCACCAGCTTTAGAAATAATAAAAGTTCTTAAGACATGCTGGATAATCCTAGCATTTTGATTCATGATATGAATAAGAGGAAAATATGAGACTGAAGCTATACCCCTAAGTGTTTCATTTACTTGAGACCAATCAAAATCACCTCTAAAAATCATTGAATAAGCCCTAACTCCTTATGTTCTAAGATGGAGAAATGTACCAAAATCTTCCATAGTAATTTTTACTCTTTGATGGAAAACATATAAGGACATTTTTGGGGATTTTCTCTCATTCTTAGGTTTGCAAGAAACTAATAGAAAGTTTTTGAGTGGAATGTATAGATTAAAGTGAGAATAAAGAAAAAATTAGTAGATTCGAACAGATGAATTATAGAAAAATTAATGTCCTCTTAGATAATAAGATGAGATGGAGTGATTTTTGCAAGAACAAATTGATCAAAGGCTTATTCATTTTCTTTGGAAAGAATGTCATGATCTCATTCGACATGAGATGAACTCCCCCTGGAAGAATGTGATGGCTTTCTACTGCTTTCCATTTAAGAAGGATTGAGCACAAGAGTTAAAAAATGGAAAGGATCATTAAGAATTTAAAAGGAAGACATCCAATTTATAGAAAATGAAATATTTCATATAGTACAAAATTGGAATTGTACATATGATTTTGGAATTCATACCATATGAACATGGGTTCATATGTATGAATGATAATGATCAAGAGCATTTATTTTAGTGAAACATCTTCTTATAAAATTGCCTGTACGATGAGTCATTTCGTATGATATTTGACCAACTTGATTGCACAGAAAAATAGGTGTTCATCTAGAACAATTAGTTAATAATGATCATACATACTAGTTAGGTTCATTTGTATGCAAATTGACCACTAGATAATACATATGAATAGGTGTTTATATAAACAATCTTTAAAAAATAATTGTCCTTAGAATTCCTGCCCTTTTTGTAAAGACAAATAAATGAAATGTTCATACAAATGATAACATTTTTGTACATAATGATCACCATAAAAAATTAAAATTTTTATATGTTTAACTCAAATAAGAAATCATGTAAAATTTTGTCAATTCGTATAGTACAATAGTGGTTCAAACATTATAAACTAAAAAGAAAATTTTAAATTTTCATATGATGACCAAGATATATTTCCAAGATCTAAACCATGCAAAAAGAAAAATAATAAAAAGATAAATTGATTACAATAGATAAAGAAATGTTAACAAAAAAAAAATCACATTAAAGAACAAAACACAATTATAAACACAAAGAAAATACACCACAAACACGATATGTAAAATTACAATCGTCAGGCATGAATATCAATAACACCCAATCAAATTCTTAAGGCACTGAAAGTTTTAAAAACTAGTGATTTTGTGAAAATGTCTACAAGTTAATTTTCAATTGCTACATGATGTAGCTTAATTTCCCCTCTCATGACATGATCCCTAATGAAGTGATGCATAATGTCTATATACTTAGTCCTGGATTGTTGAATTGCATTCATTAAAATGAGAATATCATTTATATTATTACAAAAAATTAGAATTGTATCAATTAAAAAGCCTAAATCCATGAGTTGTTATTTTAACCATAGAACCTATGCCACATAACTTCCTAAGGCTATATATTCTGCTTCAGCTATAGAAAGAGCTACTGAATTATATTTTCTGCTGGACCTGAAAACTAAAGAGTTTCTAATGAATTGATAGATTCTAGAAGTACTTTTTTAATCAACCCTACATCTTGTAAAATTTGAATATGAATATCTAATGAATTCAAAAGAAGTACTATTCCTAGGATATCAAATCCCTAAGTTTTGAGTTCCTAAAAGATATCTCAAAATTCTTTTAATAACAATCAAATGAGATTCTTTTGGATTAGCTTTAAATCTAGCACAAAGATAACTGCTAAACATGATATTAAATATGTTATCAGTCAAATAAAGTAATGCCCCAATTATCCCTCTGAATTTCTTTTGATCAATATATTTGCCTTTAGAATCCTTATCTAATTGAACTGAGAAACTCATTGGAGTTCTGATTTTAGCATTATCTATTTCATATTTATTAAGAATGTCCTTAATATATTTTGATTAACTAAGCATCCTCTTTCTATTTTATGCTATAACCAACAAAGTAGCTCAAATCTCCCACTAAACTCATTTCAAATTCCTTACTCATTATTTTTGAAAAATCTTCACAAATATTTTTATTAGTGGATCCAAACAATATATCATCAATATATTTTTGAACAATGAGTATGTAATCTCCTACTCTTTTCAAAAAGAGAGTGGTGTCCACACTCCCTTTAACAAAGGATCTTTCTAGTAGGAATGTACTTAGCCTTTCATATAATGCACTAGGGACTTATTTTAATCCATATAATGCCTTTTTCAATTTAAACACATGATTAGAAAATTATGAATTTTCAAAACCTGGTGGTTGCTCAACATAAACATCTTCTTTTATCACTCCATTAAGAAAGAAACTCTTAATATCCTTTTGAAATAATATAAATCCTTTAAAATAAGTAAAGGCTAGAAGTACCCTAACTGCTTTAAGCCTAGCTACAGGGACAAACATCTCTGCAAAATCAATTTCTTCTATTTTATTGTACCCCTTAGCTATCAATCTTGCCTTATTTTGAACCACTACACCTGAATCATTCATCTTATTTTTGAAAACCCACTTAGTTCTAATAAAACTTTAATTTTTAGGTCTTTCTACTAATTCCAAAATATCATTTCTAACAAATATATTCAACTCTTCCTGCATTGCTAGAATAAAAAATTCATCAAAAAGTGCTTAATTTACATTAGTGGGTTCAATCATTAAAATAAATGTTGAGTGGTTCACTTCATGGTTAAGTCCATGACTAGTTTTAACTTCTTCACTTGGGTCTCCTAAAATCCATTATTTAGGATGACTCTTAGAATATTTCCATTCTCTAAGCATTGTATTTTCTGTTTCAATATTTTCTTTAAGATTTACTTCTTCAATTCCTTGGGAGACCTCTTCAACATGCTCTTCTTCCAACCTAGATTCTTAAAAATCATCACATTCATCAAAAACTATATGTGTGCTATCATCAATAATGAATGTTCTTTTGTTAAAACTTCTATAGGATTTCCCAACACTCAAATATCCTAAAAAAATTCCAACATCAGATTTAGAATTAAATTTTCCTAAAAGAGTTTTATCATTATTATGAATGAACACTTTATATCTAAAGACATATATATAAAGGTTGGGTTTCCTACTCATAAGAAGCTTATAGGGTGTCTTATTCAATTTAGATCTGATGTTTACCCTATTTAGAATATAACAAGTTGTATTAATTACTTCAGCCTAAAAATATTTAGGAAGTGAATATTCAACTAATATGGATCTAGCTTCTTCTATTAAAGTTCTATTCTTTATTTCAATAACTCCATTTTATTGATGAGTGCTAAGTGCTAAAAAGTTGTGATATATTACTTGCTTTTTACAAAGACTTTAATTTTTTTTATTTTAAATTATGCATCATGATCACTATAAATTACAATAATTTCATAACCTACTTCCTTTGAATCCAAGTAAAAAAGTTTTTAAACTTATCAAATGATACATTTTTATGTGATAAGAATGTAATTTAAGTGAATCTAAAAAAATCATCAACAATTACATACCCAAATGATCCTTAATGAATTCTAATTTGGTATGCCTCTTACCAATTCTTTATGAGTAATCATCCTAAGATTTTTTTGCTTGCATGACAAAGTCTTCTATACCATAACCCATATTCATCAGTAATGGTTTTTAAACAAAAAACATTAGAAGATTTAACACAATTTAAATTAAACATGTAAATGTTGTTTACTCTATCTCCATGCAATACATCAACTCCATTTTGGCTTATTATGTAGCTTGTGGGAATTTTTTTTTTGGTAAAACTCTTATCACAAAGCTGACTAAAACTTAGCAAATTATATTTCAATATTTCTACCAACAAGACATTCTTAATTAGAAAATTTTTTGTATTACAATAATATCTGATCCTACCACTCTCATAGTGGTGTTATCTCTAATTGTTACCTTGCCTCAAGTCCTAGAGTCCAGCAATATAAATTGATTCGCATCTCCAGTCATATGTTTTGATCATCTATTGTTCAGGTACCAAATACTTTCTTGAGGGCTTGCATGAGAGTGATTCTACAAAATTATCAAATGTTAAACTTGGGGACCCAATAAATTTAGGTTTTTCTATTGATAATGATAATCTAGATGCATGTTTGATATGTTGTAATTAATAAATCTTAGATCTCCACACTATATGTGTTCTATAATGAATAGTGCAAGTGTGAGAAATGCTACCCAACATGACACATGAATAATATTTGGCACTAGAAAAAGGATTTATTAGTCTATGTGAGTTATAATATCTTTTTCTTGGTTTTGAATTTTTAAGTTTTTTATTAGGATTGTAAATTGTTCCATTGTGGGTGGTATCTTATTTTATTCAAAGATCTTTTAATTTTTCTTGATGATGTGAATTTGCATTTTTCAAAATCAAATTTTTAACCTTCAATTCATATTCTCTTTGATCTGGTTCATTCATAAACACCTTAAAATCATTTTCAAGTTCATTATAAGATGTTTTCAATAAATCATGCTCCTTATTTAAAATATCAAATTCATCTAGCAATGACATGTGATTGCTATCAATGACAGCATGATCTTTTCTAAGGTTTTTATACTCTTTTTTAAATTCAAATGCTCAATATTAATGTTCTTATGAATTTTTTAAGTTTCTTATATGCATTATGAATTTTCTCAGAAACTCCAAATAATTAATTATAAGATAGGTCACACACCTCCTCTTGATCTAAATTATAAAGGTTATTTTCCATTAATCATAGATTTATAACATCCTCTTCTGCTTTTATTTCTGAAGAGTATGAAGCTGAGTCAACCCAGAAAGCTTTTTTCATCCTTTTCTTGCCATTCCTGACAAAAGTTTTCTCCTTAGCTTTCTCCATGGTAGCATTAGCTTTGAAATTCGGGCACTCAATCTTTATATGTTCGAGCTTTTTGCATTCATAATAAATGTCTTCATTAGAAATCTTTGTATACATATTGAACTTAACTTTATTCCAATGCTGACAACTTCATTGCTTTCTCATAAGGAAACTTTTGAATTGTCTTGTCATCAAAGCAATATCTTCTTCATACGTAGGCATTGACTGATCACTCTCTGAATCCTTAACTTTTAAGGCTACATTCTTTCTTTTCTCTTGTCACCTGCATCAATCTATCTTTGATTCACTCCTTGCTCGTAAGCAATCAGTGATCCAAGAAGATTATGAATAGAATATACAATCAAGTCTTTAGACTCAGTTATGACATTTATCTTTGTATCATAAGTAGTAGATAAAGAACATAAAATCTTATTAACGTTTTTAGAATTTTTGAGTTCTATACCTAAAGAATGCAATGAGGTAACAATATGTGTAAACCGTATATACATATAAGATATTAACTCATTTGGTTTCATGCAAAATAGTTTATAGTCATGTAATAAAATATTTAACCTAGATTATTTCACCTCATTACTCCCTTCATAAGTTACGCAAAGTCTATCCCATATTCTTTCCCAGTTTTGTAAGTAGAAACACACATATAGTCCTCTGATCTCACAACATAGAAAAAAAGGTTCAAATATTTTGCATTCAACTGTGTTAATTATTTTTCTTCTAATGTCCAATAATTAAATGATGTTTTAGCTCTAATGCCATCAATAAGTTGAATAGGTTTGGCATAGCCTTCATGTACTAATATCCACATTTGATAATCAAGTAATTGTAGAAAAGTAGAAATAAGATTTTTTTTAAAATCAAATGAAATAATATCAAATAAAGGTGGTCTAGTGATTGAGTATCCTTCAATAGTATTCTGATTTCCAAAAGTTACCATGATTGTGTTTCAAAATGTTGTCTAAACTTTTCTTATGTAAATAAGCTCTAATATAACTTGTTAGTTCAAGAGGGTCGTTAGACCTCTTAAAAAACCTAAGGCTAACCAAGAGGGGGATTGAATTGGTTTTTTTTTAAATTAAACTTCTTGGATAAATTTGAAAACCATTTTATAAAATTTAAAATTATTGATCCTAAAATATGTAGATATTTTTTAATTAAAATAGTATCACAAGATTTTTCAGCCAAAAAAATTTAAGATATGGAAAATAAAAATATAAGAAAAATAAATAATAAAAGAAGAACTTTAGATTTTATAGTGGTTCGATCAAACTTGAACTACATCCACTCCATGTAGACTCCTTCTTAAGGTATTACATTATAATAGTTGTGACTCTCCTTTAGCCCCCCACAGCAAAGTGGAGAAGCCCTTATAAACTCTCTTCCACCAACTCAATGTGGCAGAGCACCGATGCCTTTTATACTCTCCAAGTGATGGCAGCGTACCACCACATTTTTTTCACCCTCCTAGTAAATGTAGAGTATTGTCACCCTTTTTTACCCTCTTAGTGAAGGCATAGTACCATCATCCTTTTTCACCCTCATAGTAAAGGCATAGTACCGTCATCACTTTTTCACCCTCCTGGTGAAGGTAGAGAAACTTTACTTATTAATCTTCTCAAAAGCCTACAGAGGAAATGGTCAAAAACTTGAAGAAGAAAAAGAGATCCTTGCTTTGGGCAACCTTGTGAATCCCTCACAACTTTCCCTCACTTGATCTCTCACACTTCACTCTTATAGTCTCTCCCAAACACTCACACTCAATGGCCACTCATAAGAGAAATTCACAGCAAAGGATCTAAGTTAGTTTCTAGAACTCTATATATAAACAAGACATAAAAAACTATCCAAAAATGAAAAAAATTCAAGTGAACCAACATCGAATCATACACTATATTTGAAGATTGTATAATACAAACAATTTAAAAATTAGGGCTTCATTTCATGCAAACTAAAACAAATATAGTTTTATACATTAATAGTTATCTGTATTATCTGACTTCATACCGTCTGAACTGTTCAAAAAATGAACAAGTTTGTCTATTATAATATAGTACAAAAGGAATTTCATACTTTGTTAGTCATCTATATAAATTAAGATCATATTGTGCGAATGATTCAAAAATTAAATGTATTCATTCAATATGATCTAATACAAACCTAATTTTTTTACTTTATCAATCGTTTGTATGAATTAAGATCATAATGTTTGAACAATTCAAAAATTGAATGTGTTCATTCGATATGATCTAGTACAAACTCGATTCATACTCTATCATTTTTCTATATAAATTAAGATTATACTATATGAGCTGTTCAAATACTAAATGTGTTCATTTGATATACTCTAGTACAAACCTGATTTCATACTCTATCAATTATCTATGCGAATTAAGATCATATTATATGAACAATTCAAAAACTGAATGTGTTCATTCAATATAATCTAGTACAAACCTAAATTTTTACTTTGTTAGTAATCGGTATGTCCTGACATCATACTATATGACTAGTTCAAATAATTCAAGTGATGATTTGATTGACTGCATTTGGAGAAAAACTAAGTCAAATCATACAGCTTGATTAGATATTGTACAGTTCAATTAGTTTTAAAAAAAACAAGTTTTAACTCTCTCCCCCTGCTTGTGTGTGCATGTTTACCCAATTACAATCACACTTGCTCAGACTCAAGAAATAAAAATAGAGATATACAAACTCTATTACATTAAATTTTATTCTACCCTATATTGAAGTATGTAATAATTTAGAGTATGATTTCCCTAAAATATTAGTACACATAAAAATAAGCAAATAAAAATATTGAAGATATGCTAAGAGATTTAATAAGATCATTAGCATAATAATTAGTTTTGTTATCATCAAAATCACAAGCTCAACCTTGACTCTTGGGTTGCAACAAGGTACACAAAAAACATATGTAGTATATAAAGTAAGGAAAATTAAATAAATATCCAATAATATTTATAATCATCAAAACATAAGCTCGAGCTCTCAAATTATAACAACCAATAAATATATGATATCTCAAGAACTACTATGATGGGTAGTATTTATATAGGCTAAAGATTAAATTAAATAAAAGAAATTTTTTTGGTATTTTCATAAAGTCCTAAGTTTATTAAATTTATTTATTTTTAGCATTAAGGAAAAGCTTTATTTAAATCTCTAAAGTTGATACATATACAAATTTTTGCACTCTTTTTCTTTAATAGAATAATACTAGATAACCATGTTGGTTATTTATTTTCCTTGATTAAACTAGCTTCTATAAGCTTCTTGAATTCAATGAGTACTTGTTGTTCAATTTTAAGTTGCATTCTTTCTTATGTTTAATTAATAAAATTATATCTGGTTGAATCTCTAGTTTATGAACTGCAATATATAGAGATAATCTGAGCATTTTTTATAACTTCAAGTAAGGAAATCTTTAAATTTTGATATCAACTTGATCATTTTACTTGCCTCACTCTCATTCAATAAACAACTTATGAAGATCATATGAGAATCTTCTTTATAGACCAAATTCATTTGTTTTAAATCATCAATTAATAATTTAATTTTGCATCAAGTTAAAGGGGTGCATCCCTAGCTTTAGAGTCATCTAGATCATCTAAAGTCTCTAAGAAAAAACCATTAAAAAATTTAACATCATTTATAAAGAGACCATCAGACTCTAAATTATTGATTATAGCTTAGTAATACTCTTCATCATCAAATGAACAAAGAGTATTGAATACAACACTTACTTTTGATGTATATTTATGATATTTAGTATTCCACAAATTTTTAAATTGTTGAGGTTCACAATTTAAACTAAGTAGGAGGAGTTAAACCTTGCTTAGATAATGTATTTATATAATTAGAATACTAGTCAAAAAGCTAGTTCTATTATTTCATTCATAAAAGTATCATCAAGGATTACATATGATTATATATTTTACTGGTGAAAGATATAAAAATATTATTTTTATAATCTATAGTTAGACCAGAAGAGACCTAAACTAAATACCAAGCTATATCATTTTTTGATAATGAGGTTAGAATTACATTACCTACATACCTCTTTAATCTATCAAAGGTATATATTTCTATATATTATTTTTATGCAATTTATACTTGATCCTCATCACTATATTCTTCTAAAGAAAATGAAAACTTTGGTTGTTCAATATCATTCATATATTATATACTCTATTACTTTTTCTCAAATACATAAGATTCATCCCCTGAACAAGATTTCAATTATATATATATATATATATATATATATATATATATATATATATATATATATATATATATATATATATATATATATATATATATATATATATATATATATATATATATATATATATATATATATATATATATATATATATATTACAAAAAACTTTATTTGTGCATAATCTTTTTTATTTAATTTTATTTTCTCATTTTACTGTCCTTTATCTCTCCCTCTATATCTCCTATCATTTCTACCACCTCTTTGTGAAGGAGTAAACACCAATGAATATCTTGTTTAAGGATAGAATGATTTCTTTCTTTTTTTTTTTCTTTTTTTTTTTCTTATTTTTATTTTTGTTTTTCTTTCTCTATTAGTTTTCCTTTATTTTCTTTCAATAAGTTTAAAGTTTCTTGAGAATATTATACGCTTTTTAGGCAAATAACATGAAGCATTTTCATATAATTGTACTTCATGAATTGAAAATGATTGTAAATATCCCTTTGTATAATGTTCAATTCCCTTACAATAATATTTTATACACTGGTGAAGAAAGGAAGGTACCATTCTATATTCATGGAGCCAGTTTCTACGTAGGAACATTAAAGGAGGTTTCCAAATATATTATATAAAATTCAGCTTTAGTTTCCAAGCTGTGTATTTCTAAGAGTAGTGTTATTTAAACCAAAGTCTTCTCACCCTTTTCATTGAATCCTTACAACATCATTTATCAGAGCTTAATTTTCAAGCATCCACCTGTAGGTAGGTTATTGCATATTATTCTATATTATATATATATATATATATATATATATATATATTAATACTAGCGATTCCAAGTAATAAGTCTTCATCCAAGAATGTTTCTCATGGAGCTTCTTAAAAACTAAATGCTTCTTCAAACTACATTAAATGCTAATTGAGCCATACAGATCATTGGATCTAGTAAGTATTTCACTAAAGTTTCCATGTTTTTTTTGAAAGAAGCAGAGCATTTTAAATACTCTGTTTCATAGGTAATCTTTTGAGATGAGCTATGATATTATAGTCTACTTTTGGAAATTTTGAATTAGCTACAATAAGATATTCAGCTGGTTAATTTTATTTTTTAGACTTTCTACAACTTGCTTTCCTTTATTAATTATTAAAACTCGGGGTGGTAGAACTTTACCACTATGATGGTATACTTGAACTATCTCTTCAAGAAAAGAGGCAACATGACTGCATACTTCTGAATCATTAGCTATATTTAGAGTTTAATCCAGTGAACCATCAAAATAAGACATCTCAATCTCTATATTTATGGGATCACCATGAATATCAAGGATAGAAGATTCATTATCAGAGAAACATTAAAGAGAATTTTTTAATTTGTTTAAGTTTATTTCAGATTCCTGAAAATTATTTTCTATTAAGTCGTTTGAATTACTAGTTGTTTGATCATCATCAAAAGGAGACAAGTTATACACTAAATCTTTCTTCATTACTTTTTTAGCCCATAGTGGAATAAAATAAAATCCATATAGTGTAAGAGGTACTAGGATTTGGATCCCCCATCTATAGAAATTAGAACTTTATTGTTTGCATTACGAGCTTTATTTTTTAGATTCATCCTTCCAAACTATGAATGCCTGACAAGTTGGTATCTTCTTGAGCTCTTCAATTAGAATTTTATTATGGACTTCTCTATCTGGAGCTACCAAATCAACTTGGATGAGATTCTATACTCATTGAGATACCTAAGTAGATTAATGATATAATTTATTTAAAATATTTTTAGAAGATTGGAATAATACATTTCACAACCATCATGAGGCTTTAAACTTGAAGTTGGCACAAAAGACTCACCAATCATGCATTTAGCATATCCTTGACTAGAATCTTTTGAATACTCTTAACTACAAAGTAACACATTGGTCACATAGTAGGTAGAAGGTGGAGAGTTAGCTATATGGTGAACAATCTAATCTTCAATAGTTGCTGACAATGGATAGAAGAAACTTCCACCCGATAGTGGGGAATTCAATGGAACTTCCACCCAATAGTGAGGTCTAGACTTTTATTTGGAATGAATTTGGTTTGGATCAAGTTTGAAAGACATCAAACTAGGGCGACATTTTAAATAGGAATTTAGACTTGAATTTGAGCAAACAAAACTTGGAATTAGACCACGTCCAAAAGACTTCAAACTAAAGAGATAATTTAAATATAATTTAAATATGAATTTGAATAGGAATCAAATAGGATTCCTACCTTACCTAAGACAAAATAAGTATTTTAGACATCTATAGTTGCTGTACCAATCAAATGATCTAAAAAACTCAAACTTCTAATCAAATCTTTCCATATTTACAAATAAGTAAGTCGAGTCCTCACTAAAGATAATGATAAGAATTTTTCGTAGTGAACTCGCTAAAAAACCATGTTGAAAAAACCAAAACAATCTAAAAGAAAATAACAAACATATAAACACATAAATAATAAAGAAACACATAATAAATATAACAATCATTCAGATGGACCCTGATCTGGAGGAGGAGGTGGTGGTGTTGCACCAAAAAAGTTGAAGTAACTACTCATCATAAGCATGTTGGTATTTATGTTATTTATCTAATCACGCATAAATCCCATATCTTGATTGTACTGAATATCCTGCTGCTATAAATGAGTTTTAATTTGATCTGACCTTTGATCAAAATGAGCCTCTAAATTGTCAAATCTTTAAACCAAATTATGATAATTTTGTTTAGTAGCAGATGTAGGTTCGGCTTCTTCTTCTATTTCACTCAGAACAACATGACTTTTTCTAGGCTCTTCCTTATTGAAGATAGCTCTAAAGGATGCATCATTGTAGTAGAGTGGTTCTTCAAAATCTTATTATGGATGAATCAAACTATACTTCTTTTCCAAAATATAGGCCATCAGATGTCCTAAGGCAATATTCTTCTTTCTTTTATGATCAACATGACCAATTTCAGAAAGGCCATAAATGTAGTCAATTAGGAGTTAGGCCTCATTTATAGGTTGTCTGGTCATTATCAAGAAGGTAACAATAGAAAGAAGAGGTGTGATGTTGACTCTATCACCAGCTTTAGATATAATGGAAGTTCTAAGTACGTGCTGGATGATACGGGCATCACGAACTAAAGTTGCTATTTTAGGCAAATGATCCTTAACTTTTATTCCTCTAATCACACGATTAACTTCAGTCCAATCAAAATTTGTGGTGGTTAAGGTGTGTGCTCCTAATCCTTAAGTCCTTAATTTAGGAAGATACCAAGGTCAGCCTTGGTGATTTCAACTTTCTTTTTAAAAATAAAGGAACTCATGACAGAATGGTCGGAGTTGAAAGACATGTTTGCCAAAAAATAATGAAAGGTTTCTTTGTTGTAGAAGTGTACTAAGGTGAGGATTAAGCCAAATTGAGTAGAGGTAAACAAGTGCATTACCTTAAAAGTTAATTCATCATGTAGGAGTACTCTAGATGGGGTAATTTTCACGGAGACAAACCAAGCATAGGATTCTTCATTGGCTTTAGAAAGGAAATTTTTAGAAGTGTTTCTTGGTGGACCTTTAGTCAAAGACTTTTGACACTTGCTAGAACTTGCCATTGAAAGATCTTAAGAGAAGAAAGGTTTGAAAGAGGTGTGAATGTGAAAGTTTAGTAAAAAAATGCCGTCAATTTATGAAAAACGACTGTTCGTACCAGACAAAATTTTTGTTCGTCCCGTTCGAAAAAATTTCATATGGACAAACGAATGAGTCAAAAAAGAAATGACTTTTCGTAAACACACAACTTACGAAGCATCCTTTTATACAGGCTTTTGACCAAAACGATTGTACAGACGAACACGTGTTCATCAGGACGATCAGAAATTCAATTCATTTTAATGTCAGTTGAAAATCGTCCCCCGCTATGAACCGACATGTGTTCGTCTGGATGAACCAAAGGTTCGTACGGACAAAGTTCATATTAAAAATTGTCTTATCCATTCAACTGCTGCATTCACTCGTCCCGTCGT
Source organism: Dendrobium huoshanense (assembly GCA_016618105.1). Classification (NCBI taxonomy): domain Eukaryota; kingdom Viridiplantae; phylum Streptophyta; class Magnoliopsida; order Asparagales; family Orchidaceae; genus Dendrobium; species Dendrobium huoshanense. The sequence goes on along the minus strand of CM028351.1, from coordinate 19,357,376 downwards.
TTGAAAAATATTTCGTCCCGGATGATCGTGACGATCGTACAGACGAATTATATTAAAACTGCTCTTAAAACGGTTCGAAATCACACAGTTTATCATACTACGCAAATCGTCTCGTACGAAGCATTTTCATCCCGGAAGATGATGACCACAAATTCACATTTTCACACTCAAAATAAAAATGAAATAAAACAAACAAGACAATACTTAAACAGTTTTTTTCTTTAAGAATAAAATATCACATAAACAAACTAGAAAACACAATGAACACAAAACAAAAAATATCAATATTGTAGAAAAAAATTTTTATCTAAGCATTTAAATCAATCACTCCAAGCCTTGTTCTTAATGTACTGAAAGTATCAAAGGCTAAAGGTTTTATAAAAATATCTGCAAGTTGATTTTCAGTTGAAATATGGGTAAGTTCAATTTCTCCCTTGGATACATGATCCCTTATAAAATGATGTCTTATGTCAATGTGTTTGGTTCTTGAATGTTGAATAGGATTTTTAGAAATGCAGATAGCACTAGTATTATCACAATAAATTAGTATAGTGCCTATAGTTAATCCTAAATAAATCAACTATTATTTTAACCAAAGTACTTGTGCCGCATAACTTCCTAAGGCAATGTATTCAGCTTCTGCCGTAGATAGGGCCATTGAATTTTTTTTTCTACTAGACCATGAAACTAATGAATTTCCAATGAATTGACATATTCCAAAAGTGTTTTTTCTATCCACCCTACATCCTACGAAGTCAGAATCTGAATAACTAATAATTTCAAATGAAGAGCTGAACCTAGGATACCAAATTCCTAAATTCTGAGTTCCAACAAATATCTTAAAATCCTTTTCACTGCTGTCAAATGTGACTCTTTTGGATCTGATTGAAATCTAGCACACAAGCAAACACTGAACATGATATCGTGTTGGCTAGTAGTCAAGTAAAGTAAAGATCCAATAATGCCTCTAAATTTCTTTTGATCAACAAATTTTTCCTTAAGGTCCTTATTCAACTGAACTGAGGAACTCATTGGTGTACTAACATGTTTAGCATTGTCCATTTCATATTTTTTGAGGATGTCCTTAACCTATTTAGATTGGCTAAGAAATGTACCTTCCTCAAGTTGCTTAATGCTAAAGCCTAGAAAGTAATTTAAGTCTCCCATTAGACTCATTTCAAATTCACTACTCATTGTTTTAGAAAAATTATCACAAAGATTTTTATTTGAAGATCCAAAAATGATATCATCAACATAAATTTGAACAATGAGTATATCCTTTCCAAATTTCTTCAAAAAAAGAGTTGTATCCACACTTCCTTTTTCAAAAGATTTTTCAAGTAGGAAGGTGCTCAACCTCTTATACCAAGCCCTAGGTGCCTGTTTTAATCCATATAATACCTTTTTCAATTTGAAAACATGATTTGGGTATTTTGAATTTTCAAAACCTGGTGGTTGTTCTACAAAAACATATTCTTCAATTACCCCATTTAAGAAGGCACTTTTCACATCCATTGGATATAATTTGAATCTTTTAAAACAGGCAAAGGCTAGCAAAATCCTAATTGCTTCAAGTATGGCTACAGGGGCAAAAGTCTCTTCAAAATCAATCCCTTCAAGCTGATTATACCCCTTAGCAACTAATCTAGCCTTATTCCTAATGACTACACCTGAGTCATTCATTTTATTTTTGAATACCCACTTAGTTCCAACAACACTTTGATCTTTTAGTCTTGAAGTTAATTCCCAAACTTTATTTCTTACAAATTGATTCAACTCTTCTTGCATGGCCAATATCCAAAATTCATCAGAAAGTGCTTGATCAATATTAGTGTGTTCTATAGTTGAAATAAAGGCAGAATAATTGACTTCCTTGTTTAATCCACGCCTAGTTCTAACACCCTCACTAGGTTCACCTATAATCAATTCCCTTGGACGGTTTTTAGAAAATCTCTAGGCAAATGTTTTTTATTCTCTTCCACATTTTCTTCCAAGTTTATTTTATCAATCTCTTAGGAGTTATCCTCAATCTCATCTTCAATAACAATTGGCTCTTCCAAATTTCTAGATTCATCAAATACAATATGTGTGGTCTCTTCAATTACCAAAGTTCTTTTATTAAATACCCTATAAGATTTTCCAACACTTGAGTATCCAACAAAAATTCTTTCATCTGATTTTGGATCAAATTTTTCTAAGGCAGATTTCCCATTATTATGAATGAACACCTTACAACCAAAAACATGCAAATGAGGCAAATTAGGTGTTCTACCTTTTAGCTACTCATAGTGTGCTTTATTTAATTTAGATCTTACATTCAGAACATAACATGCAGTGCTAATCGCCTCAGCCCAAAAATATCTAAAAAGTGAGTACTCTGCCAATATTGCTCGGGAGGCTTCTATTAATATTCTATTTTTCCTTTCGACTATCCCATTATGTTGAGGGGTTCTAGGTGCAAATAATTTGTGATCAATTCCTTTCTCCTTACAAAAATCTTCAAATCTCTCATTCTCAAATTCTCCTTCATGATCACTTTGTATAGAAATAATTTCACACCCTAATTTTCTTTGAATCCAAGTCAAAAAATTTCTAAATTGCTCAAATGATTTACTCTTATAAAATAGAAATCTAACCAAAGTAAATCTTGAGTAATAATCCACAATAACAAATCCGTATACCTTCCCTCCTAGACTCACAGTTCCAACTGGTCCAAAAAGATCCTGTGGACCTCCGAAAGAGCACCACATGAATGGGTCATTTGGAAGGGACAGATTGGATCGTACATACGACTAACCATTGAGGATAGATGATGTCTCCAACACACCTCGATGGGTAGCAATATACACAACCTAATCACGAGTTTCCCCCACCCGATGCAAGAGTTTGAATGGGGTTTAGTAGATATAGGACCGAGTTTCCCACGGGCGCAAGCCCCCGTGTTTAATTACATCCTAGGCTGGAGCCTGAGAAAACTCTCGATTAAGGATCATACATTATCCTCTCCTAAAGTGGGATCGGCACGAGGGTATATACTAGGAAATCCTACTCAAAGGGAAGAAATGTCTGAAGGGGTGAATCAACATGTGTGGCTCATACCAGCACTCAGAGGCTCTAGGGCACTAGAGAGAAACTGGAAAAAGGAAATCAAACACTCAATCACATGCGTGAGAGAAAAGATGGAAGTGGCGTCATCCTATGATGCAGATAAGTAGGATTTAGGGTCCCTGAAAAGAAGGGACCTACCTACTATTTAAGGCTTACTACGAGATCGAATGTAATAGCCTCGAATTCTAAATCTAGTTTGGACTTAGTGTTCGACACACACTAAGACCAGTGTCCTAGCTAATGCGATGCAAAGATCTGGACTTATCCCGGCCTGGATGGGGGAGCCAGCTAACCACCTAATCGCTTCAAAACCATGGTATCAAGTTATTTATGAAAGATGGGTGGGAGGTACAGTTTTTTAGAAATATGACCGACATCAAGAGAATTTCCTAATTGGTCCTGGACTTATGTAGGGTGAATGCTCCTAACTAATGCAATTAAATTTTAATTAATTAGTTACTAATGCAATGCATGCTAATTAAAATGTCAACTCATGAATGCTTTGGATTTAAAAAAAAACAGGCTTAATATAAAATAATTTTTAGAAAAGATTGGGTCTCCTTAGGTCTGGCACTTCATCATCATAGGCCAGATTATCCGGACTCTACCCACAGGCAGGGAGATGTCTTATAGCAAGGAAAGAGAAATACAGTAATATGCATGCGACCCCGGACGATTCCGACAGTTCCCTAGATTCGTTAGGTTTCTATGTTATTTAAACCTTAAAATTTTAGAAATTAGTTATGAGTAGAAAATTTTTTATATTCCTTAAAAGAGCCTAACGCAATCCAGGCTAAAATAAAATCGGCATGCAAGAAAGAAACCTAGAAAAAGCAGATATTTCTAAGCGCAATCAGGTAAACACATCAATATAAATCCACAAAAATAATCAACTAAATGTCCATAGGCAAACTGCCCTTATTACAACCCAGGATATGCAGAAAATAAAGTGACCGGGCACCACTGCCAACAACCCAGATTTCTAAGCCTATGACAGACGCCAACAACTTTGAGTGGGATATTGGGTCTTCAAATTTTTAGTCTATTGGATATCTTCTCCCTGGACTTCTTGGATCTCTCCTCCTTGGCCTCCTTGGATCTCTCCTCCTTGGACTCCTTGAATTCGTCGTGGCTTGAATATCCAAACGAAGAGACAATTCCCCCAGTATGGGGGTATTGCCTTTTCTCTTTGGATATCTAAAGCCATCTAGCTCGATCTTCCAAATGGAAGAAGACTCTCCCCTTAGGGATGCCTTCTTCTTTTAGAATCCGAGCTAGATAAGAATATCCCAACTCAAAGGTTGTTTTCATAACTCTTAACAATTATTACACACAAATTTACATTTATTGAAAAGCAGTAAATTCTAAATCACCTGCAAGGTTATCCTAATAATCATCTCAAGCAGTAATATATGGAGATAAAAAAAATAACTCAAATCATTGACCATGTGCCAAGCCATGCTCTTAATTTTAAGGGCTAAGCACTCCACCTGTGCAGTTATAATTAATTTAGCCCTCATTTTATTTAGGGGGAGCTGAGCAAGCACCTGCATAAAACATTATTAGAAATCATAACATTACTCCCCCTTTTATCAGCATGAGCATGGCCACCTGCACGGAAGAACAGTATATATATAGCGCTCCTAACATATGGGTAAATCTATCGCTCATCAGATCATCCACAGAGTGCAGAAATGGTAAGCAAATACACCAATCATTTTTCGAACAGCATGCAATGAAAACTACGAAAAAGCTCCGACACAAAAAAAAATAAACATTTAGCGGCCTAGCCTAAATCTAGAAGTGGTGCCCTTGCAAAAAATTCTATGTGTGTGTAAGACTGGTGTGGTTTGGATAGGTCCTAAGTAGGGTAGTTAGTTAAAGTTATATAGAGTTCAGGTTTGTTGGGGGTATGAAAAAGTTATTTTTAATTGAAATTCAAATATTAGTGAATTAGGTCTATTTTAATTATTTCAGTTTGTTGGTCAGTTTTAAGAGCTTAGGGTATTCATATTTGAAGTTTAAATTGCATTCGCTAATTTTGAAAAGTCTCAGATCCTCTTAGGAACTAGACTAATGGTCCAAAAGGTCACTATGGGAAATAGGCTAGGTTTGGGGTTTCTATCACCTTAGGAAAATACTAGACCTTAATACGAGTAGTTAGACAGGTAGTGCACTAGATTTAGAGTTTTCTAGGCAGAGTTATGAATTTTGTAAGTTTCGGGCCCTAAATGAACTAGGGTTGACCAAAAAATTGACTTTCTAATTTAGGTGAGTTTCTGGAATCCTAAGATTTTTAACAAATACTAGGCCCTAATTGGAGTCTAATGCAAGTGAGGTTGCCTAATTTGGAATTTTCTACGATTAGTTATGAATTTCTAAAAATCGGGTAATTAAAGGAATTTCTAAATTTCCTAATAAATGGCTGTTTTTATTGTTTTGATCCAAATCAACTCCAAAAGGATTGGAATCACTTCCAAAGGTCAGGAATGACCTGAGAAAGTGTTTCCAAGTGTTTGGAGGAGATTTGGGATTTTTAATAATTTTTAATGAATTATTAAGGGCAAAACGGTAATTTCTACCTATAGTCAAATTAAGGGTCAACCTGAAGTCAAACTAGGAAGCCCTATTTATCTAAGGTCAGGGATCAGATTCTGGGCAGTTTGAGGTATTATGGATAATTTTCTGACATAAAATGTATTTATTATATTTTTGGAAGGTCTCGGGGCCTTATTTAACCAGTTAATTAGGGTTGGTTAATTAAGGGGTCTAAAGACTCCTAAAAATTCCTAGAAAATTCTGTGAGGTTTATGGTGTCACTAAGTTTAAATGTCAAGGTTTTGGTGTCAATCAGTGATCTATCCTAGCTCCTAGAAAATTTCTAAGTTCTCTAGACGGGTCCTTAATTATTGTCATTAAGGTGTCACTACGTTATATGGGTTTAAAATGATATTTTGTCTAACCCTCAAGGTAATAAATGCATGGGAGTACAAAAATGAAATAAACACACAATGTCCTTAGATCTAGGAGAGCCTAAGCTAAGTGCTCGTGGTGGGACATACACATGCAAACTAAGAATAACAAGAAAGTACATACACTTAATGAAGGGATTAGTGAATGATTGGGACTCAACCATCCACTAATCCACTCCCCCATGATTGCTCTTCACATATGGAACTCATGTCTAAAATTTCATGAAATAGTAGGTCTCCCAAAATTAGGGGATTTAATTATAAGTAATTTCAAAATAATTTGAAATTAATTATATAAATATAGATTTTTCTTGAAAAATAAGATAATTCAAAATAAATCAGTTTGTAATAATTAAATATATGGGAGACCCACTGACCACCCAATCAAGGTTTCAAAAAAAGGTTTGAAAATAATTTGTATTTTAAAATAATTATGATAATGAATATTTAATTAATAGGGAAAATACTCGGAATAGCGGTCTAAAACTAAAACCCATCAAAACAGCCAAAACCAAGGGCTGGAAATGGTTTCAAAACATAAAGCTCGTCTTTCTGAAAAGAACGAGGGGTCGCACACCGAAATCCGATTTGAAACGGCGAAGATACAAAATTTACAAGCTTGAGTATAATAAAATAATATATTTTTTTTAAATAACACAGTTTTGCTGTTTTTGGAATAGCAGAAAATAGATAAACAATTTTTACTTAAAAATAGACTTAAACTCTACAGAATTCAAAATACACCCAAAACAAGGTGCTGTGCGTCGACGGCGGACTTAACACGAGGAAGTTACGCAATTTCAAAGTTTAAAGATGATAATTAAATAATTTTAAAATAGTGCTGTTGGCTGATTTTAAAATAACTGCAGACAGACCAAAACTTTTTAAGTAAAACCACTTCTATAGTGTGCAGATTTCAAATACGATCAAAAAAAAGATGTTGTGCGTCAAAAACCGACTTAAAACGAGGAAGATATGCATTTTGCAAGTTTAAATACAATAAATAGGTTTAAAAATAATTTAAGATAAATAATATTTAACAATAATTATTAAAAATAGTATAAAATAATACTTTAATAGGTATGACACTTAATGTAATCTAAAATATATAATAATAGCAATATTTTAATTATTAATAATATTTTAGATAATTTAATTAATTATAATAGTTAAAATAATATTAAATGATTAGAAAATATATTTTTTAAATAAATATAGTAATATAATAATAATAATAATAAATATTAATAATGTTATAATATAATAGTAAAATAATAATTTATTAATATTATAATTAAAATAATAATATTATAATATAATAGTAATAAAATAATCAAAATAATATTTTTAAAATATCATTTTTTACTATTTTTAAATAATTAAAAAATATATATTATTTTTATAAAAAATAATTATAGTGTGGAGAATGAAAATACGAACAAAACGAGGTGTTGTGCGTCGAAAACGGACAAAAAAAAGAATTTTTTATGATTTTTTGAAGTATTCTGAATTAAAACAAATTTTAAAAAAATTTTAATCCAAAAATCGGGGCAGCGACGCGTGGCGGCGGCGGTCAGACGTGTGGCACACGCGGGTTCGTCCCGCATTTTCAGCGCAATCATTGCCAATGATTGCGCCGCCGCGCAATCATTGGCAATGATTGCTGCGGCATGGAAATCAGCGCCGACTGACTTAACCACGTCGAACGACGCGTGTGTCCGTCCGATCGTTCGCGGTTTGAAACCAATGGCTGTGGTGCCGTCGGACGAATCAATCGACCGCGCGATTGGATACACGGTCGAACGGGGTTGTGGAACAGACGAATCCGAATCGTTGATCACCCGATCAACGGTCGGAGAAGCGTAAGCCGAGGTCTAGGGCAAATACTGAAGGCTCAGGGCGTTTTTCCTCTCATTCTCTCGATCGGGACGATGAAATGCTATGAATTTTAAACATGTCCTATACTAGTGAAGAGCATCTACGGGGGATATTTTGTTCGAATTAAAACGCGCTAATGACGATGATAATTAACCCTAAGTGTTCTAACTAGGGTTTGAGATATACCTCAATCCACACGGTGGATTCGGGAGATCTTGATCTTCTTGGACTCGTGGGATCCTCAGAGCAAGTTCCTAGTTGACGTCGAGATCCGAAGCTCGCTTGATCGGCCGGGATTCGTCCTGGAATGCGAAACGCCTCGGGTTCGCCGGAGGATCGACGCCGGCGGGGTCTGGACGTCGGGTTTTGGTTCGAAAAAGTGGAGGGAAGTCGTGGGAGAGCTCTCACAAAATCTCAGAGCCTGAGGTGGTCTCTAGATCGAGAAGGAGGAAAAAGATGTTTTTAAACCTAATTTTTTTCCTATTTAAACTCCTAAACCTAAGGGGGACGGCTAGGATTGCATCAAGATCGAATTAGGAGGGAAAATGGACGGTTTTGGTCGTGCTTTGTATTTGAAATTGATTGTGAATCAATTGGACATTAATTTGGGTATTAATGGGCTCTTAATGGGTCATATTTAACCCATTATGACTTGGGTTGACCAAGTCAAGGGTTGACTTGGTCAACCTAGTCAATTAGGTCCATGGGGATGAGGGGTTTGAGCCATGAAGCCATGAAATTAATTAAAAATTGATTTTTGGCTTGAAGGGTCCAAACTGGTCAACCCTAGTTGACTTGGTCAACTGAGTTGACCTAGGGTCCAAGTCTGGTTCCAATAGACTGGGTTTGACCCACTGAACCCATCGGAGAGTGTCTTGGGGTCTGGCTTGGTCAATTTGACCAAGTCAACCCTTTGAGCCCAATTCTGGGCAAAATCGAGGTCAACATATCCATGTGTAGAATTTCCAAAGGTTTACTAGTTCTAAGATTCTTATTGGACTGAAAAGATGACTTCACCTGCTTTCCTAATTGACATGCATCATAAAAGTGATCCTTAGTAAAGTCTAGTTTTGGTATACCTCTTACTAAATTCTTTTGGGTAATCCTCCTAAGATTTTTCATGCTAGAATGATAAAGTCTCGTATGCCAAAGCCATGACTCATTAGAAATAATTTTCAAACAAAAAGCAGTAGGAGTCTGAATGCAATTTAAATCTAGCATATAAACATTATTTACCCTTTTCCATTTAAAACATCTTTACCATTTAGGCTTAATATGCAGCTAGTAGGAAAAAATTTTACACTATAACCCTTATCACATAGCTTACTTATACTTAACAAATTATGCTTTAAGCCTTCAACCAATAACACATTATCTATAAAAAAGTTTTTAAGATTTCTAATCATACCTGATCCAACCACCTTCTTTGTGGTATTATCTCCAAGTATAACCTTGCCTCCACTTCTGGCTTCTAGCGTTTTAAATTGAGTAGTATCTCCAGTCATATGCTTTGAACATCCGCTGTCCAGGTACCATATGCTCTCACGAGGTCTTGTGTGAGAGCGACCCTCTTCTTGATCTGACTGATCAAGACTATCTGCCATTAAGCAAAGATTGGTGACTTCTTCTTCTTTTTCAGTCTCTGATGAATCTGAAGCTGAGTCTGCCCAAAAAGCTCTTTGAAACTTCTTCTTACCCTTCGTTACAATTGGTTTCTCCTCTATCTTCACCTTGCTAAGAGTGGTTTTGAGTTTTGGGCATTCAGTTTTAATATGACCAGGTTTCCTGCATTCATAACAAATTACTTCATTAGAAACCTTGTCATTTCTATTAAATTTATCTCTATTCCATTGTTGGCGTCTCTTTTATTTCCTTTTCAGAAAGATTCTAAACTGTCTAGTCATTAATGCAATGTCATCTTCATCCTCAGGTTGTGAGTGTTCACTCTCAGACTCTTACACTTTTAGTGCTATGTTCTTTTCCTTTCGTGGTTCACCTGCATCAATCTTTTTTTGGCTAACTCCTTGCTCGTAAGCAGTAAGTGAACCAAGAAGATTATAAATTGAATAAATGTCTAGATCTTTAGATTCTGTAATTGTAGTAATTTTAGCATCATAAGTAGTAGGTAAACAACAAAGAATCTTATTAACCATTTCATCATTCATTAGTTTCCTACCAAGTGCATGTAAAGAGGTGACTATTTGAGTAAATCTTGTGTACATATCAGAAATGGATTCATTAGGTTTCATGCGAAACAGTTCATAATCATGCAACAAGATATTAAGTCTAGATTGTTTAACCTCATTAGTCCCCTCGCATGCAAAGAGGTGACTATTTGAGTAAATCTTGTGTACATACCATAAATGGATTCATTAGGTTTCATGCGAAATAGTTCATAATCATGCAACAAGATATTAAGTCTAGATTGTTTAACCTCATTAGTCCCCTCATATGTTATACAAAGTCTATCCCATATGTCATTTCCACTTTTGCAAGTGGAAACCCACATGTAGTCTTCAGATTTTAAAGCACAAAAGAAACTATTCAAACATTTAGCATTTAGATGTGCTAAGTCACGTTCTTCTACAGTCTAGTCTGCAAAAGGTGTTTCAACTCTAACTCCATCAACTTATCTAGTTGATTTTGTATATCCTTCCTTGACTAAGATCCACATACGATAATCAAGTGATTGTAAGAAAGTAGACATGCATGTTTTCTAAAAATCAAAAGGTATATTGTCAAACAGTGGAGGTCTAATAATGTCCCAAGGCTACTAAGAGGGAGGGTGAATTGGTATTTTTTAAAAATTATCCCTCTTTTAGATAAGTTGAACCAAAAATAAACTTTGATGGATTTTTATAACAAGTTTTTCAACCACAACATTTTAAACAAAAAAATGCAGAAAATAAAAAGCAGTAAAAATAAACGACACAAGATTTATAGTGGTTCGGTCTAAACCAGACCTACATCCGCTCACAGAGGCACCCTCTGAGTATTGCACTAATACCAATAGTGTCTCTCCTTTTGCACCCACAGCAAGGCGGAGAAGCCTTTACAAACACTCTTTCCACCACTACCCGATGCGGTAGAGAACTGTCGTCCTTTTACACTATCCCTAGTGTTGGCAGAGAACCGTCCGTCCTTTCACACTCTCCTTGTGTGGGCAGAGAACCCTATGTCCTTTCACACTCTCCTAGTGTGGGCAGAGAACCCTTCGTCCTTTCACACTCTCCTAGTGTGGGCAGAGAACCCTTCATCCTTTCACACTCTCCTAGTGTGGGCAGAAAACCCTTCATCCTTTCACACTCTCCTAGTGTGGGCAGTGAACCCGATCTCCTTGATAGATCTTATCACAAGAAATCTAGAAGGAAGAAACCAAAGATTGAAGTAATCTCAAATCACAAGTAGGAAATCTTACCTTTGAACATCAAGCGAAACCTTCACGCTCCAATGGTAGGAATCCTCCTTTGAATGCTCTCTCACACTCTCTCCTTGATTCTTCTTCCAATAAGCACGAAGATGAATGAGCAAGAAGATTTTGTGGGAGTAAAAATTGGACCTTATATAGGAGAGATAAGAAAAACCGTCCAAAACTACAAAATTTTCAAGTTACAACAAAATTGATCGTCTCGTACGATCGTGGATCATCCCGGACAATTTTACTTAAAGTGACGGAAACGATCCTAATGTATATTGGTACGAACTATGTTCGTACATGCTTATCGTCCTGTACAAATTAAGTTCGGCCGGTACGAAACGGTTATTGCGTAAGTCGGTTCCCAAATCCCTACATGACGTAACCAACTGAGGTAAGTCAGTTCGGTTCATCCTGGGATAAACAAGTTTCATCTTGGACGATATCATACGGAGAGTTTCGTCTAGAGACGAAAGTTAATTTCATCCTGTATGATTTTATACAGAGAGTTTCGTCCAGAGACGAAGGTTAATTTCGTCTGGATGAACAGTGCAAAGTGAGAATCCTGAGACGTTCATCCCGGGATGAATGTTAAATTCATCCTGGATGATTAGGACTTAGAAAAATTTTCTCCCTACCTGTTCGATCAATTGCTCTTCCGAGGGCTTAATTGAAATGATTGTCCTGTACGAACTGGGTTTGTCCGTACGATCAGTTCACAAAAATTGTTCCCCCAAGTGTGTATGTTGTGATTTTTCACTCAATTACTATCACTCCCTCTCAATTCAAAACATATAATTTACAAATGAATATTTTCTAAATTTGATTTGAAGTCTTCGCAGCTTGGTGTTGATTTTCTTGAAATTTTAGTACACACTAGAGCAAAAACAAATCTTCCAAAAAGTGTTAGGAGATATATATATATATATAAAACAATAATATTTGAAATCATCAAAATAATACTAGTTGCAAGAATTTAAACATGCAAATAGAAACTCTCTTAACACTACCATCATTTCCTTATTATTGGCTTTAAGTATATGGTGATAAATTTCAAATCTTAAAAATCCTTAAAATATAATTTTCAAATCTTAAAAGCTATTGCTACTATATGTTGAATACTTAATGTCAATCTAACCACTAACCTTAATTGAAAGTATTCTCTCATTATCAAGAGAGATAATTAACTATAGTGGCTTAAACTTGCAAAAAACCAAACATTAAATCATAAAGGCTTCATAAATTGAGAACGAAATCTTTAGATAATTTTATCCAAAAACTAATATATCTTCTAAAAATTTATCCTGAAATCTAATTCGTTATGTTGCAAAGTGTATTCAAGCACTGTAATTTTAATGATAACAAATATTATTATGTATGTTGCTATTTTCTCTTATTTTTGTAATATTTTGTTTTATGTTTTTGCAAACTAACATTTCAAGAAATCAATCCACCATTCACATGTAATTATGATCAGCTCAAGACTAGGTAGACTAGAGTTACAATCAATTTTTATTTTATTCTATTTTTTTTTTCCTTTCTTGAATCATATTATGTAATTGGGTGGATAACATTGCTGAGTAACCTTGCACACACACAGGGGTAGAGATAAAAATATTTTTGAGAGAGTTATTTTTTTAGTAATTTGTATTATATAAAACAAGTTTTGTAATGTACAAAGTTTTTGAACGTTATGATTTTAATTCATACTATACAAAATATTGTGCTATGTCAAAACCCTAGCCACCAAATGTTAAGAAAGATACTAATTTTGTATTGATCATACAATACAATTTGGTTCGTACTGTACACCTTAATTAAAATATTTCTTAATTAATCATGCGATATCATACAATTAAATCATGGATAATTATTATGATTGACCATATTGTATGAAATAGATCCTACTTTAGGATTACTCGTGTACGAAATTAGTCATCCCTTGGATCGTACCAGAAGAAATCCATAATTTTTGTACTAATCATACCGTATAATGTCTACAATATTGGATGATCATCTATATATGAAGTTGGCCGTCCTAAGGATCACCCCAAATGAATAGAATGAATTTCTGCATATCATATAGTACAATGTTTGATCATCCTATATGATTTATTATAAAAGATGAATAGTTCATCTTAATGATCTTGCTGGAAGAGTCTAAATTTTACTAATCATACTATATGATATGTGTATCATACTGTACAAATAAAATATGGATGTCTTAAAATTTAGGGTTTTTTTAAAGCTCGCTATTTAAGGGTTGATAATATTCTTATGAGACATCTTTAGTTGTTTAATCTTCTTGAGAGAGAGCTTGAGGGAGAGAAGAATGAGAGCTTGGTGAGAGAAGAGAGAGATTTTGTGAGGTAGAAGTTGTAAGGGGGTTCACAAGATTACCCAAATAAGAATCTTACCTAGTAACTACAAGCGTTTGCTTAGAATCTCTGTGGCTCCAGAGAAGAAGCTCTTCAGGAAAGATTGTGGTTCTTTGACCATCACGTGGAGGGTGAAAATAGAGTTAAGATTTTTTGCCTGTAAAAGAGTTACAATTCTCTATCACATCAGGGAGGTAAAATAGCATTTGTGTAGGCTTCTCCACCTTCCTGTGAGAAAAAAAGGATAATCACTTATGTTTAATGTAATACTTGGAGAGGGAGTCTCCAAAGAAAGGATGTAGGCCAAGTTGACCGAACCATTATAAATTTTGGTGAGTTCTTTATATTTATTTTTTTGCATTTTAATTTCTATATTTTTTTGTTGATTTGATTTATGTTTGAAATATCTGATTCTTACTATCTTAAAATTAGTTCTACTTTCACATCAAGAGATTTTAAACTTTTTGTTTGTAAAATAATTTTTTAAAATAAATAATTCACCCCCCTTTTAATTAGCATCAGGACTAGTTCTTTAGGGTTTAATAACCCTCATGAACTTTTAAGTAGTATCATAGCAGGATTCATAAGATCAAATTTTAGAAAACTTTTGAATTAAGATCCATGGCTAACTTTTAAAAAGAAAACATCGTGAAAGTATATTCAATTATAGACCACCTTTATTTGATAATATTTCTTTTAATTTTTGAAAAACTCGCATGTCCACCTTTTTATAATCAATTGATTATCACATGTGGATGCTCGTATAGAATGGTTATTCTACACCTTTTCGTTTAGTAAATGTTGTAACTCAGGCATTCGAGTTTATGATTTTGATGATAAAAAATAATTTTGATTAAATTTTTATTTCTCCTAATGTTTGTAGTGCATATTTGTTTGTGTGTTGACTAATATTTCAGGTACACCACGCACCATTCTTTGAAGATTCAAGGCTCAAGATTGTGTAGAATTAATTATATTAAACAAGTCTATAATTTTTATTTCTTGAGTAAAGTTCTATAATGATGTATGCTGGCTTGGTGACCATGCACACACATAGGGGGAGCAAAAATAATTTTAAATATTTTATTTTTTTGTACATCGTACTGTACTATATGGATCATACTATACATTCTAATGTTATAAAAATTAATTAAAATATTTATTTTTCTAAAAAAATATTTTTGAAATATAACTAATCATACAGTATGAACACCACATCGTAATGGACGGTCTGTTATAATTAAAAAGCCCATCGTCTATTAAATTAGGCAAAAATTTGATTTTAAAAATTTATTCTAATCATACTGTACGAATATGATCATACTAAACAATGTTTAAAATATTGCCTAATTTAATCCTGTGATTAGTAAATTGAAACGGCTTAATTTTGATATTTTGATCGTACTGTATGAATTGGATCGTACTATACAATCAACAGAGATGATTTTTGCCGTCTCATGCTTCATCCTAGACGAACTGTATTTTTATTAAACTATTCGTACAATACTAATTGGATATCGTATAGTACAAACGGATAAATTAAATTATTCATATAGTAATAACTAGTGATCATACATTACTAATAGGTCAAATTATGCACATTATACTTGACGATCCTGAGATCATAATGTATAATCTTTAATAGCTAAATTGATTTTTAGGGTTTTTTAAGTCTTCTATTTCAGCTTCTCATAAAACTTTATAAGCGTTTTTTGGCAACCATTGAAGCTTCATTTTTCTGAAGAAAAACTAAAGAGAGAACTTGAAAGGGAGAAAGGAAATGGTGGAGTTTGAGAGAGGGAGAAGATCCTTAGAGTGGATTTAAAGGGAGTGTGGAGGGTATTTCACATGGTTGCTCTGACAAGCTTGCACCTCAGTACCATTGGATTCAAGGTTCATCTTGAGAAAAGTTTGGGGAAGAAGAAGATTTCTTTGATGTCAAAGGACCCGGCTCCTCCACCGCACTGGGGAAGGTGGAAGTAATTTTATAAGGGCTTCTCTGCCTAGCTGTGGGGAATAAAGGAGAGTAGCTAAAACTTTACTGTAATACTCTAAGGAGTGAACGTAGGTCAAGGTTTGACCGAACCACTATAAATCTCATGGGTTCTTTCCATTATTATTTCTGTATTTATTTTTATTGTGATTAACTGTGTAGTTCAAATTAATAATTTATTTTTTTATCAATAATGTAATTCGCTTCCGCATCAAGTTATAAAAATATTATTCTTTTCTTTAAAGAAGCTTTTAAATATCCAATTCACCCCCCCCCCCCTCTTGGCGTATCTTAGACTTTCAATTGGTATTAGAGCGGGGTCTCAAAAAATAGTGTTTAAGAAAATCTTGAGAAAAATGATCATGGAATATTTTAGAAATTATAACATTATGAAAGGCTATTCAATCACGCGACCACCTTTATTTAATTGTTTTTTTATTTTTGGAAAATTTGCATGTATACTTTCTTGCGATCAATTGATTATCGAATGTGGCATATGATTCAAATTGGCTTTTATGTACCATCACGTATTATAGATGGAGTCAAAATTAATATTTCTTTTACTAAATGGAGTATAATATAATAAATCAATACTCAACTAAATGATAAATGCTTAAATTATTTTTTGGGGCATTAAATTCTGAATATTGCATGAGAATTTCTAATGAAAGTGCTCTTATACCAATTGAAAGTACAAGATGCGCCAAGAGGGGGTGAATTGAAAATTTGTTGCAATAAAAAGATAATCCTAAATAGAAGTTTTATTTTTTTTTTGTTTTTAAATTTTAAACAAGAATTTTGATTGATACGAAAGTGAATGCTTAAAACATAATTTGCAACAATAGGTGATGAAAAGTTAACTTACTCAACAAAGAATTTCACTATGATTTTCACCAAGCACTTTTAATAAAAATAAAATGCAAAATATAAATAAAGTGCAGTAAGTGAAAAATCACACAAGAGAATTTATAATGGTTTGGTCATTTTACCTACGTCCACTCCCCGGAGTCCACTCCGAGAATTTTATTACTAAATAATAATTCTTCTTTTGGCCCCACAGCAAGGTGAAGAAGCCTTTACAAATCTCACTTTTACCAACCTGGCATGGTGGAGTGTCAAGCACTTTGTTACCCTCCCAATGACGATAGCAAACCCTCTCATTTTTTGCCCTCCTGGAGAAGGAAGAGTACCTTAGAGGACATGGACGTACAAGAATCTCTCCCTTAGAAAACCTCCTAAAAAGATCTTCTCGGGCCATAGGAGTAGAAAAGTGCAGCAAGATAGGAGCAACTGTGTGATCTCCCTCACACTCCTCCCTCACAAAGTCCACCTTCTCCTTCCTCTTATAAGCCCCAAAATCTTCTCAAGGGATCACTTCCAAGGAATTCTTCTCTAATCATGTTCCTCTCTCACTGATTCAATTCATAAAATAGAAGTTTTTATATTTAAAACAGGCTCCAAAAAATCCTAAAAATCTTAATTTAGCTGTTATGATTGTACAATACAATCCAATATCGTACATTACAATCAGTACAAAATAGCCTTCATCTTAGTACAAAGAATTACGAACAAGCAATATTTCTGAATAATATCCTATAATATTATATGATATGTAAAATCCTTTTGTTCGTAAAGGATGATTGCTGGATGATGAAACTTATCTATGTATGTTGTATGGTACGAACCACTTTGTACAGTATGATTAGTTCAAAATTAAGGGATCATCCAGTACAATGTCTGGGATGATCGAAAATAGCCTCAGTTGATCATGCACTACGATTGATGTCATATAGTATGATAACCATTCATAAATTAATCCTTAATTTATGCACTAATCATGGGGTTAATTTAAGTAAGTATTCAAAAATATTGTACCATACGATAGGATTGTACATTATGATCAGATCAAAATTTATGAATTAAGAACTTACTTAAATTAATTTGGCAGGTAGGGTTTTTGATTATAAACACATCATACAATATGATATGCATCGTACAGTATGACTTATGTATAGATAGCTATTTGAGCCAGATTAGATCATACAATATGATTAAAACTCATACAGTACATTCGACGGAGAAAAAAAAATTCTTCATTTTAAAACCCTCTCCCCCTGTGCGTGTGCATGGTTGCTCAGTCTTGCATACAATTTGTGGCCTGACTCAAGAAAACAAAAATAAAAATAAATGAAAAATTATAACATTATAAACTCCAACTCCTACTCTACTCAGTCTTGAGTCTTCTTGTTATCCTGAGTAACTTATGATCTTCCTGAAATATTGGTATTCACAGAAAAGAGCATAATTCAAAAATATTCAATGAATAAGAATTCAATCGACATTATTTGTCATTATCAAAATCTCAAACTAGGTGTCATGGACTGCAACATCTACATGTACTATTGACAAATAAATTTGGGATAGATTATGCACTACATATGAATGAACTAGTGAATTTAAGCAATCTAAGTTGAATATTCTAATGCATAATTATGAACTTTTTGTATGAAATCTTATGAAACAATCTTAGACATGTATATTAGGTTTACTCAAATTATGACATCATTGCATGCTTTAGGTAGAGAACTTTCAAACTTTGAAAAAGTTAACAAAATTATATATTCTCTACTTGATAAATTTGATACCAAAGTCACACTTATATGTGAATCAAATGATTTGAATGCTTACTCTATAGAAAATATAATCGGCTCACTGATTGTTTATGAGCAAAGTGTGAGTCAAAGACTTTTGGATGCAGGTGATGACAAAACTATAGTGCTAAAACCTAAAGACACGAATGGATGTGGCTTAGTAGATAATGAGAGTAAGAAGATATCATTGATAACAAATAAATTCAAAAGTCTATTGAAGCATAAGTATAAGCATCAACAAAAGTGGAGCAAAGATAAAAGTGGTAAAAAATTTAAATTTTTTTCTGATGTTATTTTCTTTGGGTGAAGGAACCTGAACATTTGAAGTTCGAATGCCCCAACTTAAAATCTCTTCCTGCAAAGGAAAATAATAAAAATAAACCAATTGTAATATTGGGAAAAGATAAAAAAACAAAAATCTCTTAGGCATACCAAGCTTCTAAATCATTAGAACAAGAGCAAGATGATGAGGTATAAGCATGTTAAGGTTTGTTTGTGTATTTTGTTTATGTGTTTTGTGTGTTTGTTTATCTGTTTTGTGTGTTTAATTTTTATTATATTTTAAGCAAAATTTTATATTTTTGTTTCTTTATTATGTTGTCATTTTTATGTGTTATTTTTTCTCTTCTTTTTGATAATATCAAATAGAGAGAATGTATTGTAATTGATTGTATTTATATTTTATTTTTTTTGTTATTTAGCTTTAAATTTTTTTTCCCTTTTTTTAATGAAATTCTTTTAGTAAGGAGGAGTATAGGAAAAGTATTTTTAATTTGCAAATTCAACCAATATTATTTGTCATCATCAAAAAGGAAGATAAGGTTGCAACTAGGGCTTTTGAGTTTATGATTTTGATGATAATAAATAATATTGATTATTTTTTTTATTTCTTCTAGTGTTTGTAGTACATATTTATTTATGTGTTGACTAATATTTTAGGTACACCATATATCATTCTTTGAAGATTCAAGGCTCAAGATTGTGTAGAATTGGTTATATTAAATGAGTTTGTAATTTTTATTTCTTGAGTCAGGTCTTAATATGATATATGTTAGCTTGGTGATCATGCACACACATAAAGGGAGAAAAAATGATTTTAAATATTTTAATTTTTTTATACATCGTACTATACTATATAGATCGTACTATACGGTCTGGTGTTATAGAAATTTATTAAAATATTTTATTTTTCTAGAAAAATATTTTTAAAATATAACTAATTATATAATACAAACACCGCATCGTACTAGATAATATATTATAATTAGAAAGCCCGTCGTCCATTAAATTAAGCAAAAAAATTGAATTTGAAAAGTTGTTCTAATCTTACTATATGATGTTTAAAATATTACCTAATTTAATCCTATAATTATTCAACTGAAATGGCTTAATTTTAATATTTTGATCGTACTGTACGATCAACATAGACGATTTTAGCCATCCTATGCTTCATTCTGGATGAATTGCATTTTGATTGAACTGTTTGTATAGTAATAACTAGATAATATATAGTTCAAACATGCAAATTGAATTGTTCGTATAATACTAACTAGTGATTGTACAAAACTAACATGTCAAACTATGCACATCGTACTAGACAATCCTAAGATCGTACAATACAATCTTTGATGACTGAATTAATGTTTTAGTGTTTTTGAAGCACTATATTTAATCTTTCTCATAAGACTTTGTAAAAGCTTTTTGGCAGCCATTGAAGCTTCATTTATTTTTTTGGAGAAAACTTGAAGAGAGAACTTGAAAGGGAGAGAAAAAAGGGTGGAGTTTTAGAGAGGGAAAAGATCATTGGAGGGGATTTCACACAGTTGCTACGACAAGCTTGCACTTCAGTACCATCAGATTCAAGGTTCATCTTGAGGAAAGTTTTGGGAAGCTTTGACCCGGCTCCTCTGCCACACCGGGGAAGATGGAAGTAATTTTGTAAGGGCTTATATGCCTTGCTGTGGCGGCTAAATGAGAGTCACTAAAAATTTAATACAATACTCGGAGGGTGTCTCCAGGGAGTGTACGTAGGTAAAGGTTTGACTAAACCACAATAAATCTTGTGTGTTCTTTCCTTTATTATTTTTGTATTTATTTTTATTGCGATTAACTGCATATGTGAAATTAATAATTTATCTTTTTATCAAGAATGTAATTCACTTCCGCAGCAAGTTATAAAAAGATTCTTCTTTTAATTAAAGAAATTTTTAAATATCTAATTCACCCCCCCCCCCCCCTTCTTGGCGTATTTTGGACTTTCAGTAAATGATGTTAAAACTAAAATACCTTTTTTGAATGGACTACTAATGATAAAATTTTAGCGTAGCTGAATGCTAAATGTTTAAACTATTTTTTTGTGCTTTGAAATATGATTATTACATGTGTGTATCTACTTGCACAATTGGAAAAGAAATTTGGGATAGACTTTGAACAACTGAAGTAAAATAATCTAAGTTAAATATTCTGCTCCATGATTATGAACTCTTTCGTATGAAATCTAGTAAAATCATATCCAAAATGTATAGTAAGTTCAAATAAATTATTACATCCCTACATGTTTTTAGGGTTTTTTAAGTCTTCTATTTCAGCTTTCTCATAAAACTTTATAAGCGTTTTTTGGCAACCATTGAAGCTTCATTTTTCTGAAGAAAAACTAAAGAGAGAACTTGAAAGGGAGAAAGGAAATGGTGGAGTTTGAGAGAGGGAGAAGATCCTTAGAGTGGATTTAAAGGGAGTGTGGAGGGTATTTCACATGGTTGCTCTGACAAGCTTGCACCTCAGTACCATTGGATTCAAGGTTCATCTTGAGAAAAGTTTGGGGAAGAAGAAGATTTCTTTGATGTCAAAGGACCCGGCTCCTCCAACGCACTGGGGAAGGTGGAAGTAATTTTATAAGGGCTTCTCTGCCTAGCTGTGGGGAATAAAGGAGAGTAGCTAAAACTTTACTGTAATACTCTAAGGAGTGAACGTAGGTCAAGGTTTGACCGAACCACTATAAATCTCATGGGTTCTTTCCATTATTATTTATGTATTTATTTTTATTGTGATTAACTGTGTGGTTCAAATTAATAATTTATTTTTTTATCAATAATGTCATTCGCTTCCGCATCAAGTTATAAAAATATTATTCTTTTCTTTAAAGAAGCTTTTAAATATCCAATTCCCCCCCCCCCCTCTTGGCGTATCTTAGACTTTCAATTGGTATTAGAGCGGGGTCTCAAAAAATAGTGTTTAAGAAAATCTTGAGAAAAATGATCATGGAATATTTTAGAAATTATAACATTATGAAAGGCTATTCAATCACGCGACCACCTTTATTTAATTGTTTTTTTATTTTTGGAAAATTTGCATGTATACTTTCTTGCGATCAATTGATTATCGAATGTGGCATATGATTCAAATTGGCTTTTATGTACCATCACGTATTATAGATGGAGTCAAAATTAATATTTCTTTTACTAAATGGAGTATAATATAATAAATCAATACTCAACTAAATGATAAATGCTTAAATTATTTTTTGGGGCATTAAATTCTGAATATTGCATGAGAATTTCTAATGAAAGTGCTCTTATACCAATTGAAAGTACAAGATGCGCCAAGAGGGGGAGAATTGAAAATTTGTTGCAATAAAAAGATAATCCTAAATAGAAGTTTTATTTTTTTTTTGTTTTTAAATTTTAAACAAGAATTTTGATTGATACGAAAGTGAATGCTTAAAACATAATTTGCAACAATAGGTGATGAAAAGTTAACTTACTCAACAAAGAATTTCACTATGATTTTCACCAAGCACTTTTAATAAAAATAAAATGCAAAATATAAATAAAGTGCAGTAAGTGAAAAATCACACCAGAGAATTTATAATGGTTTGGTCATTTTACCTACGTCCACTCCCCGGAGTCCACTCCGAGAATTTTATTACTAAATAATAATTCTTCTTTTGGCCCCACAGCAAGGTGAAGAAGCCTTTACAAATCTCACTTTTACCAACCTGGCATGGTGGAGTGTCAAGCACTTTGTTACCCTCCCAATGACGATAGCAAACCCTCTCATTTTTTGCCCTCCTGGAGAAGGAAGAGTACCTTAGAGGACATGGACGTACAAGAATCTCTCCCTTAGAAAACCTCCTAAAAAGATCTTCTCGGGCCATAGGAGTAGAAAAGTGCAGCAAGATAGGAGCAACTGTGTGATCTCCCTCACACTCCTCCCTCACAAAGTCCACCTTCTCCTTCCTCTTATAAGCCCCAAAATCTTCTCAAGGGATCACTTCCAAGGAATTCTTCTCTAATCATGTTCCTCTCTCACTGATTCAATTCATAAAATAGAAGTTTTTATATTTAAAACAGGCTCCAAAAAATCCTAAAAATCTTAATTTAGCTGTTATGATTGTACAATACAATCCAATATCGTACATTACAATCAGTACAAAATAGCCTTCATCTTAGTACAAAGAATTACGAACAAGCAATATTTCTGAATAATATCCTATAATATTATATGATATGTAAAATCCTTTTGTTCATAAAGGATGATTGCTGGATGATGAAACTTATCTATGTATGTTGTATGGTACGAACCACTTTGTACAGTATGATTAGTTCAAAATTAAGGGATCATCCAGTACAATGTCTGGGATGATCGAAAATAGCCTCAGTTGATCATGCACTACGATTGATGTCATATAGTATGATAACCATTCATAAATTAATCCTTAATTTATGCACTAATCATGGGGTTAATTTAAGTAAGTATTCAAAAATATTGTACCATACGATAGGATTGTACATTATGATCAGATCAAAATTTATGAATTAAGAACTTACTTAAATTAATTTGGCAGGTAGGGTTTTTGATTATAAACACATCATACAATATGATATGCATCGTACAGTATGACTTATGTATAGATAGCTATTTGAGCCAGATTAGATCATACAATATGATTAAAACTCATACAGTACATTCGACGGAGAAAAAAAAATTCTTCATTTTAAAACCCTCTCCCCCTGTGCGTGTGCATGGTTGCTCAGTATTGCATACAATTTGTGGCCAGACTCAAGAAAACAAAAATAAAAATAAATGAAAAATTATAACATTATAAACTCCAACTCCTACTCTACTCAGTCTTGAGTCTTCTTGTTATCCTGAGTAACTTATGATCTTCCTGAAATATTGGTATTCACAGAAAAGAGCATAATTCAAAAATATTCAATGAATAAGAATTCAATCGACATTATTTGTCATTATCAAAATCTCAAACTAGGTGTCATGGACTGCAACATCTACATGTACTATTGGCAAATAAATTTGGGATAGATTATGCACTACATATGAATGAACTAGTGAATTTAAGCAATCTAAGTTGAATATTCTAATGCATAATTATGAACTTTTTGTATGAAATCTTATGAAACAATCTTAGACATGTATATTAGGTTTACTCAAATTATGACATCATTGCATGCTTTAGGTAGAGAACTTTCAAACTTTGAAAAAGTTAACAAAATTATATATTCTCTACTTGATAAATTTGATACCAAAGTCACACTTATATGTGAATCAAATGATTTGAATGCTTACTCTATAGAAAATATAATCGGCTCACTGATTGTTTATGAGCAAAGTGTGAGTCAAAGACTTTTGGATGCAGGTGATGACAAAACTATAGTGCTAAAACCTAAAGACACGAATGGATGTGGCTTAGTAGATAATGAGAGTAAGAAGATATCATTGATAACAAATAAATTCAAAAGTCTATTGAAGCATAAGTATAAGCATCAACAAAAGTGGAGCAAAGATAAAAGTGGTAAAAAATTTAAATTTTTTTCTGATGTTATTTTCTTTGGGTGAAGGAACCTGAACATTTGAAGTTCGAATGCCCCAACTTAAAATCTCTTCCTGCAAAGGAAAATAATAAAAATAAACCGATTGTAATATTGGGAAAAGATAAAAAAACAAAAATCTCTTAGGCATACCAAGCTTCTAAATCATTAGAACAAGAGCAAGATGATGAGGTATAAGCATGTTAAGGTTTGTTTGTGTATTTTGTTTATGTGTTTTGTGTGTTTGTTTATCTGTTTTGTGTGTTTAATTTTTATTATATTTTAAGCAAAATTTTATATTTTTGTTTCTTTATTATGTTGTCATTTTTATGTGTTATTTTTTCTCTTCTTTTTGATAATATCAAATAGAGAGAATGTATTGTAATTGATTGTATTTATATTTTATTTTTTTTGTTATTTAGCTTTAAATTTTTTTTCCCTTTTTTTAATGAAATTCTTTTAGTAAGGAGGAGTATAGGAAAAGTATTTTTAATTTGCAAATTCAACCAATATTATTTGTCATCATCAAAAAGGAAGATAAGGTTGCAACTAGGGCTTTTGAGTTTATGATTTTGATGATAATAAATAATATTGATTATTTTTTTTATTTCTTCTAGTGTTTGTAGTACATATTTATTTATGTGTTGACTAATATTTTAGGTACACCATATATCATTCTTTGAAGATTCAAGGCTCAAGATTGTGTAGAATTGGTTATATTAAATGAGTTTGTAATTTTTATTTCTTGAGTCAGGTCTTAATATGATATATGTTAGCTTGGTGATCATGCACACACATAAAGGGAGAAAAAATGATTTTAAATATTTTAATTTTTTTATACATCGTACTATACTATATAGATCGTACTATACGGTCTGGTGTTATAGAAATTTATTAAAATATTTTATTTTTCTAGAAAAATATTTTTAAAATATAACTAATTATATAATACAAACACCGCATCGTACTAGATAATATATTATAATTAGAAAGCCCGTCGTCCATTAAATTAAGCAAAAAAATTGAATTTGAAAAGTTGTTCTAATCATACTATATGATGTTTAAAATATTACCTAATTTAATCCTATAATTATTCAACTGAAATGGCTTAATTTTAATATTTTGATCGTACTGTACGATCAACATAGACGATTTTAGCCATCCTATGCTTCATTCTGGATGAATTGCATTTTGATTGAACTGTTTGTATAGTAATAACTAGATAATATATAGTTCAAACATGCAAATTGAATTGTTCGTATAATACTAACTAGTGATTGTACAAAACTAACATGTCAAACTATGCACATCGTACTAGACAATCCTAAGATCGTACAATACAATCTTTGATGACTGAATTAATGTTTTAGTGTTTTTGAAGCACTATATTTAATCTTTCTCATAAGACTTTGTAAAAGCTTTTTGGCAGCCATTGAAGCTTCATTTATTTTTTTGGAGAAAACTTGAAGAGAGAACTTGAAAGGGAGAGAAAAAAGGGTGGAGTTTTAGAGAGGGAAAAGATCATTGGAGGGGATTTCACACAGTTGCTACGACAAGCTTGCACTTCAGTACCATCAGATTCAAGGTTCATCTTGAGGAAAGTTTTGGGAAGCTTTGACCCGGCTCCTCTGCCACACCGGGGAAGATGGAAGTAATTTTGTAAGGGCTTATATGCCTTGCTGTGGCGGCTAAATGAGAGTCACTAAAAATTTAATACAATACTCGGAGGGTGTCTCCAGGGAGTGTACGTAGGTAAAGGTTTGACTAAACCACTATAAATCTTGTGTGTTCTTTCCTTTATTATTTTTGTATTTATTTTTATTGCGATTAACTGCATATGTGAAATTAATAATTTATCTTTTTATCAAGAATGTAATTCACTTCCGCAGCAAGTTATAAAAAGATTCTTCTTTTAATTAAAGAAATTTTTAAATATCTAATTCCCCCCCCCCCCCCCCCCCTTCTTGGCGTATTTTGGACTTTCAGTAAATGATGTTAAAACTAAAATACCTTTTTTGAATGGACTACTAATGATAAAATTTTAGCGTAGCTGAATGTTAAATGTTTAAACTATTTTTTTGTGCTTTGAAATATGATTATTACATGTGTGTATCTACTTGCACAATTGGAAAAGAAATTTGGGATAGACTTTGAACAACTGAAGTAAAATAATCTAAGTTAAATATTCTGCTCCATGATTATGAACTCTTTCGTATGAAATCTAGTAAAATCATATCCAAAATGTATAGTAAGTTCAAATAAATTATTACATCCCTACATGTTTTAGGTAAAGAATTATATCAAATTTTGAAAAAGTCAAAAAGATCTTGTGGTGTCTACCTAGTTCATATGATGCCAAAATAACTGCTATTTTAGAATTCATGGTTTTAAATATTTATGCTATTGACAACTTACTTCGATCTCTAATTGCCTATGAATAAGGTATAAGCCAAAGGAAATTTGATGCAGTAGAAAGAAACAAAGAGAAAATGATATCCTTAAAGGCTAATGATTCAGACAGTTCCTTTAATGGAGGAGATGAAGAAATTGCATTGATGACTCGACAGTTTAGAAGGTTTCTAAGGAAAAATCAAAAGAATAATCAATAATGGAGCAAAGGTAAGAATTATAGAAATTCTAAACCTTATAATAATATTGTCTGTTATGAATGTAAGAAACCATGTCACATTAAAACTGATTGCCCAAATCTCAAAGTTCACCAAAGCAAGGAGAATATTGAAGAAAAAAAACAAATTACTACAAAGGCAAGTGAAGATCTCAAAAAGCCTTCTTAGCTAACTTCGCTTGAGATTCATCTGGAATAGAAGAAGAAGAAGTGAAAAATATGTAATGAATGGAAAACAACTATCTTGATTAGTTTGATCAAGATGAGGTATGTCAACTTTTATACGATGAATTACTTGCTATTTTAGTAGAGATTCATGATTCTTATAGGAAATTGAAAAAGAGCACACTAGCTTGAAAACTGAATGCTCAGTCCTGCAAAAAGAAAATGAAATGCTTAGAAAAGATGGTTCTTATGTTGAAAAGGATCATATGGCTTTGTTGGATGAGTTTGATGAATTGAAAAAGAAATATTCTTCTTTATCTAAACCACATGAGTCTTTGAAAGCATTACAAGTTAATTTAGAAAAGACTTTTAAAGAGTTAGAAGTATGCGTTAATATTTTAGATCTTATTGAGCACTTTTTAAAAATTGAAATATCTACTCTTAAAAGTGTTAATGAAATGTTGTTACAAAAAGTAAAGGCTTTTCAAAATAAACCTATTTGTAAGCACTCACCATGTCATGCATCTCATAAACCTAGGAATAGGAATCATAACTATCATAGGTTAATTAACCCTTTTCTTGATGTTAGATGTTATTCATGTAGCATATTAGTACACATTAGCCACACTTACACCATTCATAATAAAACGCACTTGGTGTGGAGTCCAAAGCTGCATCAAACACAACATAACATGTATTCTAATGATTTATCCAAATTCAAGGTGGGACCCAAATAGACTTGGGCTCCCAAAATTATTCTTCCATGATCTTTAGATTTGAGGGCTCTCACAAAAAATCTAGTGGGAGCATATGATTTTTAAGCTCAATATTTTTACCCTATCACTTGAAATCAGCCACTCATGAGCTTTTCAATGTATGTGTTTTTGTCTTGTGATTTTTTGTGATTTTATTTATATTTATTATTATTCTTTTGGTTTTAATGTTATTATTCTTTATGATTGTGTCTTGATCATCACACAAACCACCTTACTGAGCTTCATTGTCTGTTCTGCAAAACAAAATTTTTTTCATCCTCAATCATACTGTAAGAACCACATTCATACTGTACGATATGAACAACACTGCTTAAATCATAACCCTTTCCTTGATGAATAATCCAGATTGTTTTTATCTTTGACCATCATATTATACGAACACCTCTTCATACCATATAATCTATTTATCAATCCAGATCAGGATGAATTCATATTGGTTGGTATGACAATTATTATCGATCGTATTGTATGAACACATGTTCATACTTTACAAACCTTTTGTCAAAAGTCATACAGCTTAACTCCTCAAGATGAGATCCATGTCTCTAATCATCCTGTATGAGTCTGATCATACTATACGATCAAACACAACTTTTTGACTGATCATATGGCCTAAATAATTGCATACGATTGTCCCATACGATCCCACGATCGTACGATACGATATGTTAATTTTCTATTTAAACAGCTAACCTCATTCAATATTTTTACACTACTCTTCAAACCCTCTCTTCTTACATTCAAATCTTTGTAATGGTCGATGGAAAACACAGTCGGCAAACCCACGGGGCTTCCTTTTCTTGGAACCCTATAGATCATTATTTTCTTACAGCTTCTGATGAAGCTGCCTACAGATGATATAATGAAGCCAAGATCATGCCTTCCAGGCTTCTAAATCAGCATGCTCTTAAATTCCTAGTAATGAACCTATTTAACTCTACTGCACTTCAATTTTTTCTAACCTTGGTCCATTCATTCTATTTTAAATCCTTTATGAATTTCTCTCAAACCTTAAAATTAGTGGGGATGTTACGGTTATGTCTTCCCGAGTGTGTTGTCATAATGTAGAAATCACCAAGGAGGACATAGGAATTCACCTTCAACTAAACATCCAGGGAAATAGACCCCTTTTTATGGCCTCTAGATCTGATTTTAACTGGAGTGTTATACATATGTTGCTTATAAAAGCTGCACTAAACTTTTACCATCCCTTAGTACGAAGTTTAAATCAAAATGCTAGGGTTATCCAGCACGTTCTTACAATATCTATTATCCCTAAAGCTAGAGACCAAATAAATAAGACTCCCATACTGTCAATTGTCACCTACTTTATCATGTCAAACATTCAAATGGATGAAGCTCAAATGCTACTTGACTACATCCAAAATCTCACTTCCATTTAACTTCCAACCATTGAGAGAAAGCAAAACATCGCCATAGGACATGTGATTGGATATATCCTGTATAGAAAGTACAACATCATATATTTTCCTCCTCTTGATCACACTCTAATCTTCTTTTTGAATGCCTTCTTCTGGATGCTATTTTATAGGGATTAGGAGCCTGAAGATCCTCTCTTTGATAAAGAAGGAGAAGCTGCCCCTGTAGCTAATCCTACACCTACACAACCTCCTCACCATTACCCATATGAGGAGTTGATCCATAAATTTGACAAATTGGAGACTCGCTTGGATCAACAGCAAACCCAACATGATAATGATATGAGTTGGTTTATGGAGCAATTTGAGAACATCCAACAACAATTTACCAACATCCAATAAAAGTATGATAGCTTTACTCAGTTCTTACAACCACCTCCATTTACAACCAACTCCACAACCATTTTCTGATCAGGATCCATCTCTGTACTTGTTTGTTCGTGTTGTATTTATATTTTTATGACTTTGTTTTTCTTTTGTAGTTTGTTATTTTGTGAATGTATTGCACTTTTCTTTCCAGTTCTTTTTATGTTATTCTGTTAAATTTTTTAAAAAAATATCTTTTATTACCTTATGTTTATTTCTTCTCTTTTAAGTGGTACTTTTTCTTTCTAGCTGATTTGTGTTCTTAGATCTCATTTATATGCTCTTAACTTGAGAAATTGGTAGTATAAGAAAGTGCATTTCTTTTGATTGTACTATACGATTAAACTCATATAGTACGACTTGGATCGTATTGTACGAATGAACTCTCTTCAAGGCTCTATGTTGTTTGTAATAAACATACTTTTATTCTGACTTAAATGTTTAATAAATAATTGCTGACATTATTAAAACTCAAAGGATAAATGAATTTTAGGAATTTTTCATATCCCTTCATATTTCCTTTGCATGATAATTTCTTATATGAACTTGAAATCTAAATCGAATTGGAGTTGAAATGGTAAAAATTAAAATACTTTCATTCTACTACATTTTTTTATATCATTAGTATTTTTTGTAATTTAATAAATGAGATTCATTATTTTTTATAAATCAGACTATTTATTCCTATTACAAATACCAAGTTTGATTTGTAGGTTATTCCACCCTATGTAATAGAGCGAGTTACTCCTCTCTTCTATTTAGAATATAATCTTTACAATTGAGATTCTTAAAGATTTAGAAAGTAAGCAATTTGAAAAAAAATTAAAAGAGACATAAAATGAGTCCAAAATCAAAAGATATGTAATGAAATCAAAAATAAAAAGATGCACTAAGTGTATCAAAAATAAAAGATGTGCCACCAAAAGATGATAAAAGATGCACAAAATGAGCCAAGCTTAAATTAGCTTCTCTTTCTGGTAAATCTTTAAATCTTAGGAAATTCCTGTATTTTAGAATATGGATTACTTGATCTTAGAAAATCTTGGTTCTTTATTATCATTTTATAGTAATATTCTAATATATTTCATGATAGCAATCTGAAAAGTTTAAGTTTTCCAATCTAATTATAATTCTTGAATTAGATTTTTGTTTAAACAAAGGATTTTAGCCTGTGATGATGTTAAGCTGGATTTGCAAACTCTATAATTCAAATTATCTGATTGCAATAAAGTCAATACTTAACTTATTTGTCTTTTTATTTGTAGAGTACGTTTATTATATTCTAAAAATGCCAACGAGAGTTCTCATGACTATAATAGTTCTTTCCTTATTTGATTTGTTTGTCATTTTTAGTCTGTTTGTCTTATGCCTTTGGTGTTTATGTTGTCTATTTTTCTTCCTATTGTTTCCCTTTTTTGTGATGTAAAAAGGTGTAGTAGTAATTTATTATTTATCGTTATTATCATTATTTTATTTTGTTGGTTGTAGTTGTTATTATTATTTGCATTTAAAAAAATTAAAAAAGTGGGTTTTACACACCCTTTTCCTGTAGTTGGTTATCATTTAATGGAGAGTTTAGAGAAAAACAATTTTTTGAAAATCTAAAAACAATATTATTTATCATCATTAAAAAGGGAGAGATTGTTGCAAACCATATTCAAGCACTGGAATTTTGATGATAACAAATATTATTGTGTTTGTTACTACTTTCTCTTATTTCTATAATATTTCGTTTTGTGTTTGTGTATATTAATATTTTAGGAAATCATTCCACCGTTTACTTGTAATTCTAATAAGCACAAGATTGGTTAGACTCTAGTTACAGTCAGTTTTCATTTTATTCTCTATTTTTTTATTTATTGAGTTATATCATGTAATTGGGTAGATAACGTTGTTGAGTAACCTTGCACACACATAAAGGGAAAGATGAAAATATTTTTGAGAGAGTTTTTTTTTTTTTTTGATAATTCATACTATTTGAAACTGGTTTCATACTATACAAAGTTTTTCGTACACTACGATTTTAATTCGTACTATTCGAAATGTTATGCTAAATCAAAATCCTAACCGCCAAAGGTTAAGAAAGATACTAACTCTGTATTGATCGTACACTACAATTTAGTTCGTACCATACACCCTAATTAAAATATTTTTTAATTCATCCCGCAATATCAGGTAATCAAATCATATAAAATTAATGTGATAGATCATACTGAATGAAATAGTTCTTATTGTATAATTACTAGTGTACAAATTTGGTCATCCATTGGATTGTACTAGACAAAATCCATGATTTTTTATCTAATCGTACTGTACGATATCAACAGTGTGGACGATTACCCGTGTACGAAGTTGGCCGTCCAAAGGATCGTCCCAAATGAATAGAAGGAATTTTTGTATATCGTAGAATACGATGTTGATGCATGATGTATTATAAAAGATGAATATTTTGTCTGAACGATCATGCTGGATGAGTTTGAATTGTACTGACCATACCGTACGATACATATATCGTATTGTATGAATAGAAGACGGATGTCTTGAAATTTAGGGTTTTTTAAGCCCGTTATTTAAGGGTTGTTAATATTCTTATGAGACATCTTTGGCTGTTTAGTCTTCTTGAGAAAGAGTTTGAGGGAGAGAAGAAAGAGAGCTTGATAAGAGAAGATAGGGAGATTTTATGAGAGAGTTGTGAGGGGGTTCACAAGATTGATCCAAGCAAGAATCTTGCCTAATACCTACAAGTGTCTACTTGGAATCTCTATGGCTCTGGAGAAGAAGTTCTTCAGCAAAGATCGTGGTTCTCTAACCGTCACCTAGAGAGTGAAAATAGAGTTGTAGTTCTTTGACAATCACTAGGAGGATAAAAATAGAATTGATGTTATCTGCCTGCAAAAGTCACAGTTCTCTATTGCACCAGGGAGTTGAAAGTGATTTTATAGGCTTCTCCGTTTTGTTGTGAAAGAAAAAGGAGAGTCGCTTATATTTAGTACAATACTTGAAGAGGAGTCTCCAAGGAGTTGACGTAAGTCAAGTTAATCAAACCACTAATTTTGGTATGTTCTTTCTATTTATTTTTTCACATTTTTCGGTGATTTGATTTATGTTTGTAATATTTGATTATTATTATTATAAAACTAATTCAACTTCCGCATCAAGGGGTTTTTAACTTTTGTTAAATAATTTTTTTAAACAACCAATTCACACTCCTCTTAGTTAACCTCAAGACTAATTATTTAGGGTTTGATCACCCTCACGATCTCTCACATTAAAACTCTCATCATCATCAAAATAAGGCATGACGAGGCTAGGGCGTGAAAATTTAGAGCCACAAGTTGGTGAGTTTCACTTATATATATATATGTGCAAGATGGGTTGAAGGAAATCTAATGACTTAAAATATTTTTAAACGCTTTAATAAAGCAAAAGAAATGCCCATTAATGAGCATCTTATTTGTGATAAATTAGGAGATAAAGTGTTGAGTTATAATATACTAAGAAAATTGCATGTGCACTTATAAAAATCCAACCAACAAAAGAGATCACTTTACAACTCAAAGAGACTGAATGGACTAACCAACTTAAGGTGTGACAAAAGAAAAGCTTTCCAATTTCATTAACTATGAAGTATAACTATAATCAAGGCTATCTTAATGGAATTGGCAACAGCTTCTTTACTTGATAAAAACATTTTGTTAATTGAATTATAGGCCTACATTAATAAAAAAATATACGAATAAAAATAAAATCAAATGTCATGCGTTAATTTAAACAAAATGAAAATCTTTATAAGCTTGCTGGAATTTGTAAGCTCGGAAGAAAGAATGATTGAAACATGAGTTAATGAAAGATGACCTTCGTCAATAAACGTAAATAAAAACAATGCAATTTACATTTATACTTGCAATTTTGAGTTTATTTTTGTAGTGCTATGTTATTATTATTATTTTGGAAAATATTAAGGAAAAAGTCCAATTTCATTAACTATGAAGTATAACTATAAACAAAAGAGATCATTTTACAACTTAAAGAGACTGAATGGACTAACCAACTTTAAGGTGTGACAAAAGAAGAGCTTTCCAAAAAGCAAAGCAAACTGGGTTCTAAAACACATGACTCCAAATGGCAAAAGGAAAACTCCATACATCATAATATATCAGTGTAGGAGCTATACCCCTAGTTGTTGAATAGACCATCCGAGAGAAAGAGCCTGTTTGTCGAGATGACCATCTAAGGGGAGAACGGCGGAGTTGCAAATTCATTCAACATCGCCCTTCCAGAACAAACGATCTCTAAAATGCCAAAATAAATTGATAGCATAAAAAAAGGCAGCAATTTGAATAATCAACAAAAGCATTAAAATGTGATCCCATCCAAGTAATACTGAAAACGATGTCCCAATACAAAATCCAAGAGAACCCCACCAACAGCCATCATTGTAGTCGTGCCCAGGAGAAAGAACGCATCAAAACACCGTCGAAGATACAAGCATCGTTGGGATCGAAATAATAAGTCCTAGAGCAAGAGAAAACATGCACAATGACAAGCAAGTTAGTAAAACAAAGCCAAGAAATCCAACCAACCTTCAACAGAGAAAACAAAAGATCTCAGAACACAAACTCGGAGATATGTTGGCATCAAAAGAGGATGGGTGATGATCCCTGGTTGCCAAAAAGGCCATCCAAGGGACGAACCATCAGTTGAAAGTAGGTCAACAAACATCTTACATCAAAGAGCAATCATAGTATTAATTTTCTCATAAGATTTCCATTTTCAAAGAGCAATGGCAGTGCTATGTTATTTTGTTAAAGTCGCTGCTAAGCTGCTCTGCAAGTAACAATAGTTATGAAAATATGGAGAAGCTATGTGCAATTTGATCGTTTCTTTTACATACTTCTCACAGAAATTAAAAGAGTGGTAATTGAAAAAAAAAATTGCATGTAAAGCATTTCCAAGCGAGGACTTGGTGTTGCTGGACAGAGCAAGCTTATCAACTCAAGCCCGAACCATGGAATAGACAAAAATAGATCTCTAAGTTAATTCAACCTCCAAACAAGCTCTATGTATTGCCGAAGCAACTATAAACTCAAGTGCGTCCATCAACAAATTGAATATCTACAAATTCAAAAGATTAGAACAACCAGAAATATACACAGATTTTCAAGAATATCTTCACCCTTCCAATTTTCCACACATATGCGTTAATAAAAAAACCAAGTGGAATGGCTGAAAAAGCTAGTGGCCTCTGCAATATGCTTCAGTTCATTGACAACAGAACAATCAAAATCAGAGAAATTCAGGCCAGATTAGTCATCCATGCACAAGAATAATAAGTTCATTTTATTCACCAAATCTGCAACATAAACCAAAGGGAAAATCCACTTAAATAATTTATTAAAAAAAAAGAGAAATCTAATACATGCTAAAAGCCCAAAAGTTCATCTACCTTAAATAAAACAATGAGACATTGATAGCGGTGACATTGAATGGCAGAATTGCTGAACAATATAGTCATTGAGATCTCAAGAACCCCAAATTAAAAAAATTTAAAAAATAAAACCCAAACAAACACCATAAATGCATTGTAACTTGAAATGTTTTAAAAAATAGAAGAGAACGAAGTTGCGGGAGAAGAGAAGAGTTGAGAGTTCACCTAATTTGTGAAGCAGGACATTCCAACTGGGAGATAAAAATTTTGATTAAAATATATATAGGATAGACATTCCAATCGGCATGAAGCTCAACAGTTTACTTCATCTCTCGGGAACAAGAATGCATAGAGGCGGAGAGGCCTATATGCAAAATAAACGATTTAAGATGCCAACTAGAAGAATAGTTATGAAGAGGCTGAATAACTGGGAAGAAAATTTTGGGTAAGGCGAACAGTGGAATACGTGGCCAATTTAATCCCAAAGCATTACATTTCTTCACTTTAACACCTCGAACATACAAAATCAACCCCAAATGATCCCTCTAATAGAAATTGATCAAATACAATGTTATAATAAGTTCAACTTTTATCAATGGTTATGGTATATGCCAGTGAACAAAATGACAAACTTTTGACGTGAGTACTTTTGATGCATGCCCTTGTCTTATGTGCAAAATCCTAAGTTGCCATTACATGACACTTTTAAAACTATGAACAAATACACAGTATTAAAGTGAAACAAATAGTTGACTCCATTTTTTCCTAACTTACATTTTGAATAATTAAACTATTAACTTAATTCTATTTCATTTATAAAACACATTCATATTTACCACATCCTTATTCTAATATCACATCAAGACTTGATTAAATATTAATCACACTAAACTAATTATTCTTATAAATATTAATGCTTGCATCAATTCAAAGGATTGATATGATATTTTATTTTTATTTGAATTATATCAGGTGTATTTACATCTTCATAGCTCATAAAATATTGCTTTGACTGCCATCTCAAATAGGGGTTCAAGAGAAGCCCAAGTATCAATGAGGTGATCACATTCTGTATTTTATCTTATTACTTTTGTTGTTATACTTTAAGATACCGTAAAGAGAAATATATAGCACGTTTATGATCTATATTAAATAGAACTAGTATGTACTGATTAGAACTTTGTAGGTTATCCTAGATTAGTTCAAATATGCATGTTATCTTAGGCTTCGTTTGGGACAGCTTTCTTACTGCTTCCTAAAACAACTTTTCAGTATAAAAATCTTCATTTGAGATAACTTTCTTCCTACTTTATTTTCAAATTTTAATCATAATTTTTATTTGACCATTAAATTTTCACTGCTTTCAAAAAAAATTTATAATAAGAATCTATATTTTACAATAGTTTTAAAAAGTTAATTTCTCTACAATAACTTTACAAAACATTTTAAAAGCTGTCACAAATAAAACATTTATCTCATCTCATTCTTAGAGGGGTGGAAATGAGGTGTGATATCATGTATTAAAAGAGAGTATAAAAATCTAACAAGACAAAAAGATAAGAATAAAATAATAACAAAATATTAATATTTCATCAAATAACCATATTTCATTACTACAGGATAAAAACTCTATATATACTCAACTGCTACATTACTTTCCGAATTATGCATTAATTATTTAAAAATAGATTTCTTATTACATTTACCTCACATTTAAAAAGTTCAAACATATAAAATAATTGAATAATTAGTTATAATAAATTAATACAGAAGAAAGCCCTAATAATATTGCATCATATTTTATCATCTGAAATAATGTAGACAATTAACATTAGAGTTACCAAATTTTGTCACGCACATGAGTAAATTAAGGGCACAAGAAGAGAGAAGTAATAACTAGAATCTACCTAGAAAACTGGTTTGATAGAATATATATATATATATATATATATATATATATATATATATATATATATATATATATATATATTGAGGAAAAAAACAACTGAATGTTTGGCAGATTTCTGAATTGAAACATGAATAGGAAACATGCCAAAACCTTGATGTCGCCACTAATTATTGGCCGGGTGAAATGGAGTGCTTAGCATACAGACACATGATCCAACGCTGAGACCCCTTGGATCGGCCTTAAGCATTAAAGATTAAAAAAAAATAGAAATAAAATAAAACCAAATAACAAACTACTCAAACAATGGAAAAATATTTGAGGATCTTCGATCAGCGAAAATCATAAATTAAAGATTTCATGAGATCCAGAAAAAACCTCAGATATTTATGCCCGCAATGGAACTATGATGGCACTGTATGGAAATAAAGCCAGCCAGTTCTCTCAAAGGCAAGTCCGTCTTTATAATGGGGGTTTAAACGAATCAAATTTCAACGAGCACATGTAAAGGAAAATAAATCAAACT
The DNA here is from genome assembly GCA_016618105.1 of Dendrobium huoshanense. NCBI lineage: Eukaryota > Viridiplantae > Streptophyta > Magnoliopsida > Asparagales > Orchidaceae > Dendrobium > Dendrobium huoshanense. Next base: position 19,319,924 of record CM028351.1, on the reverse strand, counting down.
CGATTTTTTTTTTTTTTTTTTGACAGCTTTACCCTCTAAGTTATATACATGAGAATCTTAGATTAAGACATTCTAGGCTATGCATCTCTCTTTGAAAATCCTTTAATATATATTTTCTTTTCTTTTTTGAATATAACCATAACTTTCACTATAGAAGTTATGAAATTATCAAACAATGTTATTCTTCCTAAAAGTGATTCTAAATCATCTACTCATTTTTCTAATTGTTCACTTTGACATTTAGAAATATTTCAAAATCTCCAAAATCGTTTGAGCTACATAATTTGTCATCTTTGATAATTGCACAAGGATGGCATTAGTTATCTAATAAAAAAAACTAAAGTTGGCATTATTTTCCTCTAACATAAAAATAATTGTATGCTAATATCAAGGCATTTCAGACTAATAAGATTGTGAGTACTTTAATCACACATTATTGTATTTCTTCTAGAAATAATATATCCTCCATCAAAAAATCATTGAAAAGTTTAATTGAACATCTATCTTTCATCTTCAACATTCTTAAATTATAAACTCCAACAAATCAAGTATTCAAGACTATACAAGAAGAAATAAGCCCAAAAAAAATCTCCAACAAACTCAAGATTCAAAATCATTATCAGGTAATAATAATTAACCAAGCACTACAATATTATCCTTTCTATCCCATCTCTACTACACATCTATCAAAAAAAAAAATCTTTTGTTCATAGACTTTCTTACAAAATATCAATATTAATTATATTGGAATACCACAAACTCTATTTAAAGCATTTGAAAATAATAATTGAAATATTTTCATAAAGAGATGAATGCTCTTTAAGAAAATCAGTTGAGAGATTATTGAACTACCAAAAATGACGAAAACAATAGGATGAAAATAAAAATTTTCTATAAAATATAGAAAGATTGATAAGTAGCCAAAATATATATTGAATCCTATAGAATTGACTTACAAGAAATTTCTGCTGTTATTATGAAAATGAATACAATACGTAACCTTAATTACTCTTACAATCAATTATGGATGATTTATGCAATAATATAATATAAAGAACACTTTCCTATATGGTGTGTTGAAAAAATCTATAGTAATCCTCCTAAATTTAATAGTTTTTCACAAAGAAAAAAGTGTTCAAATTAAGAGATGAATTCTATGGCTTCAAATAATTTCGTAGAGCATTATTTAATATTTTCTCAAAAATCACAAAAAAACAAGATACAAACAACCAAATGAGATTATAACCTCTTCATGAAACAATCCACTAATAGTAAAATCTCAATTCTCATTTAGATATGTTGACATAATTATCATGGGTGATGATAAAAGAGTAAATTAGTCCATCAACAAAAATTTTAAAAATATATCATGAATCTACTAAAAGAAAGAAAAATAGCAAATTAAAAACCTCGTGAAACCCCAAATAAATCAGATTAAAAATATGACACAAATGAACAATGAAAAGCAAACATGGGACAATATCAAAGATTAGTTGAGAAAATGATCCATCTCACATACGTCCAAACAACACATTTGCACTGAGTCTCACCAAAGAAATCTAAAACCCCGCATTAAAAATTTTTTATAGATAAATTTGAAATGATAGATTTATACTATTGAGCTTGAGAAGTATTAAAAATTTGTGAGACCCATAAATCAACAATTCATAATAAGGATCCTTCAGTACAAAGATTAAGGATTCTGGCCTTTGGATAAAGACTCTTATGGCCCTTGGATTACACTCCACATGCTTCCTCTTCCTATTATCATCACCGGCTCCACTTGCGCACCTTTTTTTTTTTCTTTTTTTTTTTTAAATTACTTTGATTTATGTCTATTGTCTATATACTAACACACTTTGTACAGAGTTATAAACAATAGAAGCCAAATATTTTTTCTACTTTCTACAACAATTATGATGGTGTATACAGGAGATATGAGATATATAAGGAATGAAGTAATGCACTTATTCAATAAACGTAGTAAAGCTAAACAATATTCTGAACAAGAATCCTAGACATAATACCCGAATAGAAAAGAATATGTACAATAACTACAAAAGTCTGCAATTAACAGCTCAAACAACCTTAGTTCATAATGGATATGGATATAATTAAATATTAAAAGATATTAATATAATAGTAAAATATTTTGATTAAAAACAGAAATTCTTCAGCAAAAAGAATCTGACTATATGAAAGGGATTATTTGAAGTTCAATTTGGGTATAGTAAAACCAGCAAATAAACCAAAAAAGTCAATAACTTGCAAAGACAATTATAGGAATCGTAAATATTTACTGTTTGCAATCAAAACAAATGAAATGCAATAAAAAATTAAAAGACATATCTGAGGACCATCGATCATTGCAAATCAGAATTTAATGATTACATGAGATACAGAGAAAACCTCGGAAATTTGTATGCCCGCAATGGAACCGGGATGGCACGGTTATGAAAGCCAGTCGAGTCTCTCGAAGGCAAGACAGTTTTTTTCACAGAAAATACTATTTATTTGGAACTTTAATTGAAGAAAAGAATATTAAAATTTTCCATGCAAATTGTATTTAAGCCTCATTTGATTGCTTCAAGTTTTAAAGCATGTTTCCAAAATAATAAATAGAGAAATAGCTCAAAATAGTCCCCCCCCCCCCCCCAAACTATTCATATGTGGCCAATTTAATCCCAAAGCATTACATTTCTTCACTTTAACACCTCGAATATACAAAATCAACCCCAAATGATCCCTCTAATAGAAATTGATGAAAATGGGATATAAAATTGATGCCAATTTAGACGCTTGACTATTGAATATTGATCCCAATTTAGGTTCTAAGGGAAGTTTTGTGATCAAATTGTACGACCGATGAACTAAAATTTGATAAATGTAACACTTTAGGAGCAAATTGACCACATGGATAGTCCGGGATAATTTTCAACTTCTTCCCATAATAAATATTGCCATATTAATAATTGGGTTGGAAACAATTTGCTACTATTGATGATTTCAAACTTCACAATCCTATCAAAAATGAATTCCAATTTCATGTTCAAAATAAATGAAAAAAAATTCATTATTTTCTAAAACATATTTTAATCTATAAGCTACTAAAGGAACCCTTGCTCAATAGAGGGCTGATATTTATCCCAATATTAAATTACTTAGTCATAAGATGATAAATGCTCTTATAGCTTACGCCAAAACTAGGTATAACTCCCTCTTACGTAATATAAAACAAAAAAAAGAAATTATAATGTAATTTTTAAGTATAATAAACATTGTTATTACACATGATATCGTATATAGCTTAATCAATATAACAAAAAGTACTGTAAATCATCCAAACTAAAAATTTCAGCGTTATAAGATAAAGGACATGATCTGCAATAAAACTACATTTACGAAAATGTCTAATCACCTCTATTTTATGCATATGGATTAGAATCAGATGACATGTTTCTGACCAAAAGTCCAGAACACAAACAAAAGAAACAAGGAAAGAAAAAGTTAGGAGATTTCAATATTATTATTCAGCAAAAAGATTCAGCTTAAAGTACAAACAAAGGTTTAGTTAAAATTGGCTAAATTAAATCTGGCAAAACTGCAAATAAACTAAATAACTGACCAGAAAATATAAACATATAGATCATGTATACCTAAAAGATGTAGAAAATTGATGGGGGATAAAAAGAGATCGCTGAGTTCAAGGGAAACTCTAGCAATGACGATATAAGTGGGAAGTTGAACAGATTGGTTGAAGAAAATAATAGTGAAACGGGAAATTCAGAGGTAGAAGATAGCTACTGCTTTGTTATTAACCTCTCTGTGCTTCCATAAATCCAATGTATTACGACTAATCATTGCTATCACTATTTGATGCACATGTTTTTAGCACCAACATAACCTTAACAAATTCAACGAATAAAGACAGAGAGTATAACTAAGCAATATATTAAAGGAGCTTATAATTTATTAAACCAATGTTCTCCCACTTCAAGGCTTCATCAGGGTGAAAGTCCTTTCTATGCTTCCTTACATCCAATATATAACCCTTTACGAATAATCATTGCTATCACTATGTGATGACAAATGTTTTTAGTAATTGATACCAAGACAACCTCAACCAATTCAACAGATAAAAACATGAGTATAACTAGAAATAAATACTAAAGGAGCATAAAATTTAGTAATCCAATGTTCACCGACTTCTAGCATTCATCAGGGTGGTAGTCCTTTAACCATGTTGGAGCTTGACGATCCCAACGTGGTCTAGGAAGCACAATAACCTGGAGAATCTATGCCATTGAGATTGATATCAATTCCCGTACCACTTGGGAGAGCGACGATGTCCTCAAAGGTCGAGTTTGGGGTAGGCTTGTCACAGTTTGTTTTCATAAACCCACATGGATTCCCTAAATGGAAGGCCCTACCTCTTAATGAGGTCTTGCTATGTTATGTTTTCATTGCAGGAGATCAATTTGAAATTCAGTATGTGCTCTAGCTTTAGAATCATGTGTCATCCGCATTTTTTGTGGCAACCAAATTGGATGCAAGTTCTGATAAAGTTTGTATGATTTTTATGGATATAAGTGAAATGTCAAGTGTATGCATGGGTGAGGTGGTAAGTTTAATTTGTATGCTACTTGCCCAATTCGCTCCAAGATTTTAAATAGCTCAATGTATCATTAGTTGAGTTTAGATAAGTGCTCTGAGTGAAGTGATCTCTAGTAATATAGCTATAGTTTGACAAAGCCGAGGTCATTGACTGCAAAATCAAGGTCCCATGGATGTTTACCAACTTGATGTTTCATCCTTTGTTGGGCGCAAATGTCGGAGATTGTGCAGCATCATTATCAAGCTATTAGAGCTAATGAAGAAGAACTTCAATGGTGTATGTCTAACACATACATGAAAATGGTCAAAAATAACGCACACTATGACGCACGGCACAACACACATACTGCTCTATTAGCTTGGTGCGGCATGTGTTCAAAAAACACACGCTATTTGTGCCATATATGGGCAATAGCACATAGTGCAATGTGCAAATAGGGTGCATAATTTTCTACATAGTGCATAATTTATAATTAAATATATCGAGATTTATATATTAATATCATAATTAATTATTAATTAATTAATATCAAACTAATGAAGTATTAAAATTATTATTTAATCTCTAATCTTTAAATAAAGGCCTAAGCTAATATAATAAATTGAATTACTTCTTATCCAATCGGTTGGTTCTCCATTAAAAAAAAAAACTAATATGAGCAACGATGGAGTTCAAAAAGAAGTGAAAATGGTGTTCAGCTAGTTCTTCTCTGCAATTGCCCATATATTTCTACAATTTTTCTTCTCTTTGGCCTTTCTCTATGCTCTTCTTAGAGCCATCGGACCTTCTAGGGTTTGCTTCATTGCTAATTCCGCTTCACGTGAAGCCAAGTTTTGAAAGAGTAGTTCAAGGAAGCTATTTCACTTTATTTGCTGCAAAGGTAACAATTTTCTTCTCTTTTGTGCACTTCAACTAAATCTCATAAAACCACTTAATTACAAGATTTATTAAATTTGGGATTTAAAGCAAATTAGAGAAGGAACAAGAGTTAATTTCCTGTAGGATTTAAAATTATCATTTTTTGCTTGTCAAAATTTAGGCTAAATCTAGCTTAAATATTACATTCAAACAACCATTTAACCTAAACAAAATACACAAACAACCTCTCACATAATCTACCCAAAGAAACCATTCAAATAATCTAAATTTGATAGCATAAACATATATATTTATATATATAACATAATTTTTATAAACATATATATTGTATGCCATGTTTAATATAATTATTTTATATTGTATGCCATGTTCAAGAGTTAATTATTTTATATATATAACATAATTTTTATAATTATTTTATATTGTATTACCAACAATGCCTTGAAAGGGGTTTGACCATCATTCTTAGGATGATACTGTTTACAATAGATTGTTATGGCCTCGTACTTTATATATTGTCGAGATGATTTGTTCTCAACTCTAACAGAGTGAGGTAGAGACGCACCTCACAAAGGAGTTCCACAAAATTAGCAAGCTATTCTTCAACAATGGAGGTATTTTCATTCATTTTGATAGCAACGAACCTTAAACCATACACATAGGCAATCAACAACACCAAATGATAGGGGATAAGCAGCAACTGATGAGTTCTACGGCAAGTCCAACATCATCAGGATAAGAGGGTAAGGTACATGTATAAAGCATTATTAACTTAGCAAAATATAAAGGACCCTTATAATCTATCAACTCATTTTTTACTCACTTCAAGCCTTCCTCAAGGTGATAGCCTTTAGTTAGGTTTGAGCTCGACGAACCCCGTGTGGTCTTGGCAGTACGATGTGATATGGAGAGCCGGTCATTGAGGCTCGTATCAAATATTCTAAAAATCAAGAATAGCGTAACAGTAATTTGTATGCGTGGCTGGGTCCTAATAAGATAAGCTGATCATGATGTTGATGTTCATTCTAATGAAAACGAAATAAGTATTCCAAATATTCAAGCTTCGATATTCTTTTTCTTCATCTTGGAGCACTGGATTTAGTGTAAAATTTGAGTGTTGAAGAGAATCTCCGGCAGATTGGGCACGGCCTGTTCAAAGTAATCAACATCGTGTAACCCTCTTATACCTCTAAAACATTGGCCAAAGTTTGAAAAAAACAGTCTGATCTAAGCCATCCTAAGTAGTAGCTCATACAATATCGGTCCAACCCTAAAAAATGGAAATAAAACTTACTCAAATAGTATCATTCCAGATCACCTTCAAAGCATAATTTGCTCGAATATCAATCGCGATAAACAAACTGCATTAGCTTAGTTCTTGCAAAGCTGCAGAGAGAAGAGAAGAGGGAGCATTAGGTAGAAGACGAAAAACCTGAGTAGGGTAGCTTAGTGACTTGCTCGAAGCGAACAAATGAAAAAAATAATAATAATAAAGACAGCGGCGGAGACCAGGGAGGAGAAGCAGCGGCGGGGGTACCGACGGAGGAAAAATCCCTAAATGGCTACGTTGAAGAAGAAGACGACAGCATGTTCAAGCCGCCTTGCTGTAAGAGAAAGGTGCAGCCTGGCTGCTTGAGAAGTGCGAGAGACTGCGCAAGGAAGACATAGAGTAAGGTTGTTTTATAGGCCGCAAGTGTAATATAGACCATTCGATAAAGATCCAACGGTGCAAGATATAACATAAAAACCGGGAATGTTTTTTTTTTCCCGAAAAAATAGGGGCATTCCCAATTCATTACAAAAAATGAACGGCCATAAATAAATTACAGTTTTGTAAAAAGAAATAAAAAAAAACTTACAAAATAAAACTACAACAAAACTAAGAAACTTCTTAAAAAAGGAGAAAAAAAAATAACAAAGATTATAAACTTAGCCAAAAGAAATACAGATCAGTCCAACCAAACAACAATAACTAAACGTTAAACATAACAGACCATAACAAGAATTTACACTAAACATCAACGAGATCCCAAAACTCGAACCAGGTCGTCAATACCATCCTTTAAAATCTACAACTAAATAGCATAACCAACTCCAAATCATAACAATTGGCAACAAACTTCTGAATTGACCTCCAAAAATGCCAACAACAGTACTCTGACCAACAAAAACCAATTTCAAATCTAAAACAAGCCAAAAACAACCACAAAACTCCTGAGAAAAAACGTCATGACACCACCAAATAGCAACCAAAATAGGCTACCAACTCCAAAAACAACCTGCAAAAAAAAACCTACCAACACTACTAGGAAAAAAAGGGACTTAACAGAACCCAACAAGACATAAGAAAACTCCTAAAACAGTCCCAACCTCCGGGACTCAGCATAAAGGGAAAATCTTCAAAACCAACACCCAATAGATCACTCTTTTTGGTTGCTGAATCAGCCCTATCAGATATTCTGATTGCCAAATCAACCATCCAAAAAGAGAACTATAAGGCGCCCAAACATCACAGTCCAACCAAAAAACAAATCCAACAAGAAGAAAAAAACCATTAATCAACAAGATGCTGAATATGAGGAAAAGCTGTCCAATTAAAGACTTTAGTACGAACAACAAACATAATATTCTTACAAGTATAGTCCAGGCTTTCAAATTTATTCTCCATCTTTCTGCAGTTCCTCTCTTTCTAAATATAATAAATGGAGTAGCAAGTATAAAGCAAAAAAAAATTTAACATCTTTGGACCAATCTGAATTCCAAATATGCTCCAAAACTTGCTTAAGATTCGGCCTTAGCAAAAAGAAATTTAAACCAAGAACAAATTTTGAAATAATATAGAAAGAAAAATCACATTCAAAAAATAAATGTCTATGATAATCATCCCCAATATTACAAAAAAAGCAATTTAAAGGCACAATAATATTCCTTTTGACTAACAAACCAGCCGTTTTAAACCCATTAATCATATCCATCTAAGCAAAACATGATTATCTTAAAGCATGTCTCTTATGACAAATATAAGAATATCAATCCACCCTAGAAAAATCCTTATAATAAGCATTATAAAAAATCTTGAAATTAGAAAAATTTACCTTATTCCAAGAGATAACAAAAGAAACCTGATTCTGAATAGAGATACATAAAATGACCATCGCAATGTCTCTAGGCAAATGCACTAGCAAAACCCAACAACCATTATTAATCCAATCCCCAACACAATTATTATTATACAAAGAATCATCATAATTAACAAGAATATCATGAAGTGCTTTCCCTTTAAACCAAGGATCCCAAAACAAAGACAAAAAAGAATTTTTTTGTAATATTAAAAGAAATATTACTATGAATTTCCTTTGGCAATCCCACACAGCTCTTTCAAAAATTTTGAGTCCTTCTAAGAGTAAGGTTGTCAACAAGAAATATATTTGAATTTAGCCCAAGTAGCTAAAGGACCCAAATTATTCACTATACGCCAAATAAGAGAACAACCAAAAGCAAATCTTAAGGCATTAAGATCAGGAATCCCCAACCCACCAACATTTTTTGGTTTGCAAACCTCCTTCTAGGCTATCATATGAATCTGCCTAACATCCACTTCACCAAAAAATAAGAAATTGGAACATATTTTCTTGATATATTTAAAGCAACATTTTGGTAAAGAAAGCCCCCTAATCCAGTAAGAGATAACATTTGAAATAGTGAAATTAATAAATTGAATTCGCCCTACAAAAGATAAAAGCCTCGCTTTCCATCCCGCCAGAAGATCAATGATCTTATTAATTAATGGTTGGAAATATGAAATTAAAAGTCTTTTACAAGAGATAGAAAAACCAAGATAATATAAATTATTCTGAGTAATAGGAATGCCTAATACATGACTAATACCATTATCCAACAAACAACCTTTAGAAAACATGATAGTGCTCTTATCATGATTAATTCTTAAACCATACACTTTATAAAAAATAATGTAATATATTATTTAACTTTTTTGCATTCAAGATAGAAGCTTTTCAAAATATAAGAACATCATTCGTATATAATTAATGAGAAATAGAAAGCTCGCCAACTTGAATACCAACAAAATTATCCCCTTGTTCCTTATCATCAATCAAATTAGAAAAACCATTCATAATGATACATAAAAGATAAGGTGAAAGACGACAACCTTGATGAAGCCTGACTGAAGAATTAAAGAAACCATGAAGAGAACCATTAAACACAATAGATAAGAAAGTATCATCAATGCAATCTTTAATATAGGAAATAAAAACTTGAAAAAAATCTTTTTGAGCCAGCCTATTATAAAGAAAATCTCTTGAAATAGTGTTAAAAGTTTAATGAATGTCCAATTTGGAGCAGAAAAAATGATCTTTACTTTGACAATTAAAACCCCTTAGTAACTCGGCTGCCAGAATAATATTATCAGTAGAGATCCTCTTTCTAATAAACCAAAATTGACTATTATGAATAATAAAATGCATAACATCTCTTAATCTAGAAGTCAAAATCTTAGCAATAATTCTATCGAAAACATTACAGAGATATATAGGCCAAAAATCAGAAATATGAGAAGCATAGCTTTCTTAGGTATAGGAGTAATAGTTGTTTCTTTTGCTGCCCGAGAAAGATAGCCTTTTTTAAAAAAATATAAAACAGCTTTGCAAAAATTAGGGCTAATAATATCCCAGTTTTTCTTAAAAAACACAAAATTGAAATCATATAGACCAGGTGTAGAGGAAGAAGATCCCTGAAAAAACCACTTTTTTAATCTCCTCAAAAGAAACAGGAGCTACTAAAGAAGCCAAGTAAGTCTCAGGAATAGTCTTCCCCACTGTAATATAGAAGGCAGAAATAAAAAACAGGCTTAGGAGCATTGAATAAATTCTTAAAGTAATTAACAAAAGCAATAGCAATTTCTTTGGGATCAGAAAAAACACCCTCAAGAGTAAGAATAACCTTGATATTATTTTTATTTTGCCTTAACCAAATTTTAGAATATAAAAAAGCCAAGTCATCTTTTCCAGTAGAAAGCCATTTCGCTTTAGCTTTTGAATAATCCAAGAAGACAAAAGAGACATTAAAATTAAGCAGACCATTCACATTCTTAAGAGCCATATTAAGATCCTCATCTAACGGGTTAGCTTGAATTCTATTTAATAAATTAGCCTGATGCTTTCTCAGCAAAGCAATATTGTTAGAAACATCACTAGAAGAAGCCCAAATTTTCAATTTGATGATCAGATTTTTAAGGGACCGCAATTTGCAATAAAAATCATTAATAGGATTACCAACAGTAACTTCAGCAAATGAATCAATAAGTAAATCCTAGTACTCTGATCGATCACACCAATAGTTCTTGAATATAAACCTCTTATTTCTGGAATTTAATTAAGCTAGAATGTTAGCGTATAGCCCCATGTTTAAAATGTGAGACTTCTTTGTAATTTTACATACGGATTCATATTCACACAAAATTTGCTTAAATAAATTATTTAAGTAGATAATCATATATTAAATTTAATTGATACAACTAAAAAATGTCATTATCTTTTAGTGTAGAATTTGGTAGCGAGTAAACATTATGTAATAATAATAAATAGTGAACGAGCTATCTTTACATATTAGTTAGCTTTCATTATTGTTGCAGTCTAAAAAATTTGCAATAGTAGAGTAAAAGCATTTTGAGTTTTAGTTTTGTATGAAAATTTAGCATATTTATAAATAAATGAAATGTGCACAAGTTACCCAAGTTTTTATATGGAAAAACTAAAAAAGAAAAAAAAAACTATAAAGTTTAGCTAATAGGATTTTACTATGCAGCAATTAATTAAAAAATGTTTGATCGTCCCTTAACTAGAAGGTGGCATAGTTACAAGAGTGTGAAGAGTTGGTAGAAAATATGGCAAAGTCAGTATAAGGTGAAAGGCATTTAGACAATTGTAGCTAAGAAGGTCCAATGTCTGTGGTCAGGAGTGATTCAATGAAGGTTGTTGGAGGATGATGGCATTCCGATGGAGATGGTTTGACAATAGTGGTCCAATAATGGCAATCAAGCAACAAAATTTTGATGGCAATGGTTGAAATGAGAAGTTCCAACATTGGCTGTCTGGTAATGGTCCAATGAGGACAGTCAGGAGGCAAAGGAACAATTGTGATGGTCAAGCAGTGAAGGTTCAACGGTGATCGAGCAATGGTTCTGTGGTAGCAATCGTGTTATGGTCTAATGATGCTAGTCAAGTGGTGGTCTGATATTAGCGATCAGGAAGTGGTCTTATGATAATGATTGAGTTATAGTTCGATAATGATTGAGTGGTGATCTGATGACAATGATCAGGTGGCGAAGGTCTACCAACAACAATCATGCAGAGAATGTCTAAAGATGGTAGTCTAGCAATGAAGATCTAATGATGGTGATCAAGTGGCAAAGATTTAATGGCAGCGTTCGGTTGGCAAAGGTCTAATAACATTCATCATGTGATAATTCGATGACGTTGGTATTGAAGTTGGGCTCTAGGATTCTTAAAACCTATGAGCACTTTTGAATATCTATCTAAAGGTTAGTTTCATGTTGAAAGAAGAGGGTGGGTAGTATTTATAAATTTTTAAGAGTGGAATGCTCCATAAATATGAAGAAAACATGAAACACTCCATCAGATGACTCATTGATTATTTTTTATCATTAAGAATTTGTTCATCCTTTAAGTGTTTTAATATTATAGAAATTAAGTTATATTTGGAATGATAGATTTGTCTCATTGAGATACTTTATTTAATTATACATCTCAAATCTATGTTGGGAAAGTAAACCATGTTAGACCTGTCAATTTCGGGTTATGGGTCGGGTTCGGGTCGAACCCGAAACTGACCCGGCACTATTCGGGTTCGGGTCGACCCGACCCGTTTTTGCAAACGGGTCGATTTTCTGGACCCGAACCCGACCCGCTTCGGGTTCGGGTCAACCCGACCCGACATGCGTAACTGCGGACTGAGGCTGAGGCACAAGCGCCGCGGAACTGCGGCTGACGCGGACGCTGGCCGGACGGCGGAACGCGGTCGCTGGCCGCGGAACTGCGGTTGAGGCTCAAGCGCCGGAGCTGCCGCGCAGGCGGGGAAGCCATGACACGGGAGATGCCGCACATTCGGTGCGACGTGACACGGGTCGCACCGCGACGTGACGCGGGTTGCACCGCTTAGGAGAGCAGACTGGCGCGGGCAGGCGGGCAACTCGGGCTGGGGGCCTGGGGCAGTGGGCAGCTCGGGATGGTGGCCTGGGGCAGCGGGCAAGGGGCAAGGGCGGGAATAAAATTTTTTTAAATTAAACGGGTTTTCGGGTTGACCCGGCAACCCGTCGGGTCAACCCGAACCGACCAAACCCGAACCGACCCGTTTTTGCAAACGGGTCGGTTTTCCGGACCCGAACCCGACCCGCTTCGGGTTCGGGTCAACCCAAACCCGAAAATTCCGAGTCGGTTTTCGGGTCGGGTCCAATATTGACAGGTCTAAACCACGTAGTGAAACAAAATAGGAAATAGAAAATGGCAGTGTAAAAAAAAGAACAACACCCAAACTGTTGCTCACCCCTACTCTCGTCAGCATATATGCATTATTATGGGTCATATCTTCCTCAACATGTTTGCCTGATTATGTGTCATGTGAATCTTCCAAAGATAACTACCCATTTTCTATAAGCAATCTGATGAATTGATACCCAAGCTAGATGTACTTCATCATGGTATGAAATTCAACATTTTTGATTAGATGAATAGTACTCATGTTGTCACTATACAAACTCCCATTCTTTTTCCCCTTGCCAAGTTCAGCCATGAAACTTTATAACCATATCATCTTCTTTATAGCCTTAATGATAGTAATGTACTCAGCTTTTTGTTGCACATCTGGGCCTAAGTATTATGATTTTTGATAATAACAAATATTATTATTTATTTTCTATCACTATTACTACATAACTTTTTTGTTTGCCCTGCTTACTAACCTTTTAGGTCCACAAGTTCACTTACAATGCAAATCGGTTCAAGATAGGGTAGATTAGGGTTTAGTTTGAATGTAATTTCAATTTTAATATTTTTTTATTTTTCTTGAGTTAAGTCATGTATCTAGTGTACCCCAAGCTAAGTAATCTTGCAAACACAATCAAGGGAGTGAGTTGGCAAGTTAGAGAAATTTTCTCGTTTTTGTTTTAATCCTACGGGACAATTTCTATCATCATGGATAATTAGTTAAAAATAGAAAACACTAATTAGGGCATCTTTATTAATTAAGAGTGATTAAATTAAGCATACTATACGATTTGTATCGTATAAGATGATCGATTCATATCATGAAAAATAATCTCCAATCACAATTTAGGCAATATTTTAATTTTCAAAATTTATACATATCATACAGGACGATCTACATCTTCCTCAAAAGATAGATGACAATCATGCCAAAATTAATCTAGTGATTAGGAGAATAATTATGATAAAATTTAATTTGATCCGATCATACAGGATGATTGGTGATGATAGAGAATATGTATGGGATGATAAGGGATTGCTACCTATCATACCAGAAAAATATCATAATTTTTCAACTAATCATTTAGGACGATTGACACCTCATACTAAATAATAGAGAAGTGCATGAGATAATAAGGCATCGTCGAGTATCATACTAGATGAAGTTCATTAGTTTTATACTAATTGTCCAAGATGATATTCTAATTATTCGATATGATCCAACTATTTCTCTTGAACTAATCATACGGGGCAATGCAATTTGTACTAGCTGAATTGGTATTTTTGAACTAATCGCACATGATGATAGTATGATTGTATTGGACGATCAGAAGTGCAGTTTTGAAAATTAGGGCTTCTTTTGGAGGCTCTCTATTTTATCTCTCATATTATTCTTGAGTTAATCTTTTGTTGTTGGGTTGACCTGAGAGAGCTTAGAGATGAAAGAGAGGGGAGCTTTGAGAGAGAGAGAGAGAGATCATGGTCAGGTGGAGTTATGAGGGATTCATAAAGGTTGCTCCACACAAGGTTTCCACCATCTTCGTTAAGCTTCTATCTTAGTTCTTTAGTGGCTTTATAGAGACTCTCATCAACATTTGATCCAAGGTTCTATGCCTACCCTAGTAGAGAGTAAAAGGATTCTAAGGTTCTCTACTTACTCTAAGAGAGAGCAAAAGGATTTCCATGTTCTATGCCTACCAAGGAGAGAGTAAAAGGATTCAAGGTACTCTGCCTCACTAGATAGATGAAAAGATTTTGTAAGGGCTTCTCCGTCTTGCTATGGGGGGAAAAGGAGAGACATTACTTTTAATGCAATACCTGGAAAGGATGTTTCCAGGGAGTAGGTGTAGGTCAAGTTGACATAACCACTATAAATCTGCTGTGTTCTTTCTATTTAATTTTCTACATTTAATTTTTTACATTTTTCTGTGATTGGTTCTATGTTTGAAATTTTAGATTTTTGCAATTATGAAATTAGTTTTGCTTCTGCGCAAATTATTTGTTTTAAAATATTCAAAAAGATTTCAAAAGACTTTCTTTTTGCCATAAGAAAATTTTTAATAACCAATTCACCCTCCCCCCTCTTGGTTAGACTCGGGCTAGTTCATAAAGATTTAACAACCCTCATGAACTTTCTATTTTGTGGTTGAAAGTGTAATAATCTTTTGTAACTTGAAAATCATCAAACTCTTATCTTTTCCAAAGTGAAGATATAACCAGTTGTGCTTCTCCTACCATCAAGATTGCTAGGAAGATTAGAATCCACATACCCCTTTAGATCAATCCTTGTATCTCCAAAGTAAAGAGCTTCCTTAATTGATCATCTCAAGTTTTATATAATCAATTTAATTGCCTCCATATTAAGTTTGTCTAGGTTACTCATAAATCTGCTAACTACTCACACTGCATTATCGTATTTAGTCTCATACAGATCATAACATACATAACACTTCCAACTATTGAAGCATATAGAGTCCTCTTAATCTATTCTTTCTCTACTTTAGATATAGGGGTGTCAATATTTGACCCGACCCGAAAACCCGACCCGAACCCGACCTGAAAATTTAGGGTTAGGGTCAACCCGAACCCGAAACGGGTCGGGTTCGGGTTCAGCATTTCGACAAGTTTCAAAAATCTGGTCAGGTTCGGGTTAACCCTTTGATCCGAAATTGACCCGAAAGTGACCCGATTTTGACCCGAAAACTCGATTTTGACCCGGCAACCCGATTTTGACCCGTTTTTGACCCGAAAAGAGGAGATTGACCCGTTTTTTACCCGAAAATTAGCCATTTTCTTGTTGGAAATGGGTCATTCGGGTCATGTCGGGTTGACCCGGACTCGAAGCGGGTCGGGTTCGGGTCAGGAAAACTGACCCGTTTTTAAAAACGGGTCGGGTTCGGGTTGACCCGAATAATGCCGGGTCAGTTTCGGGTTCGACCCGAACCCGACCCGTGACCCAAAATTGATACCCCTATTTAGATATATGTAATTATTCATTGGATAGTTGAAAATGAATACCCAATGGAATGTAAATTGGCTTTGCTTCACTCATGTTGAATCTCTGCATCACCTTATCAGCATACTCAACTTGAGATAACTTTATTATACCTACACTCCTATCACTGTTGATTCTCATATCGAGAATTTTTTTTATTGGACTCAAATCTTTCATTTCAAACTCTTTTGATAATTACTCCTTTAGACATCTTATCTTCTTTACATTTGACCATGTTGTCAGCATATCATCCACACACAAAAATAGAATAATATAATAGTTATCAAAATATTTTAAAAAAGAATAGTGATATGCTTGGCACTTCATGTACCCATTATTTGATATAAACCTATCAAATCTCATGTATCAGCATTTTGGTGCCTTCTTCAGCCCATAAAGGCTCCTTTTGAGCCTACACACAATATCTTTTTTTACATGTGATCACATATCCCTAAGGTTATACCATTTACAACCCTTCTTCAATATCACCATGAAGAATGCTATCTTTTCATCTATCTTCTCTAGATATAAATTCTTCACTATTACTATGCGTAGTATAACTGTGAATGTAGTCATCTTTACCATTAGAAATAAAATTTCAGGGTAGTCTACTCTTCTCTTTGTTAAAAATCTTTATCTATAAGCTTTTCCTTGTATCGCTTTCTATCATCAGGTTCTTTTTCAACCTGTAAACATACTTATTATATAGTGCTTTCTTACCATCTAGTAGCCCTTTTAAGTCCAAAGTTTGATTCAACTCAAGTCAATGCATCTCATCATCCATGACTTGCTCCCACTTCTTTAAATCATCAACTTGAATGGCCTTATTATAACACTCTAGTTCACCACCATCTATCAGTAATAAATAGTATAAGAAAAGAGAACATATTTGTACTAGTTTTGAAATTCTGATAAATTTTCTAACTTCAATAATAGGTGTTTGAGGAATTCTCTGTACTTCATTAACTTGAGCATGCCTTCTATCTTTATCTTTTTGGTTATCATCATCCTATATATCAATATATTTGGAAGAATCTCCAAGTGTCTCTTTCTATTCTTGTACACTTCATTTTTTTTTAATGTAATATACTTACTCTTAATAATATTTTGATTATGATAATTCCAAAATTTATAGTTAAATTCATTTGAGCCATATTCAATGAATATACACTTCATAGATTTTAGATCAATATTACTCGTAGATCATGCATCAACATAAACATAGAATGAATAATCCAAAACTTTGAGGTGTGATAAACTTGCAGCCTTACCAATCCAAGCTTCCTCAGGTAACTCCTAATTTAAAGGAACTGATGATCTATGATTTATTAGATAAATAATAGTATTCACTATCTCTATCTAAAACTATTTGGGTATATAAACATGCAGACTCATACTCTTGACACAGTTATAGTTCTATTCATGTGTTATGCAACACCATTGTACTATGGTATTATCTGATATGAGACATTCCAACTTTAAACATATCTTCTTCTCAACCATGACCTTCCACTTCTTGAAAAAACATTAAACATATGTAACTTGTGTTTTAAGAAGTATACACATATATTTTTATTGTGATCAACGATAGAAGTGATAAAGTATAAAAAACCATATATAGAAGAAACTATACTTAGACCCCATATATTATTATGCACTAACTCCAAATTGTTTGACTTTACCTTTGAACCAGTCTTTGAGAAGTTCACCTTCAATTGCTTGCCATATACACAATCTTCATAAAAAGTAGATTTATAAATTTTAAACCAGGAGGTTTCTTCTAATAAGAAGTGAATGCCTAACTTTTTTACTTATATGACCAAGCCTATGATTTAGAAAGAGCTTATCAATACTTCATTCATTTTAATGATAAAACTAACTATTGTAGATCATGCCATAAGTGATGAATTATGGATTTTGGTAATTCCATAAGAACTTAATCAATTCATTAAAAATAATGTATAGGCATTGGTTAGTAAACCTGCTGATCAGAGTGTAGTTGGTACCATATGAGTTTTTAAGAATAAGTTGAATGAATCTTGATCAGTAGTTAGAAACAAAGCAATATTAATACCTTAGTAGTATAATCCAGCATAGGGCAATAATTTTTAAGAGACTTTTACCATGGTAGCTATGTTAGAGGTCATAAGAGTTTAACATTTATTTTATAGGTTTTAAGTTATATCAAATGGATGTCAAAAGTATTTTTTGAATGGTTTTATAAAATAGGATGCTTACCCCAGGCTTTGAGAATTTTTTATTTCCCAATTATCTTTTCAAGCTTAAGAAAATATTATATGGGTTGAAGCAAGCACATAAGGAATGGTACAATAGGCTTAACAACTATTTGTTAGAAAAATCATTTGTTAAGGTATTGTAGACACCAACTTATTTCTTAAGAAAGTTATAGATGATATACTCATAGTACAAATTTATGTTGATGATATACTCCTTGGATCTACAAATGATAATTTATGCAATGAGTTTTTTGCCACTATGAATAGGAGTTTGAAATGAGCATGATGGGTGAGTTGACTTACTTTTTTGGGTTTAATGTGAAATAAAGAGAAGATGGAATCTTTCTTTTAAAAAAATATTTTAAAATTTTTTTAAAGAAATTTGATATGGAAGGTAGTCAGAGTATAAATACACCTATGAGCCCGGCCATATATTTAGCCAAGGATATAGATGGAAAATACATTGACCAAAAGAAATATAGAGGGATTATAAGATCAACACTCTACCTGACTTTTAGTATACTAGACATCAAATTTAGTGTTTTAATTTGTTAGGTTTTAAGCTAATCTTAAGGAATCTCGCATGATTGCTATTAAGAAAATTCTTAGATATCTGATAGGCAACCAAAAATTAGGCATATGATAGCTTAGAAATAGTTCCACATTTGACCTTATAGGATATTTATATTTAAATTTTGTTGGGTGTTGAGTAGAAAAGAAAATCACATATAAAACTTACCAATTTGTAGGATAGTCTTTAGTTTCTTTATCTAGTAGTAAGCAAAACTCTATAGCCATGTCCAATCTGAAGCAAAACTCTGTAACCAAAATGAGTCATTGATCGATTTTTCAAAATATTTCTAAAACCTTATTTTGGAAACCCGCTCTCATACAACTTGAATTTAAAAATCTTACTTAATTTATCTAGAGGCTAGGGTTTTCAAATCATAATGAATCATATAGTACAAGCCAGATCATACAGTCCAATTAGTTCACATAAACTAATTTTTTAATTAGTTGTTTAGCTTATTCTTTATATACTAATCATACATCATGATTGTATGATGTACAATATGATTAGTAGAACAAAATTTAACTTTTAAAATTTGTCTCACTCCCCCTCAATGTGTGTGTGTACGATCACCCAATTGCATACACTCTTATGTAGCCAGACTCAAGAAAAAGAAAATAAAGAAAAATAAAATTACAGACTTTATTTACTTGACATTTCTATTCTACCCATTCTTCAGCTTTTAGTAGCCTTGAGTAGTGTATGTCTTACTTGTAATGTTAGTGCTCACAAATAAAAGAAATATCTAAATTATTCAATGAGAAAAGTAAAATTTTAATCAATAATATTCATTATAATCAAAATCATATACTAGGGATCATGGATTGTAATAGAAAATTTAAAATTAAGTTGTAATTTAAAATTTTAACCAATGATATTTGCCATCATAAAAAAGGAGGATATTATTATAATATGAGAGCCTGAACTTATATTTTGATGATTACAAATATTATTGGATGTTTATTTTATTTCATCTCACTTTATAATATATATATATATATATATATATATATATATATATATATATATATATACTACTAACATTTCTGGTTCAATATACATAAAGCACCATCAAAGAATAATAACTCAAGAAAATATTGTGTTGGTGATAAGTGTAAATTCTATGCGTTATATTTTTAGTAAAAATGTGTTTTTAATTATGATGTGCCTGAAAAATATAAAGAAAGACACAAAATTCATAGTATTATCCAGTTCCACAACGTTAGATAAATCAAAGCCGCTGCGCCTTTAAGAGCACCGTTAGAGCATTACATATAGAAAATTATGGCATCGACTTCTCTGTCAGGCAGCACCACAATGTGAAGATGTCAGCTTTGCAGTGCCTTATTCTTGTCACCTAGTGTTACAACAACCCAACATATAACACCTCTATGCCAAAATTGTCCTAATGTCGTAACATTCAAACACAACATCATAGTGGTGTGGAAGTTGTAACATCCCAAGGATACGATCTGCTAGTAAAATGATGCAACTATTCACTAAGTAATTGATCCACATCAGCAAGTACCATGGCGAAATAAGAAAAGTAGCACAATAACATTAGCTCATTTGTTGGGTGCAGCGGTGCTTATCTTTCTTGCGACGTAATGCTAGATGCCTACTATGTTTTCTTATAAATAGTCATTGTGTTATATTTGTAGGAGAGTTCATTCACTTAGATAATTTTAGTATAATTCAGAGTGCTTCTCTAAAACTCCCTTACAATAACAACTAAGAGAATTTAAAGAAGTTCTTAATACCATCATTATAGTGTTTGGCTTATGTTTGAGTAGATAATTTTATAAGTAAAAAGGAGTATAGAGGAGATCCATTGAACCATTCTTGTAATATATATCTCTTTTATTTTCTTTTCATCATGCTATTAATGAAAATGAGTTTGCTTCAATTTAACTCTATATCAGGCTAAATTCTATAGTTTTGTATTGATTATGTAAGTATCATATGTAGTGATAATGAATTCTCTTTTTCCTTAAATGATTCAAAAAATATTTTTAATATTACTATATCATAATTTAATACACATGGCCATATGTATATTTAAAAATAGGTATTATGTGGGGCCTCAAGAGAGGGAAGTAAGAATAACTAGAAATATTGAATTAGTATGAGTGATTGTTGTAAATTTAATTTTATTTAAGTGATTGAATCACCACACATCTATTTTTATCTAGTAGGATAATTTTAGTAAAGTTAGTAGACAATATAAGTGTTTGCAAGCGAGCATATCTTCTTCGTGAGATCGAAACTCTACTCTATCACTATCTTACTTGATTCGACATGTATACTTACCTGTATTAAGTGGGGCTTTTATAATTTTTTATATAAAAAAAAAACCTAAGCATTATTAGGGATTAATATAGCCCTAAATAATTTTATAATTCTATTTGTTATTCCACAACCCCCATAAGTTGGCTAGTTAATTTTTGAAACAGTATGTATTTATTTTCTTGGTTCTATTTTTGTAATAGGTGTATGTTAGCCTAGCAACCATGCACACACATTAGGGAGATTATAGTTAAATATTTTAATTTTTTTGAAGATCATACTATATGATTAGTAAAATTAGAAAATAACTAAAATGTCTAATTAAATGTGATAAATTTTTAATGGGCTATAATTAGCTGTACCATATAACCACAATATCATACATGATGATGAGCTATATTTGGTATCCCTTGTAATTTAAATTAGGCAATAATTTGAATTTTAAGATATGTTCTAAGCATACTATATGAAATAGTTTATCATGTATAATGTTTATAAATCTTGCCTGATTTAATCTCTATAATTAAGCAATCAAATCAGGATTAATTGAGATTGATAATCGTAGAATTTAATCTTGATTGTATTGGACAATCGATAAAGTGACCTTCTAGATGATAATTAATTATAATGGGGTTCAACCTATATGAACTACTATTTGATTGAACTAATTATATTGGATGATGTTGTATCTTATATTAGAGAATGATTTAATTGTATTGTATGACACGTATTATACTATGTGAACATAAGCAACAAAATTAAAATTAGGATTTTTTTAGAGCCCTCTTTATAAACTCTTTGAGAATATTTGTGCAAAGGTGAGAGATAAAGGGTGAGGTTTTGTGAGAGGTTAATGATCCTTAAGGGTTTCAACGGAGTGTGATAGAGGTTTTTATATGGTTGCTTTAGTTTCCCAACATCGAGGGTTTTCTGGTTGAGTTGGTGTGTCTCTTAGGAGAAGTTCTATGAAAGAAAGGCTTTAGGACCAAAAATCGTTGGTGACTTTGCCAGAATAAGGAGGTGAAAGGAGGACTCGACGAATCTACCAGAGCGAGGAGGTGAATGGCAGACACAGTGATGCCGCTGGACTAAGGATGTGAAAGGAGGACACGATGACTCAACCATATTGAGGAGGTGAAAAGAGGATATAGAGGCTCTTCTAGATTGAGGAGGTGAAAGGAGGGATTCTTTAGGTGTAACAAGTTTGTAAAGGTACGTCAAGTGGAAAGTCAGACTTCTCTACCAATTATAGGCTGAAGGAGAGTTACTTTGTTAGTGCAATTCTTGATGACATGACCTGCAAGAAGAGGAAACATATCAAGTTGACCAAACCAATATAAAAATTGATTTATGTTTCTTTACTTTTCACATTTACTTTATGCATTTTACTTCATGGTAGTTCTATTTTCAACACTATGTGTTGATTGTAGTTATATCTATGATAAAGTTTACTTTGTTTAATTGTGATTTATATGTATTAAAAAATTTATTTTCTACTAAATTCAAAAATAAAAAATATGAACTTATTTTGAGTTGTGTAGTGGTTGATCTTTTTTTTTTTAATCAAATGCTTCGGCATGAAATCAAAATTTTGTTTTTAATTCAAACGGTTTTTAAAGCAATTTTTAAAACACCAATTCACCCCCCCCCCCCCCCCCCGTCTTGCCATGACCTTTTCACATTTAGTTGGTTTCATAGCCAATTATTGAACTTTCATTTTTGGCCTCTATAACATTTAAAAACTCTAAGTCACCATTTTTACTGAGAATTTTAAAGTTACATAACTTAAAATCCATAGGGGTTTTGTGTATTATTTTTATGTGGAAACTTGGTTTATATAGCAATGAATTTAACCCTAACCTAAGCCAGGGTTTCCCCTAGAAGATTCACTTATTATTTTTTATTACACATCTTAGAAAAATGTAGAAAATTAACCCCTCATCCAAATTCATTCAAACTGTATCCATATGATTCTAAGGTATGAAGACTTGTCGAGATTTGAATACATTTGGTCATCTAATTACCAAACCATAAAATCTGCCCAATTTAGGAGCCCTAATTAACCTATAAACTTTGACATATTGTATTTAATTTTAATATATTCACAAAATATAAAACTAAATAACACTAGACTCTTGATGAACTTTATAAATAAGGAAAATTAATCAAAAACTTAATTAAGTACCTAACTTAATTTAATAAGTACCTCAATAATAATTCAAGCCTAAATTATGAAAAATCATTAAAAACCTAATATAATTTTGATAGACTTCAAATTTTGAGAGATCTCAATTTAGGTTATCTATGACTTATATTTGAAATTTCATCATGTTTGGAGTTGATTTAGTCTGGCTAATTTCAATTCCACTTTCTTTAATACATAAAAATATTAATCCTTCAAATGAATTTTAAAAATTCATAAATAAATTTTCTAAAATTCACAAAATAATATTTAAATTGTATTGGATTCATAATAATCCAAATAATCAAAGAAAAATACTTTCAAACATAAATAAATCAAATAGATTCAAGTTATACTTAATCCAAAGTATAGTTGAATACCTAAAGAATCATGCCAAACCTAAGCATGTTCAAAATGCTAAAATGATTCTGATAAAAAATCAAATAAAGGAGCTCAAATTATATTGATATATCCTCTTTTAATTTGTGAATATATATTGAATAATGATATTAAATTAACCTTATTTCCATCCCACATATTAATATTAAGAGAAAATCACAATGGTTTGAAAATTATATTAAAAAGGAATAAATTATAATTAATGGGTGTATTCATAATAAATTACTTAGCATAATCTCTAAAAACTTGTAGCACACCTTAAGATATTGAATTCTTAATTGATCAAACTAATATAAATAGACCTTACTTATGTACTTTCCTTGCCTCTTTGGGTAAAGCATTTACATGTCATTTTGTGTTTAGGATTTATTAGTTCCATAGTTTCATTGCACTTTAAATTCATGAGCTAATATATTAAATTATAATATAAATATTAAAGCCCAAATAACATTATTATAAAATGATTAATACATTTCAACTTAAACTTAAATAAAGTCCCTTTAGACCATTATTCAATAATAAAAACATTTTAAAAAGGAAGCTATAAAGCATAATAGGATCACTAAGCCACACATCTTAGCACACACTATAGATTATTTGGTAGGGAAAGAAATTCTAACTTTAGATAAGATTGTTGTTTGAATTAATGAAATACTTATTGATGTTTATTTTTTATGCAGTGAATAATTTATTATTCTAGTGGATGTGTGTGATACTGTTTTGTATTGCTGGATGGTTTATTTTATTATCTTTATCTTTGTGATGAATTTGTGGTTCTGTGATGGTCCTTTATATTATCCAAGGTTAAGAATGATTTGGATGATTTACCACTAACCATATATTATGCAGGTGGTCATGCTTATGTAAGATAATTAGAGGGAGGGAGTGTTAAAATGTTTAATAATAAAGTTAACATAATTTTAATGCAGGTTATTAAATTAGCTTATCCCCCTAATCATTAAAAGTTAGGCCTATATATGGGTTGCTTAAATGTGAGCAAGTGTCTTTGAGACACTATATATGTGTTTACTTTTATTGATATACTTGCTTTCATACTAAATATGCAAAGAGTATATAGTGTCTTTTTATATTTTAAAATGTAATTTAATAAAGAGTTATGAAAGCCTTTTGAATTGGTTTATTTATCCAGGGATAAAGGAACCAAAAATAAGGAAATCTCCTATTCTTTTTTTTAGAGATTTATTTCTTTTTGAAATCTTTATGAAGGATGATCAATAACAAGGAGACTTAAAAACTAATAAAAAAACCTATTTCTTTATAAAAATGCATGCATCTTACATATGAGTATAAATCCAATTTATTAGTGGTGGAGCTTGGAAACCTTTATTTAATTATAGACCCTGGTTTCTATTATATGATAGTTGCCACATTGGACATTTCACTTTCTTTATTCATTTTCCATACAATGTGTTTACTTTTTGTAAGCACTAGAAACTCCTATTTTTACTAAGTTTCTTCTTTTCATGTACTGTTTGGTTGGATTTACACTTTGGATCTTAGGAAGATAGGTTTTTTTCTCACAAATAAATAATAAAATTTAGGATTAAATAATATAACAAGATTATCAGTTTAAAAGTAAGCTAGGATTTTGTTGGGGTATCATAATGCAAATTGAGATATTCTTTTCCCCTATTTACGCACCTTCTTGCCTATGGGTAGAAGTAGACCACCTAATTTATTAGGGTACAGTTCTATCTTAAAGGAGTTATGCTCTTTTAGAAAAAAACCATTTTCTAAGCATTTTTGTAAAAACTTTACATTATGATTATTTTATTGAGTCAATTACTATGCAAAACATATTAGAAATCAATTAAAATTTTTTAATTTAATAACATTTTTCTTTAGAAATATATATTCACCATTCATGGACATGGGCCATTTATGATTTCTTAGATGTCAGCCCATACTCTAAATTCTAAATAAAAATAACCTTTAAGACTAGGATCATAGTTTCAAAGTGATTAGGAGAAGTCTAGATGGTAGTTCTATCCACACAAAATTATAAATCTAGAAGATTCAAGCCTTCTTAAACTCTTATTAAGAGTCAAAGACATACGATCCATTTTCTTACTTTGCTCTTTATTAAACTAGGTTCGATTCACTACTATGTAGTGATTCATTTAGATTTAAGTTTTAAGGCAGACTTAGTATCATAAGTCCATATCCTTCAGAAATAAAATAGCACATTTCTAAAAAAATTCTAACATAAACAATAAATTTCAATTTTAATCTATATAGACCACTATATGATAGACTGGGGTTAATTTTGAGTTTCTCAGAATTTAATGCCCCCTACTTTTTATCCTTTGACTTTAGAAGAATTACTCAACATTGAGTTATCCCTTTGGAAATTCCTATGAGTCCCTACTTTAATAGAGGATTTTTTTAATAACAACTTTTTTAAAATATAATTAAACATAAGAGCTTGCCTTTACAAGGAATTGGTAACTCTATATTAAAAGAAATCCTACCTTATTCTCAAAAAGTAGGGGAAAACCTCTTGGAATGAAGATAACCCTTGTAAAACATATTTTTATCTTTAAATACCTTTTATAGAATTTCATTTCAGTCTATCTAGATGATGTGATATTCTCTTTGTTGTATTTGATATAGACATGGTGCACTTTTCAAAATTCATAATTATTTTAAAATCTTTCGTATAATATTATGTTTGATTCTCAAGAATGTATATTATTATCTTGGTTGTATTTGATTACAAGAATGGTAAAATTTCAAAACACCTTTCATAGAATATTATGCTCATCTCTTAAGATGACATGTTATTCCTTAGTTTTTGTTTGATCACATAAATGATATTTTCTAAAATCCTATTTTTGGCTTGGAATCCATTATAAAATACTATGTTTTTCTCTTGAGATAGCACGTTTCTCAATATAGTATCCAATCACAAAAATAGGAAAGAACATCTAATCAATATTATTTTATTTTCCCATATGTACAAACCTAGAAAGCCAATTGATCACATTAACTTACTTGTTTTATGTAGGTCTTGCACATTGATTTCCTAATTTGTATAATTTATGCATGACTTATATCAAGAAATTCAATAATAAATTAATTTTATTTGTGATAATTATAAAATTAATGTTGATGCATATATATCATATGTAAAATTTAATATGAGATTTATGGTTTTAGTTAAATTTATACCATATTGATTTTTAGCTCATCTTAAAAGGTTGACCATAAGAAAATTCGTACTTATGAAGTTTTGACGAAGATAAATGATAATGATTATGAAATAAATTTTCTAATGGATGCTCATATCTCTCTAGTATACATTATACTAGATTTAAATATTGTATCATTGTTAAGCCTTATAAATCAATGCTCCTAATGTAAATATTATTAACATTCATATTAACATTCATTTATTGACCCCTTTTACCATCTCATTATTTAAGATCTCACCATTCAGGCTAAATTTTTGACGATTTGAACATCACCAAATTTGATGGAAGCATTCAAAAGTTCATGATTCATTGGAAATATTTTTCTCCAATTGAGAATTCATGCCTTACATTCGATGAGTTACATAAGTTGAGCCCATAACTGTTATAATATAATCTAAATTTTTATTCCTTGGATGAGAATCCTTCGAAGCCAGAAGTGCTGATTTAAGACATCATCATATTCATCATCTTTGTAGTCTTAAAGTATAGTTTAAGAACCTAATGTGTGTGTGTGTGTGTTATTTATTCATATTGTTGGATTATGTGCCTATGTATTAAACCATTTGTTATATTATGACCTATGAGAGGATTTCATACCATTAGAATTATTGGTAGAATTAGGCCATTTATTATTCAATGGCCTAAGAAGGGATTTTATGTTATTTGGATTTCTAGTAAGTATAACAATTATGATAGTTATGGTAATGATGATAGGTATTATGCTAGACATAGTAATATGATAGATACAAATTTGAGGGTAGATTTGTTAGTTTTGTATTTTTTTGTCTCTTTCGCTTATTCCAACATATAGGAAGCCTCTTGTAATAGTAAGCACTTAATTATTACATAACAAATTTTCTTAGGTCTTTTACTCTTATTATGTGCTTCTAGTACTAGATGAGTTCACATCCCATGGATAAGGACTTCTATAAAGGAATAAAATCATAACATTGATAGACTAGTTATCAGGATAACCTCAACTTATCCTCATTTCACTACCAATTACCATAAATCTCTTATAGGTTTGATCATCTAAAATTTTTCATTTCTTCTATAAAAATAAGACATCTATTAAGGTTAAATATAATAATAGTTTGAATAATCTCACCCTTTTCACATTCTTATTCTTATGTTTGTGCTTAATATTACTTGTATATTTATCATTATTAAGTAGTAATGATTTTAAAAATTATTAGCATAAACATCAAATTGTATTCATCTAATAGTAAATCATATTTATCATTCATTAGTATGTGCCTAAAGAAGGCCAAATAGCATAAACAAGTAATAAAAAATGCAATAAATATATATAACTACATTTATGAAGGTATGTAAATTAATGCACATCTAACACATAATTTTATTACTAAATAGAAAAGAATATACATTATTTATAATAAATGAAATAATATATAATCATTGCAAGGTAAATAACAAGTAGCCAAAATAATCTTAGAGCACTATGTTACTGTTATTGTTTGAATATCAGCATTATGAAAGGAAATAAAGGGAGCATTGTAATGCTCAATGTCACTCCCATAATACTTCATGTCACTACTACAACATTAAACTTTATTAGTATAGATAATCTAGAATATTATTTTGAGCAAAGTGGCAATATGGAAGTGACCTATCATGGCAAATTTCCAAATTAATTTCATCTCAACTCCATTTAGTTTCGCTATTGGAGAAGAGAAGAAGGAGACATGAAGGAGGAGTGGAAGAGAAGAGAGGAAATTCATAGGTCGTAGCTCAAGATTCATCCATTGAGCTAGTTAAGAAAATCATTTTGCTTGGGGTGGGCTCCCAATAGCTTATTTTTTATTTTAATTCAGGCTTTCTATGAAAAGATGATGAGTAAAAATGAATTTTAATGAGTATAACTAATGTTTTACTATGTAACTTTTATCATGTCATAAAATGCTATATTTTAAACATTTGACTACAAGAAATGAAGCTTTCACTAGTTGATTTTACTTTTATCCATTTTTTAATATTCTTCTATTAAGAGTTGGTATCCTGAGATCAATTATAATCCATAAAAAGCCTCAAAATGATGTTTTGAAGCTTAATTGTAATTATTAGTTTAAGTGGTGAAGGTTGGAAAAAATATATGTGCAACATTCTCTATACCGTAATATACCTGCATTTATGATCCTGCTTAGCATCTTGAGTATTCTTTAACTCTATAAAGTTTTACGTATGTATTTATGATCATATCATAGATATTCTTATGTAATTGACTGATAAAGTGCATTGTAAACTCTATTTTGTGGGCCCAACTTTCTATTCTATTTTGATATATTATATTCTATTTCAGGTTCTAAAACCATCTTCTTTATGCAGGTGTGGGAGGTTTAAGAGATACATAAGTGGAAGTAGAGTTATAAGGGGATTCAAGAAGATCTCCTTTACCTATTGAAGGTAGACTATGGGAGGCATAACTGAAAATGGAGTTATAAGCAGGTATCAGGACACGCGTATCATTATTCACATGACTTCATATTCTGCTCATAAAACCAATGTTTTGATAAATAGAATAAACATAATTATAAAAAAAGTTCCTAAGTCTAAATATAATTTGCTACATATGTATAAGTACTAATATGGAGTATCTTTGAAAATATTCATGAGAGTATAACTCCATTTTATTTTGGAAACTAATGTACTTTATTAACCTTATGAAATAATAGAAGATGCACATCTTTGAAAAAGTTCTAATATCTTTTGGAATACTAATAATTATTTATGTTATTTAAATTTACCATTTAAATCCTTATATTATGAAATTTCTTTACACAGATTGAATATTGCAATACGATATAAGTATGCAAATTGAGTTAAAATACTCACTATGCTGATGCTCACATTTCATAAATAAAAAACGGGTTGATAGAGTGAGGTCATTGGGAGCAGACGGTTAAATGTTTTCATTAAGATATTTTGAGTGATTTTGGTAATCAAGTTATAATGAAGGAGGAGGTGACTTTCTCTACTATTGCACCGATAAAAGTTGTGCGACAAAAGGTGGATCAACAATCTTGTTTATCATGTTGTCCTAATTAGAAGGGGATGGGCTATTTTTGTAGTATTCTTTTTCTCCTAGAATGAAAGGGGAAAGAATACAGACAAAGACATAATAAACATATAACTCAATATGTATTTCGGTTCAAGAACATCAAAGTTAGTAAAAAATGAGATGACATCAGTGGGTTTCCTTAGGCAACAACAAATAATAAGGGACAATAATATAAGTAGCGATAATCCTATTAAATAGCCAAATTATCAACTATAAAAGAATATTTTTTGTAGGATAACTTTAGCTATTAATTGATAAAAGTCAACTCACTAAGAGGAGATTCTCTTAGGGATAAAGTAGAGCCATACATGAGCCTTGGCAACCAAGAAGACATTAGCTAACCCTAACCAATGACAATGACCAAGATACCAAGAAAATGTTATGCTAGGATTTATGAAGAGTCGAATCCAAAAAAGATCAACATTCACCTTCTTTTATGAGATGTTATGAAATTATGTCTAAATTGATAGGTTTAGACTTATCTAGCATGAATTAGAGTTTCACCTTAATAACTTAGGTCCTCATAATTATTTTAAGTATGGCTTATATTCACTGACATTGATTTAATATAATCGAACTCTAAAATTATTAGGTTTTCATCCTTATTAGGTTACATTAGAGTTTGAAGAGCTATTGGGACCACAAAATGTATCATCCTTTTATAAAAAATATATGATTTATTGAACACATGTGACAATATTCATCAATGGAAACTCATGATCAGAATAATTATAATAAATTCTTTCATGGCATATAAAATAGTTTCAAATATATCAATCAATACTTTAATAATGATCTTCATGAATCAGCCCTTAAATTACTTCATAATAAGTGCATCAAATTGAGTTAGGTTGCTTCAATTTTTATGTGGAAGCTCCATCCTTTAGAGCATTGTTGGTGGAATTTTGAAAACTAGTTTTGAAAATATTGATTTTCTTTGGGAGTTAAAGTTAAATTCTAATTCTAAAATTGAATGATCTCGTTAGAAAGAATATATCACCTCGAAAGATGAAAATAAAATTTCATAACGACGTTCAGATTTAGAATTATGAAATTCATTTTGAATATTATGACCGGATGCTAAAGAGAACTTCATATGGCCACGAAGGGTCAAAATGAGGTTCAACTGAATATCCAGCTACAATATTCAAGAAGTGTGATCGTTAGGTTCACATCCAAAGCCTTATCAAAGAAAGATGTTTCTCCCTGAAGGGAGAAAATATCATTCGATGATAATTCTTTGAATATGATAATAATGATCACTAATATTTTAAGTTTTCCCAAAAAAATCCAATTGAGTTTTGAAAAATCAATTTTTAAAATCAGGTGCGTGTGTGGTTCTAAATCTCCTACGAGCGCAAGCCCTTGTAGTTAATTACATCGTAAGAAAATAAGGTCTCCTACGAAAACTCTCGATTAAAATAACGACAAAATTTTGTTTAAGATTTTTAAAGATCGATATCAAAGGAGAGAAATGGTAGGAATTTCCAAATGGGATTGGTTCAAGGTTGAGCACTTATTCCTAGAGTCAAAGGAGGAGAAGTAGGAGGCACTTGGGATTCTGAAATAATTCAGAAATGCCCCAGTCTATCTTAAGTGTTGGGCTCAAATTTGATTGAAATAGAGGTTTAGTTTAATGGTCAATTTTATTAAAAATTTGGGATTCAATTCCCGAAAGTTGAGGTCTTATGGCCCGAGCCAGCCTCGGAACCTAAGTCTAAATTGGGCATTTAAAAGCGCCCTGAACCTAGCTAATGCAGTGCAGATCTGGTCTTACCCTGGCCTGGATTGGGGAGCCAGCTAAATCACCTAAACGATTTTAAAATATGAGTCCGGTATTTTAATGTTGAGTGGTTGGGACGTTATTTAAGAAAGATATTTGAGAACGGGACCGACATCTAAAGCAGATCTTAATTGGCCCCTTAGACTTATGTTGGGTTTGATGTCTAAATAAATGTAATTAAATATTAGACTCCTTTTAATTTGTTACTAATGCGATGCATGCTAATCGACTCGATTGAATGCAAAATTGATATGTAGCAGTTTTAAAATTTTGGCTTAGAAAATAGGTTTTTTTCCTAGAGATTGCATAACATCCCCTTGACAGATCGGCACCCTCATAGGCCAAGTGGTCTGCCATAACCCGTAGGCGGGGAGATGCCTAACAAGATTGAGAAAGTACAATATGAATGCATGAAAAACCCTCGACGAGTCCAAGCTTGCTTCTTAGGACCGTTTAGAGTTTCTATCTTATCTTAAAAAAAATTTATTTAATTAAAGTGGAAGAATTTTTGACAGACCCCTAAGAGCCTAAATTCGAATTCCAAGTTAAACCAAATACGACATGCAAATAAAAAGACTAGAAAAGTAGGAGTTCTAATGCGCAATCAATTAAATAAATCAATCAAATTAAATATATCAAATTGAATGTCCATAGGCAAGTGCCCTTATTATTACATCATAGAATTTGCAAAAAATTAATGTGGCCGGGCACCACTGACTACAACCCGGATTTCTGATCTTAAATTAAATGACTTTGAGATTTGGGATTCTTCTCGTTGTTTAATCCTTCATCTTCTCACGAACATCTTGATTCGTCGATTCCGGATATCCAAATGGAAAGAAACTCCCCCTTGAACGGGGTGTTATCTTTCCTCTTTGGATATTTAAAAAAGGTATCCTAATTTGACTTCCAAATGGAAGAAGACTCTCCCCTTTAGGGATGTCTTCTCCTCTTTGGAATTCAAATTGGATATTAATATCCCAAACTCAAGTCATTTTAAATAATTACAACCTTATTCAATCAAATTTACATTAATTTGAAATAGAAAAATCTAGACTCGATCCTGCAAAGTTATCCTAATAATCAGCAGTTCTATCTGTATTCCCAAGCAATTAATATTTGATCTCAAGCAATTGATATATAAAATTTAAATGTTCAATTAATTACAACACAGAGTGCAGTAAATAAACAAACAATCACATCAATTCTAGGCTAGCAAACAACATGCAATGAAAACTCGAAAACCCGGCACACAACGGAAAAGTAAACACCGGCCTAGCCTAAAACTAGAGTTGGTTATCCTAGCAAATCATCTACAGTGTGTGAGGTAAGTCGTGTGGTTTTGATACGTCCTCAATAAGATTATTAGTTAAAGTTATTTAATGTTCGATTGGTCGAAAGGTTTAAGGAAAATTTAGTTAGAGTTTAAATATCAATATTCTGAATTTTTTAAAATTAATTATTAATTATTTGTTGGAAACCACCTTTGTTTCATACCGAGGCCGTGAAGTTTATTTCACATTCCTTGGGGCTAAGTAAATAGCCTCGTAGGCCTGGGTTACCCAGTGGTACTCGATATAATTAAGTGAATTAGATTTGATTAAGGTCTAAGTGTTAATAAATTTTAATTTAAGTTGGTTGATTACTGATTTTAAGGTTAATTAAATATTTCTGTAATTTTAAAGTGATTTTGAGTTTTATGAATTTTTGGATTATTCTAGTCATTTAATTAAAGGGTTGAAAATTGACTTTTAAATTAAGCTCAGATTCTGGAAAGTTTGTATTTTATTAAACTACTAGACCTCAACACGGTCAGTTAGGAGGTAAGTACGCTGAAGTCGGATTTTTCTACATTTTATTACGAATGTTTGAAGTTTTGGTCTAATTTTGACTTAGAGTTGACCAGTTTGTTTACTTTTTGAAATTGATGATTTTCTGGATCTTTAACATTTTTAACAAATATTAAACATTATTATGAGTTGAATGCAAATGAGTTTAATCAATTTGGATTTTATTTGAATTAGTTATGAATTATTGAAGTTTTGGGTATTTAATGAATTTTTGAAATTGTTTAATTAAAGGCCTTGAGTTTTAATTTAGAATGATTGTAACTTTGTTCTATGATTGATGAGAGTTAATTAATGTTGATTAAGATTGATTTAGACTTTCAAAGAATTTTATTTGATTTGTTGTAATTTATTGAACATTAAAGCTTTTAAAGAGAGAAAACACCTAAATCTACTAGTTATCTTGAGATTTATTAATGTCAAATCAAAGTGGGTTTAATCATTGGGTACATGACACTAGTTTTCTAATTTTATATTCAATCCAAAATAGGATACATATAATGCATCTTATATTGATCTAAATTGACTAAGACCAAGTCCTTAATTGTTGTCCTTAGTGTCACTAGGTTGTAGGATAGAAAATCAATATTCTCTAACCTTTTTAGACACTAAATTACAATCACAACAAAACATAATAGTCATGAACAAAGTAGAAGTGCACCTAATATTCTATGGAAGGATTTTATAAAAAATTATTTGGTTATAGATCACATGACAATCTATGAACTTAAATAATTTATTACAAAAGTATAGATGTATCAAATTAGGTTGAAATGATTAGGTGACATGTGTGGACATATACCAAATCAAAATCAACCCAATTTTGATAGAATAATCATGTATAAGTTGGCAATTAGTGACTTAGGTTAATATGGCACTGGAAATAAATTTTAATTAAATTATACATGATTATTATCTACACTCAATTTCAGTGAAAGGATGCCTTTGCACTGATCCCATAGAACCCTAACATGCTATGATAGATTTTAGATTGAATATATTATGAATTTACTAAAATCAGGATCAAATTATGATCAAGATTTTATAAATTCATAATTCATTTTATATTGCATCAAAATGGCCTAAGAAAAATAGGGGGTATCAATCTCAGACCCTAAAACCCCTCTGCCAAATTTCAGATAAAAATAGTTCATATTTATTATTTAAAAAATAAAATAGGGTTTTTTGTATTATTGAAATTAATAATTAAATACTACTTAGAATAATTTTTAATTATTTTTAAAATAAAGTACTTAAAAAGAGGAACAAAACAAGCCCAAGAACTCCAAAAATAGATCAGAATTGAAATTCTGGTGAATTTTTGAAGTTCTCGCCTTTTCTTGAATTAATTTAAGCATTTTTAATGCCTAGTCAACAGGCGGCGCTGACTGGGACACGCGGAGGGGGAGGGTGAAGCCACGCGGAAGGCGGCGGTCACACGGGACCCGCCACTTATCCAACGCGGCATTGATCTGCGCCGTTGGATCGATCATTGAAGAGATCGGACGGTCGGGATCCAACCCGCGGTATTGAACTCGATCCAGAATGATCAGACGGTGGATCTGATCCCCGCGGTTTGGATCAACGGCCAAGATTTAGCTCGACGAGGATCTGGCTAAGCCACGGTTAAAATGAGTTTTAAGTCAGGTTTAATCACAGTCGTTGATCTAATCAGAGAAGATCCAACGGCTAACGACCTGTCTTCCTCCTCCAGCCAACACCGTGAACCCTAAACTCATTTTTCATTTTGTTCTCGCAAAATACCCAACCAAATGCTTTTAAATTTTAGGCAGAGACGTAATACGCTCGAAGGAAGAGTGGGGGATAATTTTTAAGCCATTTGATGCAATATTGAATGTGTTATTTAAAAACCTAGAAAATAAACTAGGGTTTAGGATTTCTCACCGAAGGATGGATCAAATGAGTTGATTTTTTCACGGCTGAATTTGTAGACTGTCCACGTGTTGATATCCTTCAGGCTTCAAGCTTGGAGGATCACTGGAAATGGAGTTGGAGGAGTTTGAACGGAAGTGGCTCTCGGTCAAGCTTCGATCTCACCGCCGGCAGCTTCAAAACGCCGAGGATCGATAGGAGAATCAAGGTTGAGTTCAATGGAGTCAAAACAAAATCATCAAAGCTCTGGGGGAGCTCTGGAATGCAAGATATCTTGGAATCAATGGGATCTGTCCCTCTTGCCTATTCACGGGTTTGGAGTCTAAAGGGACGGTGGGGATCGATCTGGGAGAGTGCTGGGATGATAGACACCTGTCTCTAATGGTTAGGGGACAGGAGGAGCGTCTACCTCAGGTGAGAGTGACCTGGGGTCATTCTCAAGCATTGGGGGACCACTGGGTTGATACCTCAAGCTTAGGGGCATGCCATCAGCTGGAGGAGGTCAGGCCAGGTTTAAGGAAGTTTCTAGAGTCAAAATCAATGCTTGGACTGGCCTGCAATGGAAAGGGGAAAGCATTCAAATAGGTTTGACCGGGTGAGCCCATTTGGACTCCCATTGACTGTTTGACTGGTCAATGGGGTCAAGACCTACTGAGTTGGCATCAAAGCAGGCTGTAGAGTGTGCTTCACTGGCTGGACGGGCCTGGTTTGGGCTGGATAAGAGTTGATGAGTCGGGTTGACCATGTTTGATCCCTTCATTTGATTTATTGACAAAGTTGACTGGTCAACAGTCAAATGGAGGCTTAGGTGGCATTGAGGGAGTGAACTTGGATTGATTCAATGTGGTTTTAGGGCTCAAAGGGGTAATTTGGATCCAGTCACCTATTTAGACCCTTAAAGGGCCTCTTAGGTCAACCCTGTTGACTTGGTCAACTAGGTTGACCCAGAGTCTAAAAATAAGTCCAACAGGTCTATCTTGACATTTGAAATTTGCTGGAGGTGTTTACATTCAATTTGGATCTCATTTGGTTTAAAATGACTATTTGTACCCCTTAGGGGCATTTTGGTCATTTTGGGTTCATGGCCACTAGGGGCTGAATTGAGTCCAAAAAAACATAGTTTATTGATCAACATATCAAGATTAATAGTCTGGAAGTGACTAGAGGCTTCGGTGAAGGCTCTGAGGTCAGAATCTTCAAGGTGATAGGTCCAGTGGCATAGGCTGTAAATATTTGAAGGTTTTACAACATTTGGATTTTAATTCAGATTCTAGGGTTAGAGACCTTAGAATGGGCTCAAAATTGGAGGGTAGCCTCTAAAGACATGTATTATCATTTTGCAAGTGATAGACCCTGAATTAGAGGCCATTTGACTGAGTTTTGAAATGTTTGAAAAATCTTTGAAAAGGGTCTTTAGGACAAGGCCTTAAGACTTTGGATTTGAGTCTAGATTTCTGGATTTGGAATGGATTTCAAGTTTAAATGATTGGAGTATCCAAATCATCGACAATCATGTGGTGATTGTTAATGAATGGATAGGGTCAAGGCTAGATCAAAGGTAGAATCAAAGTCTAGGTCGAAATTTGGATTCTCAAGTGGATTGGATCAAAGTTTAAATATGTTTGAAACTTGAATTAATTGGGGTTTGAGTTGAATGAAGTTTGAGATTTAGATTGATCAAAGGTAGGAATTAAATTGAAGTTGGAGTTGATCAAAGGTAGGAATTGACTTGAGGTTGAAGTTGATCAAGGGTGGGAATTGATTTGAGTCTAGATTGGTTCCAAAATCTAGAGGGGTTTTAGGATCTAGGATCTAAGGGAACCCTAGGCTCTAGAGTAGGCCCTAAGGTCTGGCTCTAGGAAAGGATCCTAAGGTCTAGAGTGGATCCTAGGATCTAGAATTAATCTAGAGTTTGGAAGGGCCTTAGTGACCTCATACCAAAAATGAGGTCAACAAGCATACATAGCACCCTTGAAAAATATAAATATAAGTTATATTTCTTAACATAAAAGCTCATATATTACATATTCTCCTTACATTAAATAATTATATAATGTATTTTCATACAAAAGTGAATGTAATATTATATATTCTCAACTTCAGTAAACTCAAGATGAAATTTTATCAATTATTATCAGGATAATTTTAGCATTTCTATGTCAAAATGAAAGCACTAAACACAACAAAAATATTAATTATTCTAATGAAAAACATTCTTATTGTACTTATTATTATTTTTTTTAGAGTTGGAAAGAAGGCATGTGGAATTCAAGTGTGAGTTAACACATATATGATGTGCTGAATCTTGAATAGGTTGTTAAGCCTAAGCTATTGTCCCAAGGCTAACTAGGAGGGGGGGGGGGGGGGGGGGTGGGGGATGAATTGGTAATTTTAAAACTTTATCTTGGATTTAAATTTGAAAACCTTTGATTCAGTTAACAAGTTAATTAAGATTTTAAAAGCAAATTTTTCAACCATAGAATGTAACTTGCAGTAAAAAAATGTGGAAATTTAAAAGACAAAGATTTATAGTAATTCAGTAAAACATGACCTACATTCACTCCCTGAAGACTCCCTCTTCAAGTATTACACTATTACCAAAGTATCTCTCCTTTTGACCCCACAGTAAGGCGGAGAAGCCTTTACAAAACCTCTCTTCCACCAATCTCCAGTGCAGCAGAGAATTATCGTCCTTTCACACCTTTCAAGTGTCGGTGAAGAACCGTCATATTTTCACACCCTCTAAGTATCGATAGAGAACCGTCATCCTTTCACACACTCCAAGTGTCGGCAGAGAACCATCATCTGTTCACACTCTCCAAGTGTCGACAGAGAACCATCATCCTTTCGCACTCTCCAAGAGTCGGCAAAAGAACCATATTTTCTCTAAGGATCTTCTCATGAGTAACTAGAAAGATAAGAGGAAGAGTGAAAACAAAAATCACAAAGAGATCCTTACCTTTGAGTAACCTTATGAACCCTTCACACTCCACTTGTAAGAAATTTCTCTCAAATACTCTCTCACACTCTCTATTTCAATTGCTCTTAAAAAATCATGAAGACAAAATTTTCATGTCCGTGTTAGTGGACCTTTTATACTAAAGGGAAAAACCATCCAGAAAACTAAAATTTTCAATTTTGAGCGTACACGATCGTATAGCATGATCATATTTCATATGTATAGGCAGTTAAAAAATTATTGCATATGAACCTATTGTGAATAGGTATGAAACTATTTTGTACATGAGCATCTTCCAGTACGAACCATCTTCATCTGGAACAAATAGTTAGAAAATTTTTCTTCTTAGCCTGGATGAAGAGGGACCCCACAATGTTGTACCCTATACGACGTACGTATGATGATGATATCGTATGGTATGATCAGTTTCAAAAAATTTCATTTTCATCAGGACAAAACAGGACCCATCCATTTCGTACTATTAACGGTGTACGTACGATGACGACATCGTACGGTATGAACAATTGAGAAATTTTTCAAATTCATCTGGATGAAAAGTTGGGATGAAATGGGACCTAACAATTTTATACTCTGGAAGGCATGTATGAACTGTGATCGTACAGTACGATCCCTACTTAGAAAAAATCTTTTTGCATGACCAGGAACCAATCCATTTTCTTATTCTAGAAGGTATATACAAAATGTGATCGTACAATATGATTAATACTTAGAAAAATTTTCATTTATGTTTGTTTGACAACTCGAAAGAGAAAATAACTGATTAGATCATCCCGTACAAAAACAAATCATACAGTACGATCAGTTTAAAAATTTTAGATTTTAAACTCGCCCCTGACATGTGTGTGCACAGTTACTCAATTAGAATCACACTCTCTTAGACTCAATAAAATGAAAAATATAGACTTCATTTACATGAAACCCTAAACTGATCTGATTTGAAGTCTTCAACAATCCTGAGTATGATTTTCCTGAAATGTTAGTACACACAAACAACAAAACATTGCATCCAAAATATGTTAGAAGAAATAATAATCAAAGCAATAATTTTTGGAATCATCAAAAACATATATGTTGCGATAATATCAATAATCAAGAACTAAGTTGCAACTATCTCAACAATCTTCCCCTTTTTTGACGATGATAAAAGAATTACTGTTTGAGTGAACTTATATACTCTAAATTTCTCCTTAGGTCCTCCTAAAAAGAATAAACATGTGAGTTTAAGGGAATTCCTTGAAGAACATTTTTTTTTTAAATTTTCAATAAATCAAAACAACAAAAACACTAAACACCAAAAAAAAAAAAAAAAAACAAATTCAAAACACAAACACAAAAACAAAATCAATCACCAAATCAAACAAACAATATTCCTCCCCCTTTTGACAACAACAAAAAGGGAAGAAAGATAGTTGAAATGGAAGAAGTCATTTGAGAAACCTTAGTAATTGATCTTGAAAGAGAATGAACTATAATAGCAATAACAAAATTAATAAACATTAGATGAAAAAGAAAGATTTAAAATATATAAATTAAAGTATAACATAGATAAGAAAAATTAATCAAGGTCATGAAGCTTTCTAGACAATTAGATAAAGAGAATTATTGCAAAAGTGACGAAATGAGGATTAGATAATTTCAATTTTCAATATAAAACATAATTGAAAATTAGATTGATTTGAATTTGAAGATTAAAAGATAGAGGAAAGAATATTATCAATTGGCGACATTGCACATCTTTTTAAATATTTTTGGCATACTTTTTGCATCTTTTTGTAGTTGGGCTAATTTTGTGCATCTTTTCAATTTGCGAACTATTGCGCATTCTTTCAATTTTTATGCACATTGTACATTTCTTTTTATTTTTTTAAATTGATCTTTCCAAAATCAATAATCTAAAAAAATCAAAATTTTCTAATTACAAGGATAATTATATTGAAAAGAAAAAATAAAAAATAATAAGATATCAAAATTACAATAATAATATTTAAAATTATGTTTGCCTAAAAAGAACATGATATTGATAACCTGAACTTGTTCGAGTTATAAGTTAACTTAATATATTTTGAAAAATTAGTTTTAATAATGAAATTAATTTTTGTATTGTAGTTAATTTATAAAAAATTTTAGATTAATTAATGTAGGAATATCATATAGGCACACTTACATGTCAAATAACGAACAAAAACAACTAATCAAAACAAGACATTTTTTTATTGATATCAATTTAAAGATAAAATACATTGAAGCATAATTGCTATCAATTCATAACACAAAGATAATAAAACATCAACACAAAAGCTAAATAAAGATAAGTACACAATGCATCGAATTCATCACTAAGATCAACACATCTCAAAGGACTGGCAAAGACAACACATAAGAAGTATATCTAGAACTCTGAAGAGCCCTGGTATAGAGGAGGAGGCTACTTAAAGATAAAAAAATAGCTATTCATCATAGCTAAGTTAGTGTTCACGGATTCAAACTATCCTTGAATTCAACCCATGTCTTACTGATACTATGCATATTGTTTGTTTAGGTGAGTCTAAATTTGATCAAAGTGCTGATCAAAATGACTCTCTAATCGGTCAAAGAGCTGGACCATCTTCTGAAAGTTAGGTCCATGAGAAGGTGAAGATGCTGGTGCTCCCCCTTCTTCCTTAGAATCCTCACTTGTATTGTCATTCTTTCCAAAAAGTGCTCGAAATGAAGCATCAATGAAGTAGATTGGCATTTCAAGTGGAACTTCAGGATGAATAATATTATACTTCTTTTCTAAAGCATAGGTGACAATATGTCTTAAGGCAATATTCTTCTTCCTCCTATGAGAAACATGCCCAATTTCAGAAAGTTTGTGAATATAATCAAGAATAAGTTGGGCTTCATCTATTGATTGTCCAGTCATGATAAGATATGTAATAGTGGACAGAAGATGAGTAATGTTAATACGATCACCAGCTTTAGGAATTATTGAAGTTTTAAGGACATGCTGAATGATCCTTACATGTTGGTTTAAGGTATAGACCTTGGAAAATGACCTACTTGTGCAACCCCTCTAAGAACTTTGTTTATTTCAGATCAGTCAAAATCAAATTTGGAAGTCATTATGTGTGCTCTAATCCCTTGAGTTCTTAAATGCCAAAAGGTTCCCAAATCTTTTTTTTTTTATGATTTCTACCCTTTTCTTTAGGACATAAGATCTTATCATACTCTCATCAGAACTAAAAGACATATTTACCTAAAAATAGTAAAAGGTTTCTCTGTGGTAGGCATGAATCAAAGTCAAAATGAAAGCAAATTGAGTGGTGGTAAAAAGAGGCATTACTTGAAAGTGGATGCCTTCTTGGAATAAGAGTCTAGATGGAGTGATTTTAGCAAAGACAAACCTAAAGAAGG
Source organism: Dendrobium huoshanense (assembly GCA_016618105.1). Classification (NCBI taxonomy): domain Eukaryota; kingdom Viridiplantae; phylum Streptophyta; class Magnoliopsida; order Asparagales; family Orchidaceae; genus Dendrobium; species Dendrobium huoshanense. The sequence continues at coordinate 19,278,044 of CM028351.1, read as the reverse complement.
AATCCTTATTTTCTTTGGACAAAAAATTTTTATCTACACCCCTTGAAGATGAACCCTTAGTGACTCTACCACGCTTGCTTGAACTAGCCATAGCTAAGAGAGAAGGATTGAAAGAGGCCGTTGAAGTGAATGAAAATGAAATATAAAGCCCTCATATTTAAAGAAAAATGATCTTTTGTACGTACGAAAATGGGTTCATACAATTCAATAATTATTTTGTACATGACAAAAATATTTTTGTATGTATGAACAAATGCGTTCAAATTGAAATGACTTTTCATAATCACACAAGTTACTAAGCGTCCTTTTGTACAGGATGATTGTACAGGAAAATAGGTGTTCATTTGGGATGATCAGTTATTTAAGATCATTTTAATGACAGTTATTTTCATCCCCCACATTGAATGACACGTGGTTCGTACATATGATCATTTATAATAATTAATTTTGTGCATCTAACTATCTAGGTGCATACATACAAATAAGTACAAATCGTCCGGGATGATATAAATATCGTATATTATGATATATATTTGAAAATTAAAACTTTACACATTCAATCCAAAATAATGATTGACATGCTATAGAATTCATGCAGGATGAAAATCATTTCGTACAGTATGAATGAAACACAGAAAAATCAGCACGATTATTCAGAAACAGGAATTTTGATGTGTGAAAACATGTCCAAAACACACAAAAACATAAAATCAAATAATAAGAAATCAGAAGAATAGAAAAATACATACAAAAAAATGCAAATAATAAAAAAAACAAAATATGCAAAAAAAAAAAAAAAAAAAAAAAAAAAAACATATCAAGTTTGCAGAAGGTTTTGTTTAAACATTAAGATCGATCATACCTAGTCTTGTTCTTAATGTGCTAAAAGTATAAAAAACTAGTGATTTTGTAAAAATGCTTGCAAGTTAATTTTTCAGTAGAAATATAGTTCAATTCAATTTCTCCTTTGGATACATTATCCCTAATAAAATGATGCCTTATGTATATATGTTTGGTTCTAGAATGTTGAATCAGATTTTTTAAAATGTAAATGACTCTAATGTTATCACAATAAATTGGAATTGTGCCTATTATAAATCCTAAATTAATCAACTATTATTTAAACCAAACAACTTGTGCCACACAACTTTCTAAGGCAATGTATTTAGCTTTAGCAATAGTTAGGGCTACAGAATTTTGTTTTCTACTAGGTCAAGAAACTAAAGAATTTGCTATAAATTGACAAGTTCCAAATGTACTCTTTCGATCAACCCTACAACCTGCAAAGTCTGAATCTGAATATCCAACAATTTTAAATGAAGAGCTACACTTAGAATACCAAATCCTTAAGTTCTGAGTTCACAATAGATATCTCAAAATCCTTTTCACTGCTGTCAAATATATATATATATATTTTTTGATTTAATTGAAATCTAGCATACAACTAAATGCTAAACATAATATCGGGTCTACTAGTAGTCAAATAAAGTAAAGATCCAATAATTCCTCTAAATTTCTTTTGATTAATGAATTTTCTCTTTTGGCCTTATCCAACTGAATTGAGAAACTCATAGGCATACTAACAGGTTTAACATTGTCCATTTCATACTTTTTGAGGATATTCTTAACATACTTCGACTGACTAAGAAATATTCCCTCCTCAATTTGCTTAATGCTAAAATCTAGAAAGTAACTAAGATCTCTCATTAGGCTCATCTCAAAATTTACTACTCATTGGCTTATAAAATCATCACAAAGATTTTTATTTATAGATCCAAAAATGATATCATCAACATAAATCTGAACAATAAGAAAATCTTCTCCCTATTTCATCATAAAGAGATTGATATTCACACTTTCTTTTTCAAAAGATCTTTCAAGTAAGAAAGTGCTTAACCTTTCATACCAAGCCCTAGGTGTCTGTTTAAACCAAATAATATCTTTTTCAATTTAAAAACATGATTTGGGTTTTTAGAATTTTCAAAACATGCAGATTGTTCAACATAAATATCCTCTTGAATCACCCCATTCAAAAAGGTACTCTTTACATCCATTTGATACAATTTAAATCCTTTAAAATAGGCAAAGGCTAATAAAACCCTAATTACTTCAAGTCTTGCTGCAGGAGCAAAAGTCTCCTCAAAATCAATCCCTTCAATTTGATTATACTCCTTTGCCATCAATCTAGCTTTATTTCTAATAATAACTCCTAAGTCATTTATTTTATTTTTAAATACTCATTTAGTTCCAACTACACTTTGATCCTTTGGCCTTGAAATTAATTCCTAAACATTATTCCTTACAAATTGATTTAATTCTTCTTGCATTGTCAAAATCCAAAATTCATCCAAAAGTGTTTGATTTATATTTGTGGGTTCTATTATAGAAATAAAGACATAATGATTGACTTCTTTGCTTAGTCCATGCCTATTCCAAACACCCTCACTTGGTTCTCCTAAAATTAATTCATTATGGTGGTTTTTAGAAAATTTTAATTTTCTAGGAAAAGGATTTTCTTTCTCCAAATTTTCATCCAAATTAATTTTCTCAGTCTTTTGGGAGTTATTTTTTATTTCATCCTCTTACAAATTTGGCTCTTCTGAAATTCTAGATTCATCAAAAACAATATGTGTGGTCTCTTCAACAACCAAAGTTCTTTTGTTGAATACTCTATATTATTTTCCAACACTAGAGTAACCAAGAAAAATTCCTTCATCTAATTTTGGATCAAATTTTTTTAAGGTAGATTTTCCATTATTATGTATGAACACCTTACATCCAAAAACATGCAAATGTGATAAATTAGGTGTTTTCCCTTTAAGAAGCTCATAGGGTGTTTTGTTTAATTTTGACCTAATGTTCACCGTATTCAAAATATAATTTGCAGTACTTATCGTTTCAGCCCAAAAATATTTAGAAAGTGAATATTCTACAAACATGGCTCTAGCGGCTTTAATTAATGTTCTGTTCTTTCTTTCGACTATCACATTCTACTAAGGGGTTTTAGGTGCAGAAAAAAATATGATCAATTTATTTTTCTTTACAAAAATTCTCAAATCTCTCATTTTCAAATTCTCCTCCGTGATCTCTTTGAATTATAAAAATCTCACATCCTAGTTTCCTCTAAATTCAAGTAAAACAATCTCTAAACTCCTCAAATGATTCACTTTTATGAAATAAAAATTATATCCATGTGAACCTTGAGAAGTTATCAACAATCACAAATCCGTATACCTTCCGTCCTATACTTACAATGCCAATTGATCCAAAAAGATCCATATATAAAACCTCCAAAGGTTTACTAGTTCTAAGATCCTTATTGAAATAAAAAGAGGACTTCACCTATTTTTCTAGTTGAAATGCATGGCAAAAGTAATCCTTAGTAAAGTTTAGTTTTGGTATACCTCTAACTAAATTCTTTTGGATAATTTTTCTAAGATTTTTCAAGCTAGAGTGACATAGTCTCCTATGCCATAACCATAATTCATCAGAAATAGTTTTCAAACAAAAAGCATTAGGAGATTTAATGCAATTCAAATCTAGAATATAAATATTGTTTACCGTTATTCCATGTAAAACATCATTTTCATTTAGGTTTAATATGCAGCCAGTGGAAAATTATTTTATATTGTATCTTTTATCACATAGCTAGCTAATACTTAATAAATTATGCTTTAAGCCTTCTACAAGCAACACATTTTCAATAAAATTTTTTTGCAAGTTTCTAATCATACATGTGCCAACTACTTTCCTAGTGGTGTTATCTCCCAGTGTAACCCTGCCTCCATTCTTGGCTTTTAGCATTATAAATTATGTAGTGTCTCCCGTCATATGCTCTGAGCAACTGCTGTCTAAGTACCAAATGCTCTCACAAGGCCTTATATGTGAGCATTTTTGCAAAATAATCAAACATTAGACTTGGGAACCCAAATAAGTTTGGGTTCTCCTTTTGACAAAATAAAACTAGATGCATGCATGATATGACTTAATTTATGCATCTTAGGTCTCCACACTAAATGAGTTTTTCTATGTAAAGTACAAGTGTGTGAAACATGTCCAATCATCCCATAATAATAGCATTTAACTCTAGGAAATTGATTTTTCAATTTCTATAATAAATCTATCTCTTCATGGGTTTTAAAAATTTTGACCTCAAAATAGAATTTGTAAAATCTTCAAGTGTTAGAGGTTTCCTATTTTTTCAAGAGCTTGCACTTTCAATTTAAAAAATATGTTTAAGTCTTCTAACACTTTCTTATCAAAATTCAAATAGTGCTATCTATTCTCAGATTCATCCTTAAACTCCTTAAATTCTTTTCCAATTTAGTATAGGATGATTTTTAAAGATCATTCTTTTTCTTCAAGTCATTAAATTTATCAAGTAAGCTCATGTGATTTTTATCTATCAATGATGCTGCAAATTCAGTATCATGGACTATATTTTGATGATTGGCAAACACTCTTGCTTTTCTTCAACTTCCTGTTACTACTGACATTTCAGGATTCAAAGATCGGACAGAAATCGGAATCAGCTCAAGACTGGTTAGATTAGGATTAAGTCAGTATGTAATTTTCTTTCTTCTTTTTTGAGTCAATTGTAATTGCTTGAAGTGACTAATATTAAGTAACCCTACACACACACACTTGAGAGATTTAGAACTTGTGTTTTTACTCACATCGGCTCGGACGATATTTATATCGTCATGGACGATCGAGTTCAAAATAGAAGATCAAATCAGGATTTCTTAGTTAAGGCCGCCGTAATTAACTGATCGGCCTGAACGATACCTGTATCGGCCAGGATGATATGCTCAATACAGAAAGAAATTGTCTCCATGATCAGTTTAGGTATTCTGTATTTTTGGAAATCGGCCAGGATGATTATTTGATCGGCTTGGATGATATTATATAATTATGCCTAAATTGATCCGACAATCATGGAGTAATTAAGGATGATTGATACAATCACATCATCCTGGATGATCATAAGATCATCCTAGATGATCCATTCAAAAACCTTTGGTTTCTCCTGGATGATAAATATCGGCTAGTACAAATTCAGGGTGATGCACTGGTTGATTTGGATCAAACAGCTCAAATTCAGGGCGATGCTCTAGACAATTTTCCTTTGATTTGAACTAATCGGCCAGGATGATCGTGAGATCGTCCGAGATGATCAAGAAAATTTTCAATCATCCAGTTTGCATTCAGGGCGATGCTCTGGCTGATCATATGAGATTTGTCCTGATCGGCCAGGACGATTTCCATATCGTCCTGGACGATAAAGTCGGCAACTTGCAATTAATGAGCTCCTTTGAAGCTCTTCTATTTAAGAGATCTTATTCAACATTTTTGAACATCCTTGGCTACTGTCTTGACCTGAGAAAACCTAAAGGAGAGAGAGAGAGGGAGAGAGAGAGGATCTTGTGAGGGGGAGCTTGTAAGGGGATTCATAAGGGTTGCTCCAAGCATTGTTCCACTTCTTCTTCCCTAGAGTCTCTTGTCCTTGGAAGGGTTGGGAGAGGTATATTTTAGCAAGTGATCTTGGTTCTCTGTCTGCTTCAGAAGGAAGCAAAAGGAGTTGGGTTCCCTGCCTTGCCAGGTGTGGCAAAAAGGAGGTGTTTTTGTGAGGGCTTCTCCGCCTAACTATGGGGGCTAAAGGAGAGTCACGTTGGTAGTGCAATACTCGGAGGGCGCCTCCAGGGAGTGGACATAGGTCGAGTTGATCGAACCACTATAAACCCTTATGTTCTTGTTTTTACTGCTTCCGCGTTTATTTTCTTCCACACTTATTTTGTGGTTATTTGGTTTATGATAATCGATCTTTTTGCTTAAAAAAATTTTTAAATACCAATTCACCCCCCCTATTGGTTAGCCTCGGACCAGTTCTATAGGGCTTAACATCCCTAACAAACTTTCAAGTGGTATCAGAACGGGATTCATAAAAACTAAGTTTGAAAACTTTTTGAATTTTGATCCATTATTAACTTTGGGAATCATAATACACCGGAAGGGTATTCTATTACCCGACCACCATTGTTTGATAATATCCCATTTGATTTTTGGAAAACTTGCATGTCTACGTTTTTACAATATACTGATTATCGCATATGGATGCTTGTTAAGGATGGTTACACACCTCCAATTGGTAAACTTAACGGCATTACTATTCCACTTCCTTTTATTGAATGGACTTTAGATGATAGGGATTTGGGTCAATTAAATGCAAAATGTCTTAATTACTTTTTCTGTGCTTTAAAATCAGAAGACTACATGTGTGTTTTCATTTGCAACTGGTAAAGAAATTTGGGATAAATTGTGTATCACTTATGAAGGCACTACAGAAGTTAAACAATCCCGTTTGAATATTCTCTTGGATGACTACAAACTTTTTTGTATGAAACCTCATGAATCAATTTCTGAAATGTATACGAGATTTACTCAGATTGTTACTTCTTTACATGCCTTTGGAAGAGAACTTTCAAACTATAAAAAAGTAAACAAGATTTTGAGATGCTTACCTTCATCTTTTGATGCTAAAATTACTACAATCACTGAATCTAAAGATTTGAATACGTATTCAATTGACAACTTACTTGGCTCACTCATTGCTTATGAGTAAAGAGTGAATCAAAAAAATCTTGATGCAGGTGAGAAAAGAAAGAAGAAAACGGTGGAATTGCAGACACACAAATCAGACTCTAATTCTTCTGCGTCTGAGAGCGATGACATTTTCTTTATCAGAAGGTAATTCAAAAGCTTTCTAAGAAAGAAGCAAAAGCATCATCAAAATTGGAGAAAAGGTAAGGATAATAAATATTCTAAAAGATCTTCTGATATTATTTGCTTTGAATGCATGAAGCATGGACATGTTAGAGCAGATTGTCCTACACTTCAAGATCACTCAAGTAAAGAAAAGGGTGAGAAGAAACCCAAGTCTAGAAAGGACAAAAAGAGTTTTCAAAAGGCATTTTGGGCATCTGATTCATCGAAGACTGAGCCTGAAGATGAAACACAAACTTGTGCTTAATGGCAGAAGATCATATTGATCAAAGTGATGAAGAAAATGTATGTAAATCAACTTATGATCAATTATTCAAAATTTGTGAGAAAATTCATGCATCATACAAAAAACTTAAAAAGACTCATGCTAGTTTAAAGTTGGAACTTTCAAATTTACAAAAAGAATATGAAATTATTCTCAAAGATCATTCTACGATTGATTCAAATCGCATGGCTCTACTTAATGAATTTGATGATTTAAATAAAAAACATTTGGAATTAACTGATGAGCATGATGCATTAAAATTTTCACACACCTCACTCAAATCTGATTTGAAGAAATCTAAAGAAATAGAGTGCAACTTAAGGATTGATAATAATGCTTTGGAAGATACTAACTTGAGGCTCAAAGATGAATTGGACTCTATTAAGAGAAATTGGATGACACCTACTTCTGATCTAAAGCCAAGACCTAGGAAGAGGCATTACAATCCAAACCATTTAAGAAATCTGTTTCCTGGTGTTAGATGCTTTTCATGCGGCTTTCTAGGACACATCTCACACACTTGCACTATTCACCATAGTACACATTGGGTGTGAAGACCAAAATTGTATAATTCACAGCATAGCACACATGCATTACATTCTACTTTTCATGAGAAGGGACCCAAACCTATTTGGGTTCCTAAATCTGATAGTTGTTGATTCTTGCAGGATTGCTCTCACCAAAGACCTCGTGAGAGCATATGATACTTGGGCAAACGGAGGCTCACAACTCATAACTGCTTAAACTTTCTGCTTAACAAATTCTTGAATTGCATTTTGATTATTGTTATGTTTTGTTTTTTTGATAGTTTTTGTTTAGTTGTTCTAGTCATTTTTACTATTGTTTTCTTTATGATGATTTTTCCTTGTTCTTAAACTCTGAAGATTTATGGCCAATGATTAACATTTCTAAATTGATTAAAGGGGGAAAACACCGTTGATGGTTTCCCTCCCTCTAACCTCTTTTGGTGATATAATTTTCTTTTCTAAATAAAAAGTCTATCCCATTTTAACAAATAGTTTTTGAAATTAAGATCCTTTTTACCTTGCTACAATAGTCAATCTTATATATATGATCCAAAATTTATATATATCTTTCAAGTTAATTGAAATATTTCAATTGCACTTATTATATGATTTTGATTTTCGTTTTGTGGTTTGTTCTTCCCAATGTTAGAGAGAGAGCTCATAGTCTCTAATATCTAGAAGATATAATCACAACTAAGAACCTTTTTAAGGGTTTGTTAAAGAGTTTTTAGCTTGCAAAAAAAAAAAAAAAAAAATTCTTTTGATTTGCCTTCTTCGTTTCCTCCTCCTTTTTGAGATGTCAAAAGGGGGAGTAGTTTAGGATGTTTTCTTACACTTTCGATTCCATAATTTACACCTATGTTATTTTTAAGAAAAATTATCGTAGTGTTTTGCCATCATCAAAAAGGGGGAGATTGTTGCAAATTCAGTTTCATGGACTATATTTTGATGATTGGCAAACACTATTGTTTTTCTTCAACTGTCTGTTACTACTGACATTTTCAAAATTCAAAGATCGGACGGAAATCAGAATCAGCTCAAGACTGGGTAGATTAGGATTGAGTCAGTATGTAATTCTCTTTCTTCTTTTTTTGAGTCAATTGTAATTGCTTGAAGTGACTGATGTTAAGTAACCCTACACACACACACACTTGAGAGATTTAGAACTTGTGTTTTTACTCACATCGGCCCGGACGATATTTATATCGTCCTGAACGATTGAGTTCAAAACAGAAGATCTAATCAGGATTTCTTAGTTAAGGCAGCCGTAATTAACTGATCGATCTGGAAGATACCTGTATTGTCTAGGACGATATGCTTAGTATAAAAAGAAATTGCCGCCATGATCAGTTTAGGTATTTTGTATTTTTGGAAATCGGCCAGGATGATTATTTGATCGGCCTGGACGATATTATATAATTATGCTTAAATTGATCAGACAATCATGGGAGTAATTAAGGAAGATTGATACAATCACATTATCCTGGATGATCCATTCAAAAACCCTTGGTTGCTCCTAGATGATAAATATCGGCCAATATAAATTCAGGGCGATGCGCTGGCCGATTTGGATCAGACAGCTCAAATTCAGGGCGATGCTCTGGACAATTTTCTTTTGATTTGAACTGATCGGCCGGGATGATCATGAGATCGTCCGAGACGATCAAGCAAATTTTCAATCGCCAGTTTGCATTTAGGGCAATGCTCTGGCCGATCTTATGAGATTTGTACTGATTGGCCAGGATGATTTTCATATTGTCTTGGACGATAAAGTCTGTAACTTACAATTAATGAGCTCCTTTAAAGCTTTTCTATTTAAGAGATCTTATTCAATTTTTTTAAACATCCTTGGCTGCTGTGTTGACCTGAGAAAACCTAAATGAGAGAGAGAGAGGGGGAGAGAGAGAGAGGGAGAGAGAGAGAGGATCTTGTGATGGGGAGCTTGTGAGGGGATTCACAAGGGTTGCTCCAAGCATTGTTTCACTTCTTCTTCCATAGAGTCTCTTATCCTTAGAAGGGTTGGGAGAGGTAAGTTTTAGTAAGTGATCATGGTTCTCTGCCTGCTTCAGGAGAAAGCAAAAGGAGTTGGGTTCTCTGCCTTGCCGGGTGTGGCAAAAAGGAGGTGTTTTTGTGAGGGCTTCTCTTCCTAGCTGTGGGGACTAAAGGAGAGTCACATTGGTAGTGCAATACTCGGAGGGCACCTCCGGGAAGTGGACGTAGGTCGAGTTGACCGAACCACTATAAACCCTTATGTTCTTATTTTTACTGCTTCCGCATTTATTTTCTTCCGCACTTGCTTTTGTGGTGATTTGGTTTGTGATAATCGTTCTTTTTGCTTAAAGAAAATTTTAAATACCAATTCACTTCCCCTCTTGGTTAGCCTCAGGCCAGTTTTATAGGGCTTAACATCCCTAACGAACTTTCAAATGCATGATCTTTCCTAAGAATTTCATGTTCTCTTTGCAATTTTGCATTTCTAGATTCAGAGTATAATGTATTTTCTTAGGTTTTCTATATGTATAATGAATTCATTTAGAAACTTCTAACAATTTAGCATAGGTTAAGTTACATACCTCTTCTTGATCTGACTGATTAAGATTATCAGCCATTTCAACGTTTGCTAGTTCCCTACCTAATGCATGCAAGAAGTGACTATTTGAGTGAATCTTGTGTATATGTCATAGATAGATTCATTGGGTTCATACGAAATAATTCATAGTCATGTAACAAGATATTTAATCTTGATTGCTTTACTTCGTTAGTCCCTTCATAAGTAATACAAAGTCTATCCCATATGTCCTTTTCACTTTTATAAATGGAAACTCGCATGTAATCTTCTGACTTATGTGCACAAAAGAAACTATTTACACATTTGCATTTAGTCGTGCTAATTCATGTTCTTTTACAGTCCAGTCTGCAAAGGGTGTTTTAACTCTAATGTCATCAACTAATCTAGTTGATTTAGTATACCCTTCTTGAACTAAAATCCACATGAAATAATCTAGTGACTATAAAAATATAAACATGCATGTTTTCCAAAAATTAAAAGGAATATTGTCAAATAACGCAGGCTAATGATCGAATACCCTTTGGGTGTGTTTTAATTTCCAAAAGTAGCCATTCTCATTTATTAAAAGTAGTCTAAATTTATAATTTTGAAACACTGCTCTGATACCACTTTTTGAATTTTGATTAGGTTGTTAAGCCTAAGCTATTGTCCCAAGGCTAACCAAGAAGGGGGGATTGAATTAGTAATTTTAAAACTTTCTCTTGGATTTAAAATTTAAAAACCTTTGATTCAGTTGGCAAGTTAATTAAGATTTTAAAAGGAAATTTTTTAACCACAGAATATAACTTGCAGTAAATAAAATGCAGAAATTTAAAAAACACAAAGATTTATAGTGGTTCGGTCAAACACGACCTACATCCGCTCCCTAAAGACTCCCTCTTCATGTATTACACTATTACTAAAGTGTCTCTCCTTTTGACCCCATAGCAAGGAAGAGAAGCCTTTGGAAAATCTCTCTTCCACCAATCTCCAGTGCGATAGAGAACTGTCATCCTTTCACACCTTCCAAGTGACGGCAGAGAACTGTCATCCTTTTACACCCTCCAAGTTTCGGTAGAGAATCATTGTCCTTTCACACCCTCCAAGTGTCGATAGAGAATCATCATCTATTCACACTCTCCAAGTGTCGATAGAGAACCATCATCCTTTCACACTCTCCAAGTCTCAGTTGAGAATCATATCTTCTCCAAGGATCTTCTCACAAGCAACTATAAAGATAAGAGGAAGAGTGAAAATAAAAATCACAAAGAGATCCTTATCTTTGAGTAACCTTGTGAACCTTTCACACTCAACTTGCAAGAAATCTCTCTTAAACACTCTCTCACATTCTCTCTTTCAATTGCTCTTAAAAAATTATGAAGACAAGATTTCTTCACATCAATTTTAGTGTACCTTTATACGAAAGACACAAAAAACTAAAATTTTTAATTTTGAGCATACACGATCATACAATACCATCGTATTTTGTACGTATGAAAAGTTTTAAAACTATTGCATATGAACCAGTTGTAAATAAGTATGAAACCATTTCGTACACGATCATCGTCCAGTACGAACCATATTCATTCGATACGAATAGTTAGAAAATTTTTATCTTCGTCGGGATGAAGAGGGACCCCATAATTTTGTACCCTATACGGTGTACTTATGATGACGACATCATACGGTATAATCAGTTATAAAAAATTTCAAGTTTGTCGAGATGAAAAAGGGCCCGTCCATTTCGTACTCTGAATGGCGTACATACGATGACAACATTTTCTGGTACGAATAATTCAGAAAATTTTCAAATTTGTCTGGACAAAAAGTTGGGACGAAATAGGACCTCATAATTTCGTACTCTAGAAGGCATTATGAACTTTAATCGTACAGTACGATCCATACTTAGAAAACATCTTTTTACAAGACCAGGAACCCGTTCATTTTGTACTCTAAATGGCATATATGAATTGTGATTGTACAATATGATTAATACTTAGAAAAATTTTCATTTCTATTCATTTGACTGCTCTAAAGGGAAAATAACTGATTAGATCGTCCAATACAAAAATAAATCATATAGTACGATCAATTTAAAAATTTTAGATTTTAAACTTTCTCCCGATGAGTGTGTATATAGTTACTCAATTACAATCGCACTCTCTTAGACTCAATAAAATGAAAAATATAGACTTTATTTACAATAAGCCATAAACTGATCTAATTTGAAGTCTTTAACAATACGGAGTATAATTTCCCTAAAATGTTAGTACACATAAATAACAAAATAATGCATCCAAAATATGTTAGGAGAAATAATAATCAAAGCAATAATATTTGGAATCATAAAAAACATACATGTTGCAATAATGTCAACAATCAAGAACTAAGTTGCAACTATCTCAACATGATGGAAACCGTTTAGATGGCGAAACTTATGGTAAAATAGAGTTTTGTATCTATGGATGAGAATCTTGTTGATATAGGTTTATAAGATCTTTATGTTGAACGTAGCAAGTTAATTGGTGTCCCCTTAGAGTCGTGGTGCAATGGGTATCTTAGTTTGGTCAAATTTAAAGTTAAACTTCTTAGGCTATCAAAAGAAAAGTTTTCCATTCAAAAAAATTGGGAGGAATTTACGATCAAAGGTTTGTGTTGTTAGAAAATGAATTGTGATATTTTTTGGAATTTGAATTATTAGTTAAAGAGTTATACTATTTTTAATCCTATTGGACATAATAAGAAATTTTCTCTTTATATTAGGCTTTTGTGTTGCAAATCTATTTTCATGACTTATGTTTTGATGATTGACAAACACTCTTGATTCTCTTGGACTGCTTCTTGCTTCTAACTTTTCAGGAATCGAAGATCGGATGAACAAACGAAGCCAGTTCAAGGTTGCGTAGGTTTAGGATTGAGTCAGTCTGTACTTTGTTTTTCCTCTTCTTGAGTCTATTTGTAATGGTCAAAGAGACTGATGCTAAGTAACTCTACACACACACACACTTGAGAGAATTAGAATTTCTGGTTTTACTCATATCGGCCTGGACGATATTTTACATCGTCCTGGACGATATTTTACATCGTCCTGGACGATCAGGCTTAAAACAGAAAGTCTAAATATGGATTCTTAATTAAGGCAGCCGACATTAACAGATCGGCCTGGACAATACGTGTATCGGCCAGGACAATAAGCTCAAAACAGAAAGAAGTTGCCGCCATAGACAATTAAGGTATAATGTATTTTTAAATAATCGGCCTAGACGATATTCACAAATTATGCCTTAATTGGTCAGGAAATCAAGGAAGTAATTAAGGATGATTGATACGATCATATCATCCTGGACGATCACAGGATTGGCCAGGACGATCTATTCAAAAACCTTAGTTACTTCAGGACGATAAATATCGACCAGCTCGAATTCAGGGCTATGCTCTGGATGATTTTCCTCTGATTTGAACTGATCAGCCGGGACGATCGTGAGATTGGCCTAGAAAATGAAGCCAATTTTAAATCATCTAGTTTTGCATTCAGGGTGATGCTCTGGTCGATCTTCTAAGTTTTTGTACTGATCAGTCAAGCCGATGTCCATATCGTCTTGGACGATGATGTCGGCAACTTGCAATTAATGAGCTCCTTTGAAGCTCTTCTATTTAAGAGCTATTGTTCAACATTTTGAACAACCTTTTAGCTGCTGCCTTGACTTGAGAAGGCCTTGAGGAGAGAAAGAGAGAGAGGGAGAGAGAGAGGATCTTGTGAGGGGGAGCTTGTGAGGGGATTCACAAGGGTTGCTTCAAGAATCGCTCTACTTCTTCTTTGTCTAGAGTTTCTCATCCGTGGAAGGGTAGGTAGATGTAAGGAGTCAGCATCTGGTAGTGGTTCTCCGCCAGCTTCAGGAGGAAGCAAAAGGAGATAGGTTCTCTGCCTTGCCGGGGTGGAAAAAAGAGGTTCTTTGTGAGGGCTTCTCCTCCTAGCCGTGGGGACTAAAGGAGAGTCACGTTTATAGTGCAATACTTGGAGGGTGCCTCCAAGGAGTGGACGTAGGTCAAGTTGACCAAACCACTATAAATCTCTGTGTTATTGTTTTCTTGCTTCCGCATTTTATTTTCCGCATTGCTTATTTTTTTCGTGGTGTGATTTTGGTTTATGAGATTATTTGTTCTTTGTGAAAAGAATTTTTTAAAATTCCAATTCACCCCCCCTCTTGGTTAGCTTGGGACTAAGTTCATAGGGATTAACATCCCTAACGAACTTTCAAGTGATATCATAGCGGGATTCAAAAATTTAAGTTTGAAAACTTTTTGAATTAGATTCATGGCTAACCTTGAGAATCAGAACACTACAGAAGGGTATTCTATTACCCGACCTCCCCTATTCGATGACCTACCTTTTGATTTATGGAAAACCCGCATGTCAATATTTTTACAATCTACTGATTATCGTATGTGGATGCTTATTAAAGAAGGCTATTCTCCACCTTCTCATGAAATTAATGGTGTTAAAACTGAAGTTGCTTTTACTGAATGGACTTTCGATGAACGAGATTTGGCTCAATTAAATGTAAAATGTTTGAACTGTTTTTTCTGTGCTTTAAAATATGAGGATTACATGCGTGTCTCTACTTGCAAAACTGGTAAAGAAATTTGGGATAAGTTGTGTATCACCTATGAAGGCACTAATGAAGTTAAACAATCCCGTTTGAATTTTCTCTTGTATGATTATGAACTTTTTTGTATGAAACCTCATGAATCAATTTCTGACATATACACTAAGTTTACTCAGATAGTTACTTCACTGCATGCATTAGGAAAAAAACTTTCAAACTATGAAAAAGTAAACAAAATTTTGAGATGCTTTCCTTCTTTATATGATACTAAAATCACTGCAATCACTAAATTTAAGGATTTGAACACTTATTCTATTGATAACTTACTTGGCTCACTCATTGCTTACGAGCAAGGGGTGAATAAAAGAAATCTTGATGTAGGTAAGAAGAAGAAGGAGAAAATAATTGCACTAAAGGCGCACAAATTGGATTCTGAATCTTCCGGGTCTAAAAGCGATAAAGTTGCCTTCATCACAAGGCAATTCAAAAGCTTTCTAAGGAAGAAACAAAAGCATCATCAAAATTGGAGAAAAAGTAAGGATCATAAATATGTTAAAGGATCTTCTGATATTATTTGTTATGAATGCAGGAAACTAGGACATGTGAGAACTGATTGCCCGACACTTCAAGACAACACAAGCAAGGAAAAGATTGAGGAGAAACCTAAGTTCAAGAAGGACAAGAAGAGAATCCAAAAGGCGTTCTGGGCAGAATCTGGTACTGATTCATCTAAAATGGAACCTGAGAATGAAACAACAAACTTGTGTTTAATGGGAGAAGATCAAAGTGATGAGGAAGAGGTATATAAACCAACCTATGATGAATTGTTTGAGATTTGTGAGAAAGTACATGCATCTTACAAAAAACTCAAGAAAACTCATGCAAGCCTAAAATTAGAACTTTCGAATTTATAAAAAGAGCATGAAGTTTTTCTCAAAGATCATGCAACGATTGATTCAAATCACATGGCTCTTCTTGATGAATTTGATGATTTAAACAAAAAGCATTTGGAATTAATTGATGAACTTAATGCATTAAAAGTTTCACACACCTCACTTAATTCTTATATTAAGAAATCTAAAGAGATTGAGAAAAAATTGAGGATTGATAATGATGCATTAAAAAGAACTAACTTGAGGATTCAAAATGATTTGGAAACATGTAAGAAAAATCGGATGACATCTACTTTTGATTATAAGCCAAAACCTATGAAGAGGCATTATAACTCAAATCATTTAAGTAATCATTTTCCTGGAGTTAGATGTTTTTCTTGTGGCATGCTAGGACACATCTCACACACTTACACTGTTCACCATAGTACACTTTGGGTGTGGAGACCTAAGGTGCATGATTCACAGCATACTATACCTACATTGCATTCTACTTTTTCTAAGAAGGGGTCCAAACCAGTTTGGGTTCCTAAATCTGATTGTTGTTGAGTCTTGCAGGTGTGTTCCCACCAAAGACCTTGTGGGAGCACAGGATAACTGGACATATGAAGGCTCACAGCTCATAAATGCTTAAACCTGCTACTTTAATAAATTCTTGAAATGTGTTTTTATTTCAATATGTTTTATTTCTGCTTTGTTGTTATTTTAATTTGTTTTGTTTTCTCTTTGATTTTATATTTAGTTTTCCATATGTTGAATCTTTTCAAGATTTTAAATTTTGGAGTTTTAAAGATAGTGTTTAGCTTTTCTAAAATTGGTTAAAGGGAAAAACACCGTTGATGGTTTCCCTCCTTCTGATATTGTTTAGTGGTATGATTTTCTTCTCTAAATAAAAGTCTAACTCATTTGAGCTAATGGTTTTTGAAACTAAGATTCTTTTCAACTTGCTACAATAATCTATCTTGTACATAATATTCAAAGTTCTTATATATCTTTTAAGTTATTTAAAATCTTGCCATTGCTTTTATCACATGATTTTGATTTTGTTTTGTGACTTGTTCTTCCCTATGTTAGAGAGAGAGCTCCTATTCTCTAATATTTGGAGGATATACTCACAACTAAGGGTCTTTTTAAGGGTTTTGTTAAAGGGAATGTAGCTTGAAAGAATTAAGAAGGAAATTGAAAAGATGCAAATTTGAAATATATTTATACACAAAAATGTATCAAAAATCAAGATGCTCAAAGAGCCAATTCAAAGACAAAAGAGGCATAAAATGAGCCCACTAAATTCAAGCTACTATCTCTTTTCTAAACTCTTAAAACTTAGAGAACTCATTGATTATTTGATGATTTCAAAGGCTTGATTTCAAATTCCTTGATTGAGACCAATTATTTTGTTTTATTATTTATGAGATTTTTACTTTGTAAATAAGTTTTGATTAGATCTTCTTTTTGCCAATTAGGTTTATTCTGAGTTAAACATTTTTTATTTTCAAAAGAAATTTTGTACCATAAGGAACGTCTGATCTAGGGTTAACATAATCGGATATTTTACCTTTGTCTGATTAGGATTGGCTAAAATCTTTGATCTTGTGGAACTCTAAAATTTAATTATTTGAGAACTTCTCATATGAAGCCTTGATAAAAAAAAATTAAAAAAATTAAAATTAAAAAATATTCATTTTTTTATTTTCGTGTTTTTGTCTGCTTTTTTTTGTTTTCTTTTTGAGGGCCTTGATCATCACCATCTTTTCCTTGGTTTCAAATTCTAGTCACATCATCCTGGCCGATACTTGTATCGTCCTGGACAATTAGACAAAATCTCTTCAAATTCCATCTGCTGACCTTTTCTGTGTTTGCTGTAACTCATCGTCCTGGACGATACGATATCGTCCTGGACGATCTGATCGAACTCTGTTGCAATCATGATGATAGTCTTGGCCGATAGAATATTTTGTCTGACCGATGCATTTTATGTGCATCGTCCTGGTCGATACACTGGATCATCCTGAACGATCCACGTGTCAGCACATTTAAATCCTTAAAATTGACCCAGACGATCCATTATTGGACAATTGTCCTAGTCGATCCACTGTTCGTCCTGAACGATACATGTGGCAGAGATTTAAAATGTTTTAACTTGGGCCGATACGATAAATTTTTGTGCATCGTCCTGGACGATACACCTAATCGGCCCTGACAATCTACTTTTATAATGGTCATCCGGATTGCCTCCTCGGGACGATTGCCTGTGTCTAATCGTCCTGGCCGATATCTGATTGGCCCAGACGATCAGACCGCCTTTTTGACTAATCAGCATGTACTCAATTATTGAGCCATATCGGCCTGGACGATTCTGCGATCGGCCTGGCCGATTCTGCGATCGGCCTGGATGATATGGCCATTTCTTTAAATTCTGGCCGATCCAGCCATATTTTTCACTTCATCCCTTATCCTCTTGTGTCTCCTTGCTAACTCTCTTCTATGGCTTGTGGGAAACGTGTTCGATAAACTTCTGGGAGTTATTCGAGGGCTAGGATTGACACTCATTTCAAGGAGGCAGAAGATGAAGCCGCCTACCATCGATACAAAGAGTGTAGGATAACTGTCTCCAGAATCATCAATCCTGCCCATATCTCATACCCGGTAATGGATCTTTTTGCTCACACCTCCCTTTGTTTCATTCTGTCCCTTGCTTTCCCCTTTAATATCGAGTTTCTTCGAGAATTCATTGCAAACCTTCACATTAACCCTACCTTCACAGCCCTGTCCTCATATGTGAATTGACGCCCTGTCGAAATCACATATCAGGACTGTGTTGAACTGTTATAGCTATCCACCACCGGGGATAAGCTGCACTTAATCGCTTCAGATCCTGACCTTGACTGGGCCACGGCAAATCATTTCCTTCGCCAGACCAATGCACCTTTTCGTGTTGGAGAGACTAGCACTTTAGTCAAAGATAGTAGGACAATCCAACATGTCCTTCGCACCTCCATAATTTCAAAAGCCAGGATTGAATCCACATCACCCCTCTACTTTTTCTCACTACTTTCTACATTATGGCTCATAGAGAATTTAATAATGCGGACTTAATTTTTCAATACATTGATCACTTAACCATAATCCGTGATCCAGGTTATAAGAGGAAACCCAATCTAGCCTTAGGACACATCATAGCCTATGTCCTTGAAACCAAATACCAACTTCAGTATCCTATTTCTCCTAACCTCCCAACTCCCTTCTACTCAAACAGTTCCTTCATTACCCTTCACAGTACTCGTCTCCACCCTGGGGATGAGGAACCTCGGGGGGCTGAAGAGGAGGAGGCTCCCGCTCCTGCTCCTGCTCCCATTCCTGATCTTATTCCTCTACACCAGCACTCACCGGTTGATCAGTTGATAGAAAGATTTGATCGATGGGAGACCCACTTTGACGCCTACGTTGCTGCATAGGAGTAACAACATTCTGAGGATATTGCCCGCTACGAGCAGCACCGCATTGAGGATTTAGCCCGATTTGATATATACACGACTCTCCAACAGTAGAAGCATGACCAGGACATCGCCTAGTTCAAGGCTCAATTTACTACGCTTGCCAGCTACTTTCAGCAGCCACCTCCACCACCTCCATCTGATGATCAGGGTCCCTCGTTTTTCTAGTATGTATTTTTTGCTGTCTATTTTATAGTTCTGTAGTTTGTCTTGTAGTTTATTTTAGTTTCTATTGTGTTGTTTTCTTTTTTCTTTTGTGTGTCTAGGACCCTCTTTTTGTGATGACAAAAGGGGGAGTAGGTTGTGGTAGGAAAAGTTGATTTGCTTGTAATTTCTAAGTTTTTCCTACTCGTGTTTGCCATCATCAAAAAGGGGGAGATTGTTGCAAATCTATTTTCATGACTTATGTTTTGATGATTGATAAACACTCTTGATTCTCTTGGACTGCATCTTGCTTCTAACTATTTAGGAATCGAAGATCGGACGAACAAACAAAGCCAGTTCAAGATTACGTAGGTTTAGAGTTGAGTCAGTATGTACTTTGTTTTTTCTCTTCTTGAGTCTATTTGTAATGGTCAAAAAGAGTGATGCTAAGTAACTCTACACACACACACTTGAGAGAATTAGAATTTCTGTTTTTACTCATATCGGCCTGGACGATATTTTACATCGTCCTGGACGATCAGGCTTAAAATAGAAAGTCTAAATATGGATTCTTAATTAAGGCAGCCGACATTAACAGATCGGCCTGGATGATATGTGTATCGGCCAGGACGATAAGCTCAAAACAGAAAGAAGTTGCCGCCATAGACAATTAAGGTATAATGTATTTTTAAATAATTGGCCAGGACGATCATTGATCGGCCTGGACGATTTTCACAAATTATGCCTTAATTGATCAGGAAATCAAGGAAGTAATTAAGGATGATTGATACGATCATATCGTCTTGGACGATCTATTCAAAAACCTTAGTTACTTCAGGACGATAAATATCGGCCAGCTCGAATTTAGGGCTATGCTCTGGACGATTTTCCTCTGATTTGAATTGATAGGCCTGGACGATCGTGAGATCGGCCTGGATGATCAAACTAATTTTAAATAGTCCAGTTTTGCATTCAGGGCGATGCTCTGGCCGATCTTCTGAGTTTTTGTACTGATCAGCCAGGCCGATGTCCATATCGGCCTGGACGATAATGTAGGCAACTTGTAATTAATGAGCTCCTTTGAAGCTCTTCTATTTAATAGCTCTTGTTCAACATTTTGAATAACCTTTTAGCTGCTGCCTTGACCTGAGAAGGCCTTGAGGAGAGAAAGAGAGAGAGGGAGAGAGATAGGATCTTGTGAGGGGGAGCTTTTGAGGAGATTCACAAGGGTTGCTTCAAGGATCGCTCTGCTTCTTCTTCGTCTAGAGTTTCTCATCCATGGAAGGGTCGATAGAGGTAAGGAGTCAGCATCTGGTTGTGGTTCTCTGTCAGCTTCAGGAGGAAGCAAAAGGAGATAGGTTCTCTGTCTTGCCGGGGTGGCAAAAAGAGGTTCTTTGTGAGGGATTCTCCACCTAGCCGTGGGGGCTAAAGGAGAGTCACGTTTGTAGTGCAATACTTGGAGGGTGCCTCCAAGGAGTGGACGTAGGTCAAGTTGACCAAACCACTATAAATCTCCGTGTTAGTGTTTTCTTGCTTCCGCATTTTATTTTCCGCATTGCTTATTTTTCTCGTGGTGTGATTTTGGTTTATGAGATTTTTTGTTCTTTGTGAAAAGAATTTTTTAAAATACCAATTCACCCCCCCTCTTGGTTAGCTTGGGACTAAGTTCATAGGGCTTAACATCCCTAACAAACTTTCATTTTGGACAAGGCACATTAGGGTTTAATAAGGAATTGAGCCTCATGGAAGTTTATTAGGGATATGGGGGATTATTTAAGAGAGTATTCATTAGGTTGGGATTAAGCAATGTTAGATGGCTTGAGACTATGTAAAGGATATGAGAATTGTGTGGGGAAAGAGGAATAAATATGAGACAAAATAACTAAAGACACCCCAAAGCTTGGTTAATTTGACAAAAAGCTTCAACAATGATTAAAGAAGTCCCCAAGCTTTTCCATATGAAATTTGTACAAGATAGTAAATTTTATTCCATAATAAAAAGGTATAAAACACGGTCCTTATTTATAGGCCTTTTAAAAGTCTAGAAAAATTCAAAAAGCCTTAAAGTAAATAAACAATGTTATATTGATTGATAACTTATCGTAATACAAAAAAAATAAAAAAAATTAAATGCCTGTAAATATACAAAAACTCATATTAACCAAATAAGGTAAGTGGAGTGGTTCTGAAATAAAATAATTTTTGAATATTTTGGCCACATTGGTTGGTATGGCCCACTTGCCAATAAAGGAACATTAAAATAATTTTTTAAATTACTTTCTTATAATTTTTATGAGATTATGGGTCTTCTATTAGCTTAAAGAGTTGTGTATGATGAATGACCTAGATCTTGGTGTAGAGCCTTAGATTATATAATAGCATGTACTTTGACTTTACCAAATTTTTTTGGAGTCATTATAACTCCAAATCACAAATTGTCTTCTCCATAGTATTTTGATTAAATATTTTACTTATACAATATTTTTTTTGTAATTTTTGGACTCTAGTGAAAATCCTTAAAAAATTTATACTATTGGAACATATGAGGATTTCGGGATCGTCAAGTGTCTGATTTGCAAACCAATTTAACCGATATTTTTTAAACACAATGATTTATTTTATGGATATTTTATATAATTGTTTAAGACCAAAAATAATTTATTTAAATTTTAAACTAATGAATTGATTTAATTAAATATTAAATAAATAATATATTATTATATTTTATTATAAATATCTAATGGCACTTAAGAACTTTATTAAAATCACTTTTTCTCATTTGAGTTCAGAAAACATAGAAAAAAGTGATATTAAGAGAGAATTTAGAGGAGAGGGAAAAAGAAAACTAAGATTTAGAGGGTGCGGTGCGATATTAGCCCATTGATACAGTTGGGTGATTTGTTCGTCTCACAGTAAGGAATCCATATCTTATTTCTAATTTCAATGATTTTGTGTTTTGTTATTTTTTGATCAAATTTATATTTTCGTTATAAAAAAATGTGAATAACTTTGTGTTGATAAAACTTTATCTGCGTAACTTTTTGTATGTTATATAAATCATGATTATGAGCATTTTGAGTATTTATTTGAGATTTCTTACGAGGTGATTTTGAGAATACATCAATTTTTGTCCAACCAAAAAATTATTTTGATGTTTAAAAATAGTAGTGTAGTATAATAATGGTCTTAAAACATCATTTTATGTAATTCCTGGTATTTTGGTATTTTTCTAAAAATTTGTATTTTTGCCTAATAGGATTCTTTGTTGTCTTCTAATATGTCATTTTTGATATTTTCTAAATTAAACATAATTATGTTTTATTTGTTACAATGCATTGAAAATGAATATGGATATGTGATTGAGATTACTGTTATAGTATTATGATAATATTGTGTGTGTGTAAAAGACAAGTAAAGACTAGTTGACCCATTAGTTGGAGTCTGATTGACTTGTACAAGATGGTGGGCCGACAGACTTTCCTTTAAATAATGTGATTTGGTGTTATCCTCTACTAATTCATATGATACTAATTGGGAGTTAAAAGGATATGATTACTGTGTCGACGGGCCAAAACTGTTGACTCTATTTACTAAGATAACAATTTACTGATATTGATATAAAATTAAAAAAAATACTGTGATAGCTAGGACTTCTTACTTGTTTATTATAACTAATAAAATGCATATTTTTAAGGCATTATTCTTATTATTATACATAATTATTATTACCTTATGGATTTATTATTATTGCATTATGCTACTACTCCTTCCATCAAATTGTTACTGTTACTGATATATATACAGATACTATTTGATATTATTGATTAACTATACTAATATTAAGCATGTGATATACTAAGCACGTGATATAAAATAGCTGGGTAGTAGGTGTACATTCTGATATGATTTTATTATATTGATTCAATTTCAATAGTGTTTACTAAAGTTTTGATTGGATGTTTTATACGATTTATTTACTGATTGATATTATGGATACGATAATTTCTTTAGAGATTTAACACTCATACTTATTTACTATTTTATAAGCTTATGTACTATTTTATAGATTTTATTACTAATGGATATAAATTTAACTATTTCTTTACTAATTTAATAATCATATTAATGTAACTATTATAATTTAACTATTGACATACATATTGCTCATTTTTCATGCTTTGAATTCAGTTATAAGTTTTGGTGACCTATTAGGCTTTTTGAGCTCATTATATGTGGTCAAATGATTTATGGTTAGGGCAGAAGAGTAGGAGTGTGAGGCTAGTGAGAATTCTTCATGTTTGGTTTCTTTTTATTTTTCTTTTGTACTCAAGATAGAATAGTTATGATTTAATTGTATAGATTCTGAGTATTATATATAATTTTTGAGATTTAATATAGATATTTATATTGATGTTTTAAATTATAGAATATATTTTTTTATTTATTACTAATAGATAATATTATATAGCTCTAGTTGTTGTTTATTAAAAGATAAATGAATAATTCTTACAATTTAGTTTCTGGGGCATCACAATTGGTATCAGAGTATAGTTGTTGGAATAATTGATTATTACTAGAGCTGTAGGAATATATTAAGAGTTGGGTAGAATGGGTACGTAGTATAAGGAGCATTATTTTGCATACATAGTTGTGTGTGTGTATTATTCAGATCATTCTAAACTATATATGAAAAAAATTAAATGGATCATCAAGAGTAAAATGTACTAAATGAGTAACACAAAAGCTCCAGTGCCATCAGAAAGTATGATGCAGTTGGTTACTATTATAACACAAGTAATGGGAGATGCGTAGAGTAAGTTAGCTGGGAGCAAAGAAAAAGAGGGAGATAAGTACTTACAAATATTTCATAAGCTGAAGCCTCTATTGAACAAAGGAGCTATAGGACCTTAAGTTGCAGACGACTGGTTATTGAGGATAGAGAACTTTTTTGACATCATGCAATGCCTAAAGAGCAAAAACATACCATTAGCTATATTGTTATTTGAAGGGGAGGTAGAGAGATGGTGAATTGGATAACAGAAAGTGAAATTTTAAGGGAAAATAAATAATAATATCACTTGAGATGAGTTCACTACAGTATTCACGATGTGGTTTGTGTTGAAACTTGCTTATGTCCCAGCGGCTAACCAAGATGAGGGGTGAATTGGTTATTTAAAAATTTACTTCTCTTTTAATTTTAAACCGATTCAAATATTTAATGAAATTTTTTTTAAAAAAATTTTAACTACAGATTAATAGAAAATAATAAAGTAAAAAGTAGCAGAAAATAAAAGGACATAAAATTTATAGTGGTTCAGTCAAACACGACCTACATCGACTCTTTGAAGTCTCCCACTTCAGGTATTGCACTATTAACAGTTAGTGTCTCTCCTTTTGTCCCCACAGCAAGGCGGAGAAGTCTTCATAAAAACTCTCTTCCACCACTACCTGGTGCGGTAGAGAACCATCGTCCTTATACACCCTCCAAGTGTAGGCTGAGTACCTCCCGCTGTTCACACTCTCTAAGTGTAGGCAGAGAACCTCCCGCTGCTCACACTCTCCAAGTATAGGTAGAGAACCTTTTGTTGTTCACACTCTCTAAGTGTAGGAAGAGAACCTTCATCCTTTTACACTCCTCCAAGTATAGGTAGAAAACCTTCATTCTTTCACACTTCTCAAAGTGTTGGTAGAGAATCGGATCTCCTTGACAAGATCTTCTCATGAGAAATCTCGAAGGACAAGAGGAAAGAGTGACAAAATTATAAATCATAAATAAAGATCCTTACCTTTGAGTACCAAGTGAACCCTTCACTCTCCAGTAGTAAGAATCCTCCTTCAAACACTCTCTCACACTCTCTCCTTCAATCTCCCTTCAGTTTGCACGAAGACAAAAGGACAAAAAGATTACACGATAGTTTTAAGTGGACCTTTTATATGTAAAACATAAAAAAACCATCCAAAAACTGCAACATTTCAAATCTGTACGTACTCGACCATCCCATATGATTGAAATTCATACGTACGAACAATTTAAAAACTATTGCGTACAAACTCCATGTGCATTGGTATGAAATGATTTCATACCCGATCATCATCCCGTACGAACATAGTTCGTCTGGTACGAATAGTTATTTCCAAGCTTCATTGAAACAAAACTATAGGATGATCCATATGTTTAAGGAACAGAAGACATCGTTCGGGGATGAATGTACAAGTTTGTCTGGATAAACAATATGAAGCATGTCAAGAGAATATCGTCCTAGGACGAACAGGGTAAAATCCTCTGAATGATTAGTTCAAGTCATGGGTCTAGAGGACATCATCCTGGGACAAACTGGGCAAAATCGTCTAGATAAACTGTTTAAGTTAAGAATTCAGAGGACATCATGCAAGGACAAAAGGGACAATTCATCTAGATGAATATATTTAAGTTGAGAATTCAGAGGACATTGTCCGGGGACAAATGAAACAATTTGTCTGGATGAACAGTTCAAAGTGAGAAATCAGAGGACATCGTCCAGGGAAGAATAGGACAATTCGTCTGGGTGAACAGTTCAAAGTGAGAAATCAGAGGATATTATCTAGGGATGATTTGGACAATTTGTCTGGACGAACAGTTCAAAGTGAGAAATCAGAGGACATCATCCAGAGATGAACTGGGTAAATTCACCTGGACAACGAGGACTTAGAAAAAAAATTTCACTTTCTGTTCGTTTCATTTCTCTCTGAGGGGTATAACGGACCTGATCATCCTGTATAAATATGGTTCATCTCGTACGATCATTATAAGAAATTTTGACTTTTAAAGATCTCCCCCAATGTGTGTGTGCTAAGTTACTCAATTACAATCACATTCTCTCTAACTCAAAAATGAATAAAATATAGACTCCAAATTATAAAATATTATAATCAGATCTTTATTTGAAGTCTTCAACAATCTGGAGTATGATTTCCCTGAAATATTAGTACACACAAGAGCCAAAAACATTTCTTCCAAAATATGTTAGGAGAAATTAATAATTAATATAATAATATTTAGAATCATCAAAATAACAAGTTGTAAGAATATAAAACATGCAAAAGCTAAGTAGTAACTCTCTTAACAATCTCCCCCTTTTTGATGATGGAAAAACAATTATTGTTTGTATAATTTTCAAATTCTTAAGTATCTCCTAAACTCCCCTTGAATTAATAAGCATGTGAGAATAAGGGGCATTTGAACATAATATTTTTTTTTTTTAATTTTTAATAAACAATCACTTGAACACAAAGCATAATAAACATTAAAAAGACTCAGAGATGATAGTTATGAAAAAATAAAACAAAAATGCAACGATAAAATAACATTAAAATAACAATAAAACAAATGCAATGAACAAATGCAACGATAATTACGAATAATATTTTTTTCATCTTTTTGACAACAACAAAAAGAGAAGAAGAAAGAGAACAAATACATAATTGTTAGAAGTCATATGAAAAGCCTTTGATAATTGATCCTTGAATGCAAAGATACTTATTGACATGATGATGTTCTCACTGTGGATACTAGGTACATAAGTTAGCAGACTGTCCTTTATGGAGATTTGGAGGAAGAGTTGATTCTGGTGCAGGATATTTCAAACATACTATAGGATAGAGGACTATCGGGTCAAGAGCACATAGTGAAAGACCAACAAATAGGATGGATGACAGCACTGTTAGTGGTAGTTAGAGTGAAACTGTTGCATCATAACCATTTGCACCTACTCTAGTGATTTTACATGTTTACAACTTACAGTATCTAAAAGATCAACAATAACCTCAAAGCTCTACTAGTAAGAATTTTTTTGAATGATTGAATGACATAGCATATCATGTATAATTGAATGACATATGATAGCATGAACTGCATGACTGTATGATTTTTGATGGGGACTCATCAACAGGACCGATTGCTGAAAGAATCAAGGCCAGGTATCGTAGTAATGGAATGGGCCATCGGGGTGTGAACATGAACATCAAAAGCTCAACTATGTCCTGATTTCTTGGCGTTAGCAGGAGCTACATTCCAAGGTTTAGGTTTTAGGTGAAAGGGTTTGCGCCTTCTCTTCTTTTCATTCTTGTACGATTTCTAGGGCTGGTCCGATAAAAGTCCAGGTATCAAGTGGTGATCCTGTAGAAGTTCGGCCTCAGGTGGTGGTCCGGTAGAAGTCCGGGCCTTAAGTGGAAGTCCATAAAAACTCCATGCATCAAGTGGTGGTAGATGGAGCTTAGGGTCTCCATTGGTGGTCCGGTGGAGCTTAGGGCCTCAAGTCTGGTTCAGAGGAACTCCAAGCAAGGTTTATCAAGGGAATCTTTGTCATCTTTTAAAATGAACGAAACGAATAGGTTTCTCCTTGGAGATTGGCAGCCTTCGTTAAGAATATTTCAAATGTATGGAAACCAGGAAAGTTTCATTCACGAATCGGGTTTTTGTCTTGAAGTCTGTCCCCTTTTCTTTTAGTGTTATTAAGAGTTCTGGCTTGATGAATAAGGCTAGAGCCTTGCTCTTGACTGATTTTATTTGAGTATTAATCATACATATTTGCTTTAATCTGATTATGTGCCTAAATCTTTTAAGGAAATGTTGAGAACGATATTTTTTTAAGGTGGGAAGATTGTAATAGCTCGTACTTTGACTTTGCCATTTTTTTTTTGGATTCATTATAACTCCAAATCCTAAACTATCTTTTCCATAGAATTTTGATTGTAATATTTTACTTATTCAAACTTTTTCATAATTTTTAGGCATAGGTGAAAATCCTTTAAAAAATTTGTACATATCGGTACAAGTGAGGATTTTGAGATCATCAGGTGTCTGATTTGCAAATCAATTTCATTGATAATTTTTGAATAAAATAATTTATTTTATAGATATTTTTCTGTAATTTTAAAATTAAAAAATGGTTACTTACTGTTACTACTAAATCTATATTTTTTAAGCATTTTTCTTTTTATTGTAAGAAATCATTGTTACTGTATGTATTTACTATTCTTATATTATTCTACTACTCCTACCATTAAATTGTTATTGTTACTGAAATAGATACTGATACTATTTAATACTACTGATTGACTATAGTGATATTAAGCATGTAATATATTGAGCATGTGATATAAAATAATTGGATATCAGGTGTACATTTTGATATGATTTTATTACATTGATTCAATTTCAATGATCTTTATTGAAGTTTTGATTGGATGCTTTATATAATTTTTTTACTGATTGATATTATGGAGACGATGACTGCTTTAGATATTTGACACTCATACTAGTTTATTATATAGGCTTCCATATTATAATATTTTATTGTTTATAGAGTTTACTACTACTACATATGAATTTTACTGTTTCTACATTGATTCAATGATCATATGAATATAATTGCTATGATTTGATTGTTGACATGTATATTACTCTTTCACCATGCTTTAAATTCAATTATAGGTTTTGGTGACCTGTTGGGATTTTTATGCTAATTATATGTGGTCAAATGATTTCAAGTTAGGATAGGGGAGCAGGAGTGTGAAGCTAGTCAGGATTCTTCAGGTTCTTTTTTTTTGTATTAATGATAGAATAGTTATGATTTGATTGTATATATCATGAGTATTGTATATAATTTTTGGGATTGAATATAGATGTGTACATTGACGTTTTTAATTATGGAATATATCTTGTTATTTATTACTGATAGATGATATTCAATATCTCTATTTATTATTTATTAAAAGATAAATGAATAATTCTTCTAATTAGATTCTGGGGCATCACAAATTATGATGCTATCCTTACCCTTTATCTTGGTGTTGCATGACTTATGTATATTAATGATAATAGTTAAGGACTTAGAGTTCTTCAAAAGCAATCCCTAGGGTATTATAAAGTGATGTGAGAATGTGAAAATGAATGAACATGTTTAATGTTATATTAACATAATACTAAGTGTACTTCTATATAAATATCAGAACATTTTATGAACACTTTTTAACTATTTAACTAGAAAATTTCAACTTAGTGTGCTCCATAATGCTTGAAATTAGAGAAATATGCTCTCTGTTTCATTTCTTAGACCAATACCATGTATTATGCTCAAATCCCATTATAAAGGAGAGAACATTCCAGCCTTAGGTTTTTTCCATTATAGTCGATGTTGTACCTTCATCTAAGTTTCTTTATTTAAGAAGGACTAGCCAAGTGAATTTGGAGATTTCTTCATTCATTTACAACTTAAAAACACATATGTTTTATTTTTTTCTAGTTTACATCATGTATCACTAATTAATTCATTTTAACAGAGATCTATATATAATATGATATAATATCAAAGAGTGTGTTTTAATACTTACTAGAACATATGTGTGAACATTTATTACATTATGTTATAATTGTGATTTTCATGATTCAAGGGCATCAAAGATAATGTTGTTTGATCATCATTCAAATCATATTCAAACAT
This sequence comes from Dendrobium huoshanense, assembly GCA_016618105.1. NCBI lineage: Eukaryota > Viridiplantae > Streptophyta > Magnoliopsida > Asparagales > Orchidaceae > Dendrobium > Dendrobium huoshanense. The sequence goes on along the minus strand of CM028351.1, from coordinate 19,248,305 downwards.
TATTTAATGAATAGGAAAAGATCATGTCATAATCAGGAAAGTTATTTTAATCAATTTGAATAAGGTATGATTATGTCTTTAAATATAGTTTGAGTGTATATTAAATTTATTTAATCAAGATCTGATCATTATTCTATAAATTTTTAAACTTATTTGAATATGGTTTAATTCATGTTTAAAGAACATTAAAGTTTTATAATAACAAAGTATTTTTTTCTAGGTATATTAAGTATCATCATTATTGTATTATATGAAACATAATAGAAAGAAGACAAACAAGCCAGCTAGATATTCACTTAAAAATGGACCAAATGACTTTCATTATGTATCAAGAAATGTTTTCTCTTAACAAATATCATTTGTATTATATAAAAAGTGACTAAGGGTAATAAGAATTAGTTTAATATAAATTAAGAGGTGGTATACCACTTTCATGAAGCACCATCGACTCCTTCAGTTTAACTATTTATGGATGATAATCTTGATTTTTTCTGGTATAAAATATCCTTATCGACTAAACATTCCCCTTATAAGTTTGACTACTAATCTTAAGAAGATTCTAACAACACTTATTTATATTAATGAGGCTAATGCAAGATCGATAGGCCCACCATCTTTCATTGGTGTAAATGATGATATGAAAATTCTAAATGCATTAGTAATACTAAGGATGTTCAATCAACAAGTAATAGTGATTCAATGGATCCTTCAAAACTAAGGTGTCTATTAGAGATGTTAACCCCAATTTGTGATATTTGAAATTAACAAAGAACTAAATGATTTTAATTATTCATATACCTATGACTAAAAGCAACAATTCATGTCAAGAAAACATATAAAGAGCTCCCAACCTATAAGGTTCAATTCTTAAATGTACCTTAGATTAAGTGGATGCAAATTATTAACCACCATGCTTGACTTTGTCCCCTACTGAGTCATACTTTTGTAATTATTTAAAAGAAAAGATGAGTTGAAGTAAATGTTATATCAATATGTCATGATAATGAACATTTAATTTAAGATAAATAAATCAAAACACACACACACACACACACACACACACACACACACACACACATATATATATATATATATATATATATATATATATATATATATATATATATATATATGGTATATTTGTTGCTTTTCAAAGACATTCTCATTAAGATTACAAGTAAAAAAAATAATAAATTCAAGTATAATCAAGATAATGAGCCATGCATAAGATCACATTTGTACGTTGGATAGAAGATCTAAAATCACCAATAAGTTTAATCATACTTATTGGATATATATTCAAAGATAAATTCATAACCTTCAATTCTAAAATAAAGATAAAGATAATTATATCAAATTTTAAGATAGACAATAATATTAATGGCAATGGTGAAGTAACCTAAAGAACTATGAAAATTATTTAGGACTCCATCAAATCCTAAACAATGCTTAGGTTTTTTTTTGATATAAAAACTATTAAAACCCTAATTAATATTAAGTATATGTGTTGAATCAAGTAATATAGTGATAGAGTAGAGTATTAATCCCCTAATAAGAATGCTTACTTGCAAATACAAATACTATCTACTAAAATTACAACAATTATCCAACTCAATAAAAATACATTTTTGAAGAGATTCAATCACTTAATTTAAAATTAAAAAAAAAATTAAACACTATTTGGATAAAATATTTTAGATTAATGGAATATAAATATAATATATTTCCTAATGATTCTCTATTATATTGATTCTATTCATAGCATATGCATCACCAACCACTTAGTTAAGCAAGAAGTGATAAAGGACAGATTAAACCCTTCAAACCTCAATACCAGTCTAAACACCCATAGTCTATCACCCTATAAAAATATTAAAAGAGTATGCAAAGCATGTTTTCTTAAAAACCCCTCGTTTAAATTCATCTCCATAAATTTGGTATATCACAAGCACTATACATATACCTACATCATATCAATCCAAAATACCTCATTTTGCTGGCTTTCCTTTTCCTAGGTTGGACATTATACCTGATATTAACTACACGTATGACCACTATGTATATTAAATGAAGACCTGGTATATTAAAAATACCATTAAATTATTTATGATGAGAATTCATTTGTACCCCACATTCTATTTTTACCATCAATTTAAAATAAGAAAATTTAAGTAGACATAAAAGACAAGTGAAGCAAACTCATTTTTATTAATTGTATAAAAGAAAGAAAGTACAAAAGAAATTATATCACTGGATGGGTTCAATAATCTCCTTTGCACTCCTCCATGAACTTACATAATTGCTTCCATAAATATTGACCAAACATTCTTATAAAGTGGATATACTAGTTTCGAAACTCCTATAGCTATAACTCCTAAGGAAATTGTAGAGAAGCACTATGAAGACTGAAATTAACTAAGTGTATGAACTATCTTACTAACAATACAAATGAATTATTTATATAAAAACATAGAAAATGGATTCTCATGTTATGGCGCTTGAGGCACTTATGTTATGGCTCCCATAAAATGAACCAATGTGACATTGATGAAGGATTTCCTCCACTACAGTGCTTGTTGATGTGAACCAGCTATTTTGTGAATAAAAACATCACTTCAATAGCATGAATAGTTACAACTATAACACTATAATGATTCGTATGATTGAGCACTGTAGCATCCATATGTCACTCTTCTTAGCTTGGTGGTGCTGGAAATTGGTGCTATGATGCTGAGCTGACAATGACTAGGCTTTACAGTGCTGACTCCTATAACACCACAACACTATTAAATAAAGATTGGGCACCACCATGTCCATATTGGGCACTCCATCGGTGTTAATGATGGCGCTGCAATGGTTTAGTGTCAGATGTTGTGGTGGTGCACCATACTTGAAATTTTTACACATTTATTGTATTTTCCTGCACAATCACAACTAAAATAAAATAGTTTCACTAGCTATTTAAAATATAAAACATAATATTATTTACACTCATCAAATCCTCTCTAGCTTAAACTCTTGCTTGTACTCAAGAAAATATTTTGTTTTGTAATTCTGATTAAGCATTAACCAAAATAAAAAAATGATAATATAAAATTACTAAAATATAAGATAATGCTTCACTATATAGAATTAGAAAAATGAGCAAGTATATACTTCTAGTTTGGAAAATAGTAATAGTTAAAGTAATCAATCATTCTAGTTACAAATCAATTTGAAATTATAAGTTATAGATTTAATCATTAACTTTTTATTGATGAAGTTATAAATTGAGTTTTAATGATTAGACATGATTGTAGTTAAAATTGTACTTTCATTTGTTCACCACCTCTTGTATTAGCTCTCCGATCATATCTTTTATAGTTCTACTTAAGATTGTATTACCAATCTTAAGCTTTCAATGATACTAATTTTTGAATGTAATCATCTTTTTATTTTTCTTTTCTTTTGAGAATTATTTTAGTCTTTTCTTTTATAGAGTACATAATTATTGATTTTGAACATCAGCTTCTACTTTAGGCCTTCATATAATCTTAATAGTTTTAATGTAAGAACTTGATCAGATTACTAATTCCATCCTCAAATTAGCTATGATTTCACATTTTAATCTACTCATATCAAATTTATAATACTAATTATTCATCTTTCAATTTTAAAAGATAATTTCATAAAAGGTATAACATATAAATTCAAATTAGGATAATAGCTTAAATGATTGAATGAGTTAAGTTTAATTTTTCTAACATATGAAGTACAAATAAAGTTCATTTAAAATAAGATTTAGGATTTTATTTGTATCCTAAATTTATAACATTTTTATCTATCATGTTAATAAGGGGTAATTAAATAATCTGAATATAAAAGTAATTGGAGAACAATAAAAATTTAAGCATTAAGGAAAATTGCTAATATGTAAATAAACACATAAACAAATGCTTCAAACATATTCTTTCATAAGAATGAAAAAGGTGGATAAAACATATGTTGAACACAAACATGATATAACATTTATAACATAATAAGTACTACCATAACCCATACATGGGTTACCTCCCAAAAGCGTTACATTTTAAGTCTTCAGCCATACTATACTAATTAGTGCTTTTATGAATAAAGAAATTACATTATTTTATGGAATTTATCAATATCTCCTCCTAAACAAGGTTTAAATCTATGGCTAATTACTTTAAAGATATGCAAGCTTTTCTTATCTTGTATTTCCATAGTCCAATAGGGAAATATTTTTATGACACTGAATGGCCCAGACCACTTGGATTTTAATTTTCCTGGGAATAACTTAAGTCTAGAATTAAAAAGTAAAACATTTAAACCAGGTGTGAATTCTTTCTTAAGAAGTTTTTTTAATGATATTTTTTACTCTTTCCTTGTAAAATTTTATGTTTTCATAAGCTTCAATTCAAATTTCTTCTAATTCACTCAATTGTAGCAGTCTTTTTTCTTCAATACTTCCAAATTTTGAATTCAATTCTTTGACTTCTCAAAATGCCTTATACTCTAATCCACAATAAGATAACAAGCTTTCCCAAAAGATATCTTATAAGGAGTCATACAAATTGGAGTTTTTAATGCAGTTCTATAGACCCATAATGCATTATCCAATTTAATTTTCTAATCTTTCTTATTATAACTAATAATTTTTTCAAATATCCTCTTAATTTATCTATTGGTAATTTCAGCTTAACCGCTGGTTTTTGGATGGTAAGCAGTAGCTATCCTATTGAAAATCTCAAAATTCTAAAGGATAGTTTCTATTCTTTTATTACAAAAATGACTTATTCCATCACTAATTGAAACTCTTTAGCATCCCAAATCTTGAAAAAAATATTTTTCTTTAAGAAATTAATCACAATTTTATCATCAACTTTAGAAGTTTTCACATCTTCAATCAATTTAAAAACATAATCCACGATAATGAGAATACATTGGTTTCCATGTGATGGCACAAAAGGTCTCATAAAATCTAATCCCCAAATATCAAATATTTCTAATTCCAAAACATAATTCATTGGCATTTCATTTTTTTAGTCATATTACATAAACTTTGGCACTAACCACGTCTTTTGACATATTCTTGTAAATCCTTGAATAGGGTTGGCCAAAAAATCTAGCTTGAAGGATTTTAGAAGTAGTTATGAATCCTCCAAAATATCCCCCATAGTTTGAGTCATGACACTCACTAAAACTGGAATTTATTTCTTCTTCAAGAACACATCATCTTATGATTTGATCATTGCAAGATTTAAATAAATAGGGTTCATCCGAAAAGTAAGATTTGGTTTCATGCACAAACTTATTTTTTTGAGATGCAAATAAATCATAAGGAGGTATTACACTTACAATGTTAGCATACAATGGAGATTTGTTCAACTGGAGAGCAAATAATTATTCATTTGGGAAATTTTCTTTAATTTCAACATCAACTAATGAAAGTTGTTCAAGTATAAATAGATGATCATCAATTTTATTTTAAGTGCCCTTTCTATCAAAAAATTTTACATTAGATTCTTATAACAATAAAATCTATCTAACAAGTCTTGGTTTGGTGTCTTTCTTTATCATAAGTTATTAGATGGCATTATGATCACTATAAATAATAACCTTGGGTATTGAAATCAAAAAGCAAAAATAATAGCTAACAATTTTTTTTTTCAATGGTTATATAATTAGATTGAGCAGAATTCAAAGTTTTGCTAGCATAAAAGATAACATAGAATTTCTTATCTCTCTTTTACCCTAGAACTGTACCAACAACAACATCACTGGCATCACACATCACTAAAAAGGTAAAGACCAATCAAGAATAATAATAATAGGATCAATAGTCAAATGATTCATTAGAGTATTGGTATCTTTATGACATGTAGAGGCAAATATAAAATGAATGGCTTCTCTAACAAATGACATAAAGGCTTAGAAAATTTAGAGAAATTTTTTATAAATCTTTTATAAAATTAGCATGTCCTAAGAAGCTTCTAATCCCCTTAACATAATTGGGTGGAGGAAGTTTTTCAACCACCTGAATTTTTGTAATGTATACTTCTAACCCTTTCCTAGATATCTTATGCCCTAACATAATGCCTCCAGTTACCATGAATTGATATTTCTCCCAATTTAGCACTAAATTAGTTTTAACACATCTTTTTAAAACTTTAGTTAAGTGTTCTAGACATGAATTAAATGTAGTGTCAAATATAGAGAAATCATTCATGAATATTATAATAACATACTCAATTAAATTTGAAAAGATAGACATCATACATATTTAAAAAGTAGGGAGAGCATTACATAAACCAAAAGGCATTCTCCTAAAAGAAAAAGTTCCATAGGGACATGTGAAAGTAGTCTTATCTTGATCCTCAGGTGTAATAGAAATATGATGATAACCTGAATATCCATATAAAAAGTAATAAACTGGATGCCCTGCAAACCTATCAAGCATTTGATTAAGAAATGGAAAAGAAAAATGATATTCTCTAGTTTCTATATTTAGTTTCCTATAGTCAATACAAATCTTCCAACTTGTGACATTTCTAGTGGGTATCAGTTCATTATGTTTATTAAATATAACAGTCAATCCTCCCTTCTTAGGAATATAATGAATGAGACTAATCTAAGAACAATCAGAAATTGAGTAGATAATCCCACCATCTAACCATTTAAGAATATCTTTTTTAACAACATCTTTCATGGATGGATAATATCTTCTTTGAGGATCAACTTTAGGTGTAGAATTTGCTTCCATTAAGATTCTATGCATACAAATGGAAGGATTAATTCCTTTAATGTCAGCAATAATCAACCCAAAAGATTTTTTTATAATTACTTAAAACCTTAATCAATTTATTCTCTTGATGTCGTTATAGATTTGCAGAAATAATTATAAAAAGAGTTAAATTTTAACCCAAATATGAATACTTAAGATGAGAATGTAAAGTTTTAAGTTTTAAAGTTGTGGCCTCTTCAATAGATGGTTTTAGAATTTTTTTTTTTTTTTTGAAACTATGCAAAAGCAATGTATTAAAAAAATAGGGGAAACCTAAATACAATCTAAATCGGTAACATCTCAGCCTTGATTAAATCAATCAAGGTGATAGGAATGCTACCATAGGAATAGCTATAAAAAATAAAGCTACTATCTAAAGCTAAAGTAGCACAAAAATCAGCTACTTTATTACATTCTCTATTAACATGATGAAAAATGACCTTATTAAAGTCACTCAAGAAGTGAAGCTCCTTGGCCGGCCAACTATCCAAATGCCAATCAACCTTCTTCAAAGAATCTTGTAAGAATGTAATCACATTTACATTATCACTTTCAATGATAATGCCACTACATTCAAGCATCCAATTTGTACCAAATCTCTAATATCCACAATAGCCTCCATCTCAAGTTGAGCCACATCCCACTGGAACTTTTTCCTTCCAAATACAAGATGAAGTCTCCCTCTGTGATCTCTAAAAATACCACCAATACCACCTCTGTTAGAACTCAACAAAGCAGCATCCAAGTTAATCTTGATCCATTCTAGTGGTGGAGGGTGCCAAGAAAAAGAAAACTCCCTAGGGAGTTAGCACCCCAGCTAACTAAAATCGGAGAAGACTTCAACACAGCAAGAGAAAGAACATTTGCAGCTGTAACAGAACATGGTAAAGCTTCCTTACCATGTTTTACAAGATTTCTATTTTTCCAGCTTAAGAATACAGCTACACAATAAATTCGAGCAAACCCATAATTCTGTCAGGATCCCCTTCTCAGCTTTTGCAGGCAGCCTTCCAAAGATTGGAAAACTGGAATACAAAACCCCCAAGCACGAATACAATTCAACACTTCCTGTTACAATGGACAATAATATGCTCATAATTTTCCACATCCTAGCAACCTCTAGCGCAAAGATCTACAGCAGCTAGCCTTTGAAACTTAAGGAAGTGATTTGTGGGAATAGCAAACTTATACAACCTCCACCAAAAAATTTCCACATTATAATTGAGTTTTAAACTCTTAAGCCAAATAAAAAAACCATCATTATCATAAATACCTCTTCTTCTCATGACTTCATCATAGGCCAACGTAGAGATGGACTTACCAGAGAGTTTGTAAACCGTCTCCAGCTGATCAACCCGTTGAACATCAACCTGCACCTCTCTAATAATGCAAACCATGTCTTCATGAAAACAGGTAATTAATTTGGCTTCATCCCAATCCCCTGAATCAGTAATAAACTGTTGAACATAAAGATTCTCCAAAACACCACAATACAGAAACGTTGGCCACTCATTAAGACACCAGTCCAACAACCAGATATTATTTAAAACCAAAATTCTGTCTCCTTTTCCCACTTTCCACCTCACAATAGGCTTCAAGTATTTACCTCCCTCTTGTAGTATTTTCCAAACATTAGAAGAATGTTTTAAACCACTGTCATTTAGCACATTATCACCATATTTAGCCTTGATAGTTTGGTGAAACAGAGTTTCCAATTTCTGGATAAAATTCCAGGCTAGTCTTGCTCGAAGAGACCCTGATTTGGTAGAGAAAGACTACACACCCAGGCCACCAACATACTGTGGATTGCAAATATCCTCCCAAGATACATAGTGTAAACCTTGCTTCCCATTTTGTTTGTGCCAAATAAAATTCCTACAAGATCTTTCTACCTCCAACATCACCCTCTTAGGAACCAAGGAGTGAGTAATAGTATAATTGGGAAGTGAAAGAAAGGAGGATATATTTAGTGTGATCTTACCTTCCAAATAAAGAGACTTTCTCCCCCAAACATTAAGTCTATCAGTAATATTGCATAAAAGATCTTGAAAATCAGCAACTCCTAATTTATTTAAGGAGATCTTAACCCTCAAATAGTGCAACTTCTTAACCACCTTGAAACCAAAAATACGAACCACCTTCTTCCTACAAAATCTCTTTACATACTTACCAAAGACTACTTGAGCCTTGTTTACATCGACTCTTTGTCCCGTCCAATTGCAAAAAGACTTCACAATGCAATTCATTAACCGAGCCAAGGGAGCAGAAGCCTTGGAAAAAAGGAGTACATCATATGCATATAAAAGATGGAAGATCCTTGGACCTCTAGGAGACACTTGAATGCCCAATGACTGACCCTTTTTCTCAATAATACTAGTCAACAGCTGAGAGCAAAAAATGAGTAAGTATGGTGATAGAGGACAGCCTTACCTAAATCCGCAATGGGCATCAATCCACTTTGAAAACCTTTCATTCATACTAATTGAAAATCTGGCATTAACCACACATTCCATAATTAGCTTTGTAAAAACAACTGGAAACCCATATCAGTGAAGAATCTGATTCAACGTTGGCCAACCCATGCTATCGTAAGCCTACTCCATATCCAGCTTTACAGCCATCAAGCCTTGCTTATTCTTAGACACTTTGAATTTATTTAAAATCTCTTGTGCCAATAAACAATGCTCAGATATTGATCTACCTGGAATAAAGGCTACCTGCTCCTCCGAAATCATCCTTGGCAAACACTTCTTCAGACTATTAACTAACATTATAGCTACAATCTTGTAAGTGCTTTGACAAAGACTAATGGGCCTGTAGTTAGAAGGCATTATCAGGTTTAAGATTTTAGGAATTAAGACAATAATCGTGACTTTCAATTCCTTATGCATCACTCCACATTTTAAAAACTTCTTCATTGCATTCCAGGTAGTCTCACCCACCAAGTTCCAATAACATTTGAAGAAGGAGGAAGTCGCCCCATCAAGGCCCGATGACTTATTATTTCCCTACTGAAAAATAGAAGTTCTACATTCTTCTAAGCTGAAATCTGCATTCAAAACAGCAGCTCCAAATGCATCCAGCTTCATATTATTAGCTGGATCCGGCCAACCAATTAAATCACAGTTTCTAAATTCCCATTTTTTCTCAAAGAAATGCAAGAAGACCTGTTCAATCTAATCCTCCTCTACCACCAGATTATTGTTAACATCCTTAACTTGTCTAATCCATTTTGCATTCCTACGGGTTGAAGCAAAATTCTGGAAAATTTTCAAATTTGTATCTCCTTCCTCAAACCATCTGATTTTAGCTCTTTGATTCCACCATACAACAAGCCTTCTCAAAGTTACGTTCAGCTCATGAATCTTCTGTCGAAGAATGAGCAAATCATTACATGAAAATTCAGCACCCTCAGCCTCCTTAGTTTGCAATTCCATTATCTATTTCTTTAACAGCTCTTTCAGCTTAAACAAATCACGGCACTTACTCCTGCTCCAGAAAAAGAGAGCTCTCAAAGTCCTCTTAAGCTTCCTATGAAGCACTTCCTCCTCCTCACCAAATTCTTCCTTTCTCCATGAATGCTGGACAATGCTCCATGCAGCCGGGTAAGATCTCTAAGTGTCTTCAAATCTAATTGCCTTACTCCTGTTAGCCCTCTCCCCATCCATATTAAAAACAATTGGACAGTGGTCAGATGCCACCCGAGCAAGATGCTGAACTTTCCCAAATGGCACCAATCGTAAAGAAGAAGAATTGAGCAGGCATCGATCAAGCCTCTCCCAAATCCTAGAAGTGCCCTCTTTGTTGTTACACCAAGTAAAACTTGGCCCAACAAAACTTACAACATGAAAATCAGCATTAGTTAAAAATTCTATCATCTCTCTTGGCCCCTTAGAGAATAAGAACCGTTTGCCCCCCTTCTTCTCTTCCTTGTTTAAGATACAATTTAAGTACCCCCCCCCCCCCCCCCCCCCCCACCACACACACATACACAATAGCAGGACCCGATTCCATCAAACAAGTCTCCAGTAAGTTCCACAAACATCTCCTCTCATTGTGGCACCTACTGCCATAAACCGTAGCCACCTTCCGCACACCCATAAAAGGTGTGAAAAGAGAACCAACCACCAACTGAGAGGAGCTCTTCTCTACCACAAAGGAAACAATCTTCATATTCCACAAAACCATAATGCCACCAGCCGTACCCACTGCTGGAAAATGGAAGTAATCCCAATCCTTCCCAATAAAAAAATCCACTTCACTTCTACTGAAACTTGATAATTTGGTTTCCATTAAACCTACAAAGCAAACCTCATGATCCCTAACAATTTCCTTGAGATACAAGGAAGCCTCCTTTTTCCTGGCCCCCCTGCAATTCCAAAAAACCAATGAATTCATTAATTAACCAATGGAGAGCCACCCCCACTTGGAAAACTTCCCTTAGCCTCCTTCCTATTCTTCCTATGGTCAGGCTCTAAAGCCCAACGACTTCAGCTCCTTAGCCAACTTAGTCTTCACCAAACTATTACACTGAGAAATAGTAGCCTCAACCTTCTCAAGCAGTTCAACAACAACAGCCTCCTGCTGTTGGTCCACACAAGGAGAGTCTGTCACTTCCCCCTTTTCAACTTCTTCAAGAAAAACATCAAATTTGTTAGCAGCAGAAATCCCCATTTCACACTCCTTGCCAATTTCTTTATTACTATCACTTTTAACAATGTCTTCCTTCACCTGATTAATCTGCTGTTCTGAATTCCTTGCCTTATTCAAGCTAATACGATTCTGTCCTATATCAGGCTGAGAAATCTGATCCGTAGTATCAGTGACAATAGCTTTTCTACCAGGTCTTCCAGCCATGATCATATTACCATTCCTAAATCTTCTGTTTTTAAACTTCACGTGAATCCAGGGCCCATAATCTCTTTCAGCACCTTGCATTTCCATCAAATCCTCCACATTTTTTAAAGCCTCAGCCCTGCTACCCAACTGCTCACCAGCCCTCTTTTTCACAAAATCAGGACAAACCTTGCTATCATGCCCAACCTTCCCACATTGATAGCAGATCAAATCGATCTTCTCGTATTCTATCTTTTGAAAAAAACATCCAGCAATTCAATCCACCCAAATTCCATGAGGTAAGCTACTCTCCAAATTCAATCTAACACATACCCGAGCAAATTCGCGCTTTCCCCATTTAAAGGAATTTCCATCCAATAGCATAGGGGCACCAATTCTTGAAGCAATCCTGATAATGTTCTCCTCATCCCAGCAATGCAGTGGTAAACAGGGAAAATGAATCCATACCGGAGCCGAAATTCCTCTGAAGGATTTGGGATTAAAGAGAAGAGACCACTTATCCATCCCCACAATGTAGCCTCCCACAAACCAGGGGCCACCGCTAAGCACTTCCTCCACTGCTTTCGATGATTTGAAAGAGCATAGAATCCAATTTAACCAAATCGACGTCATATAAAAACTCCCGAACTTGTTCCACTGCTTCCTCAATTCCTGGCTACACAACAAAAATGAGACTCTGTCACCCAATCCCACAATTTCTCCATGATTAACAACAAACCTGTTCACTTTCAAAATCGCGCCAGAAGAAGGGGACGCATCAGGTATATGATCAAGAACCTTCAATGTACTCACAAATTCAGGAATATTGTCAAAACACCGATCAACAACAACCTTTTTTCCTTTACCTTCAATCACTTCTTGACGAATAAGAGGATTCAAACCCTCCCTGATAACAATTCCACGGCTAGCCTTACCATTTCCATGAAGGATACCAGAAGAATGGGAGTTCGTCATGATCCAAAGATGAAGTTTATCTAAAGATGAAGTTTCCAGCAATTTAAAATGTCTTTGATCCAACTTTCTTCCCTAGATTTTATTTCATGAGCCCATTAGATGTATTTTATTCTTACTCATCTTCTTCTTCCTCAATCACTTCTCCTTTCAATAATTTTCATTGAGTTCTTCTACTAATACGTCCTCCAAATCCACCCTAAAGCAATCTTCATTTATTTCTTGAGAAAATTTTATAGATTTTAATACATCAATTTTCACCTCATAATCTTAAACTCTCATAGTTAATTCTCCCTTTTGAACATCAATCATAGCTTTTCCTACTGCTAAGAAAGGTCTTCCTAAAATGAGAGGTATTTCCTTACCTTTTTTCATGTCTAAATAATAAAATCAATAGGGAAAATGAATTTATCAACCTTAATAAGAACATTCTCTATTACTCATTTTGGACAAGTAAAAGATCTATCAACCAATTGAAGAGTAACAAAAGTAGGTTGAATCTCTCCATTATCTAACCTCTTAAAGATGGATAGAGGCATTAGGTTAATACTAGATCCTAAGTCACATAAAGGTCTCTCATAGAATTTATCTCCAATAGTTAAAGGAATGGTAAAACTCCTAGGATCCTTAAGTTTTTTAGAAACTTGCTTTTTTAAAATGGCACTGCATTCTTAAGTTAATGCCACTATTCTATAATCACAAATCCATTTTTTCTTACTCAAAATATTCTGCATGAATTTAGCATAAGTGGGAAATTGTTCTAAAGCCTTAGAGAAGGGAATATTAATGGTTAATTTTTTAAACACTTCTAAGAACTTTGAGAACTTTTTCTCAAGATTTTTGTTGATCGACTTCTCAGGGAAATGGGGTGTTGGTCTCTCAATAACTTTTTGTATAAATCTTTTTCGGTTCTTTAACAGGCTCTTGTTATTAAAAAGGGGTCTTGTTTTCTTGTTATTCCTCTATATCATCCTTATCTTGGGGTTAGGCTTTCTCTTTATAAGGGTCTCCTAACACTTTCCCACTTCTAAGTTTGATATTATGATATTGTTCTATCAAGTTTTGATAATGAATCAACGAAGCTAATTGCCCTATTTGATCTTCAAATTTTTTTTTTTAAAAGCACTAGATTATTTATTCATTTGCATTCCTAACAGGAGAATAGTATTTTCCAAAGATTCCTTCCTATTTCTTTCATGATATATTTGTTCAAATTCTATGGGGGTAGCTTTGAGGTGCTACATGTCTTGGCATAGCGGTGCTATATCTCCAAAGATTATTATTAACATTCAAGTCATCCAATTTCTTAAAAATAATAACAACTTGAGCAATCAAAATGGATAAAGAATCATTTTTATAGACTCCTGCCAACATCTTAGGATTCACTCTATCAACAAGCCATTGAAAATTATTTGTTGTCATTTCCTTAATTATTTCATAAGCATCCTCAAAAGGTTTTAACATCAAAGAACCTATTGTGGTAGCATCAATTATAACTCCAAGGGATCATACCAATTAATTATAAAAAGTTTGATTTTTTAATCAATAAAGTAAGGCATAGTGAGGATACTTTTTAAGCATGTATCTCCTTGAATCTCTACCAACTCTTATGAATTGATTCTACTTCTAATTCAATAAAAAAAGGTAATATCATTTCCAAGTTTGTCAATCTTAGAAGGTGGATATACTTTACTAAAAGTTTAAGAGCCAACTCATTACATGTGGTAATAGAGTTTGAGGTAAAGAATTTAGTCACATTTTTTCCTTGTCTCTTAGAGAAAATGAGAATAATATAAGTCTAATGGCATCATCACTAAGACTATTGTACTTAAATATTGTATCAATTTCAAAAAAAAAAAAATTTAAATGTTTGTTAGGATCTTCGATGGGAGTTCCCCTAAATTGAGAATTATATACCATTTGAATGATTGCAGGTTTTAATTCATAATTATTATCTTGGATAGTAGGTCTATTCATGTTCTGATGAATTTTATCTACCATAGGACTTGTAAATTTCTTCAGTGGCCTAGAATGATCTAAAGTCTTAAATAGGGTCAGTTATTTTCAAAATCTTTTTTATCATTCTAATTTTAGAAAGGATTTTCTCAATTTTTGAATCAAAATCTAGCAATGGTTTCTTTTTATGGATTCCAAGCATGCAAACAAAATTATATAATCAGTAAAATAAAATAAAAGAATAAAAGAATATATTAGGACTAATTATGCAATTGATTCAATAATATAGTAAAACTTCAAATAAAATAAAATCCTCTAGCAATGGTGCCAAAAACTTGATGGGGGTGATGGAGTAACCTACAAAATTATGAAAATGATTTAGGGCTCTATTAATCCCTAAATAATGCTTAGGTTTTCTTTGATATAAAAATTATAAAAATTCCACATAATATACACAAGTATACATGTTGAATCAATAATATAGTGATAGAGTAGAGTATCAATACCATGAGAAAAAATGTTTACTTACAAATACTAGTATAGTCAACTACAATTATAATAATTATCCTACTCAATAAATAAGCTTTGGTGGAGATTCAATTACTTTGTTTAAAATCAATAAAAATTTTAAAGGAAACACTACTTGGATAAAATATCTTGGATTAATAGAATGTATACAATATGTTTCATAATATTTTTTTATATTAGTTCTATTCAGAGCATATGCATCATCGACAACTTAGTCAAGCGTGAAGAGACAAAGGATACACTAAACCCTCATAACCTCAATATCACTCTAAACTCTCATGGTCTATCACCCTATAAAAATTTTAAAAGAGTAAGTAAAGCATGTACTATTAAAACCCCCCTCATTATAACTCATCTCTATAAATTTGGTATATGTCAAGTACTATGCTTATGCCTGCATCATACCAATCCAATATACCGAGTTATGATGTCTTTCCTATTTCTAGGCTCCATATTATACATGGTATTAACTATACATATGACCACTATATGCATTATATGAAGACCTGGTATATTGAAAACATCACTAAATTATTGATGAATATAATTCATTAGTATTCCACATTCCATTCACACCATCAATCCAAAATAAGAGAATTTAGCCAGACATGAAGAGTAAGTGAAGCAAACTCATTTTCGTTAATTACACAAAAGAAAGAAAGTATAGGAAAAAATATCACCATATGAGTTCAATGATCTTCTATATACTCCTCCTTAAGCTCACAGAATTGCTCATACAAATATTGATCAAACACTCTTTTGAAGTGGATCTAGTGCTCCCTGAATTCCCTTAATTCTTACTCCTAAAAAATTACAGAGAAGCACTATGAAGAATAAAATGAACTAAGTGACTAAACTGTCTTACTAACATTACAAATGGATTATTTATAGAAAAATACAAAATATGGATTCTGGCGCCATGGCGCTCGAGACACTTGCAGTGTGGTGCCCATAAAATAAACTAACTCTCCAACGCTAACGAACTTCCTTCGCTGCAATGTTTGTTGACATGGACCTATTGTTAAGTAAATAGATGCGTCATTGACAGAATGTGTCCTAAAAGGTTACAAATGTAGTTTTGTGGCGCTGCTGACAGTTAAGCATTGTGGCGTCCCCTTGGCACTCCAATTGGCTTGGCGGCGTTGAAAATTTGGCGCACAACGATGTGTAGACAGAGATTGTTGCGATGTTGTTAAACAATGAATGGATGCCACCATGTTCATAATGAGTGCTCCGACGGTGTCAAGGATGGCGCCGTGACAGTGTAGTGTCAGGCATCGTGGCGCTTTATCATACTTGAATGTTTTCACATTTACTACATTTTCCTTCACAAACACAACTAAAATAAAATGATTTCATTGGCAATTTAACATATAAAATTTAACATTATTTATACTCATCATATATTAATTAATGTCAATGCTAATGTCATGAAAAGGCTTATCAATGTTATGAGCAAGCTATCACATGTATAAGATGAACCCTTGAAGCATTTTTTTTTTTTTGTAGTTATCATTGTATATGGTTTTACTACAAAAGAAATTATGGTGACAATTCTTGATCCCCAACAACATATTAATGGGTGTTTCAATATTTTTTTTGGCATTTTATTTATATTCAAAGATTCAGAAGTACATGACACCTAATATTAAGTATGGGTTGAACATTCTTGAATGCATTATGGAGGTACTTTGCATGTAGTAATAGTAAAAGTTTCCAATACTTAGATATATTAATAATATCTATAATGATTGACTAAAAAACTAATAAGTCATGGATATTTTTCATGGCCATGCTGAGGGAATAAAAAAGCCCAGTGAAAAACTTAGTGTTTATCTTTGCTAGACACAACAATATCACCAATGCATTTTCAATCATTTCCATAGAGGTATACAGTGGAGCTTGCAGTCATTATATGGGAATGAATACCATGGCAAAACTCAATGCAGATTGTTATCATGAGGAGTATCATAGCTTCTAAGGCTTAGAAAAGAAGAATTTTTTAGGTATTTTAATAAAATACATGTTTAGAATTCACCCATAATATCTTATCTTGAGAATGAAGTTAGATTTGAGCAATGGGCTTGTACTTTCTTCCTGGGAAACCTTTATAACTTGATGACAACTAGGATTTCTTAGAGTTTTAATAGTATCACTAACAACACACACTCCTATCCAGTGTTATATGGTTAGAATTATGGAGTCATATTATAGCAAGAAAAAAAAGAAACTATTTTAGCGAAGAAAATTGAAGAAGCATTGAGAAAACTCCCGAATATGGCTCAAAGGATGATCATATATCCCATTAATCAATTTGAAGTGTATGCCTTTGATGGTGATCATAATGGTGATATTGATTGACAAGGACATGCATAGGTAGAAATTTTAATTTTAGATGTCTCTCGTATGAACATATATTGGTAGCAACTCAGGATTGGGGTTCTAATTATTAAATAATATATTCATATTTCTATACACATGAAGCAAGGTTACACACACACACACATACACACACACATATATATTTTCCTAAACATAAAAGAGTGAGCACATTTTTTCCAATTTTTAATGTTGTAAGACATATAAAATCAAATTTCCCTTTAACCATTTTTCCTTCTCAACAAAATATTGAAAACCTTATGATTTCTATTTTGAAAAAAATAAAATAAAACATGTGTTATCTATCATGCATTATATATTTCGAATGAAAAATTCTATATAATATCTTATGATTTGGAGATTTCATATAATATATCATGATTTCTCTGAAGAGAAAAGAATCAAAATGATGAGGAACCCAAATTATGTAAAAATTCTAATTTAATTCCCAGGCCTTTTAAAAGGACAAAAAAAAATTCCTACCAGCAAAACTAATGAAAATTAGAGTTAATGATATTAAAAATGAAAGTTTTTAAATATATTTTTCATTTTAAATTTTAATAAATATAACTTTCAAAATCTTGTCAATATATATAATATATAATGTAGATTAACATTCATCGTTCCTCAAGAAATTGTCCACTCCTATTTATCATGTTTCGATAGGAGTAATTGAGGCAAGTTGTTTCACAAGCAGGCTCAAGCTCGACTCATTAACGAGCTGGTGGATCGAGCCCAGCTCATTGGCTTGCGAGCAACCTCGTATCCATATTTTTTATATTAAATGTAATAAAAAATATCCATCCTCATATTTCTTTTGATAAAATATTATAGTTTTCTAAGAAAATTAATTTAAAAGCTTTTTTTTTTGGAAGAAAAACGTAAAGCTTCTGCATTATTACATCATTTGAAGCACTCCATAGAATATATATATATATTTCTAACCATCTATCATTAAAATGAATAATAAAAAAAACTAATACATACCCTTCCAACATATTTCGAACTCCACTCCACCTCTGATGAGCTATCTAAGCCTTCTCCTTGAGCTGCCTTCGTAATATCTTATCCGGCAGGTTAACAAAGCCTTCTCCAATAAGTTACAAGGGCCTTCTCCAGAGTCAAGCTACCATTAGCTGCAACAATAACTTTTCCACAAGCTACCAAAGCTTTCCCCATCGAGCTATCGAGTCGAGCTCAAGTTTTTAAATATCTTGATGAGTCGAACTCGAGTTCAAGCTTATTTTATTTAACGAGCAGAACTCAAGTTTGATGTGACTCATATTGACTTGAGTCTTTTATCACCTACACTCCGAGGGGTTAATCTTCACTCTTCCTCCATGCTAGGCGAATTCTTCGCCTGCTCTTCTTCATCTCTTTTAGTTGAGGAAGCTTTATCGAGGTGAGAATTTGGAGGATATTCTGATGCATGCTACTCCTAAGAAGGTGGCATCATTGCTCATTCCTTCTCCAACCTTGTGCTATAGCCCCATATAGTCGCTTGCTCAAGGGAAGCTTACACATACTCCATTAGTTCTCCATCAATTAAAGCGCCAATTTGATCAATGAGACTATTCTGATTCTTATGAAAAGAGTTTAGGGATTAAATAAAGATTTTTACATAATCTAGAACAATTTTGATCTTTCACAAATAGTCTGGATATCATTTTAATCCTTTTTGTTTTCTTTCACTAAAATAACATAATAAGAATCTTATTACAAATCATATTTGATTGCTTCTGAAATACAATTTGTAACATTTCTTACAACTCCCATTGAGATCCATTTGAGGCCCCTTAAGGCTCGGTTAGCCAGCTTGCTGCCGAGCCTGGCGAGCACAATCAGCAAACTTTTTAACTGCAGATGCGCACTTCAAAGGATCCTGGAGATGTTCCTTGTAACATTGCAGGCAATCGTCTCTCTCATTCAAGCAGGGCATAGGTTTCTGGTAAGGTAGCTTAAACTCCTTTTCACGTAGTTCCTTTGCCCTCTGAGTTAGCTCTTGAACCATGTTAGTTTCTTGTTTCTCTAGCTTCTCCACAACCTTTTCACTCTCTTGGAGGGCAGACTTGATAGCCTCCAACTCTGCAATGGTAGGTGAGGAGGGTAAGGGAGAGCTCATTGGAAATGGAAGGAATATAGGGGTCTGCTGAGGCCATTTTCCAGGAGAGCTGCTTTTCTCAGCATCTGAAGTTGGCTTTGTCTTGCCCTGTGGCTGCGGTAGTTGGTCCTGTGAAGCCTTTGGTTTGGCTTTTTTGGACTTTTTTGGTTTCGTGTTATTGCTAGTGAGTTGACGGATAAGGTCTGTACTAATTTGAATAGTAAACGATTCACCCATTGGCTAGTTAAAAAAACCTGAGAACATTGAAACATCAATTGCTCGTGTAAAATGAGAATAATATGAAAAAAAAGATGAAAATGACAGAAGCTGAACAAATGGTTTTTCAGGCTTTAACCACTGGGAGGAAAATTCACAGGTTGCATTCTAGCATATGATGGAAGATTTAGGAAAGAAAAACAAACATAACAATTAGACTGTAAAGTGTTGGTCACTGCAAGCAAAACAATGACAAAGAGAAGGCAGCACTACAACGTAGTAACAGAACAAGCCAACTTACGGTATTCTTGTTAATCAACAAATGACTGCTTTATTCTACAGACAGCAAAACATAAGAAAACAAACGATCTTGAGAAGGGAATCATCCTCCCAAATGTAAGAACAACATACTAACGAGTCTTTATTTCACTACGTGGAGTTGGCTATCTTTTTCTATATTATGTCCTATTAAGAGTCAAATTCTCATTTAAATCTAATAAAAAAATAACATTTTTAATACTTTCTAACCCAATCTTTTTAGGCCTACATCTACCTTTTTTAATATAAGCCGATCCAATACATCTTTCATCTTTCTTTGGAGGGTCATCAAAATGCAAATATTTTATGTAACCAAATCATCTAAAGCGATTCTCTAATTTTATCTGTCATTGGAGCTACTCCAACCTTTTCACATATATACTCATTTTGCATTTTCTCTCTAAAGCCACTCATGCACTTGAGCACTCTCATTTATGTAATACTAAACTTAATTTTATGCTTCTCTTTTAATGGATAACAATATGTTCTATAAAACAATACAAGTCTCACCATCTTATAAAATTTTCCCTTAAGTTTGTGGGTACTTTTCTATCACACAACCGTCGTGATGCATTCCTCCACTTCAACCATCCAACTTGAAATGTACTAATAATATACACTTCTATTTAGGCATCGCTTTGAACAATAGACCCGAGATATCTAAAATGTGCACTCTTTTAAATAACTTGATCACCTAATGCTAAAATCCAACCACTAGATCAATTACCGCTAAAATTACACAACATGTATTTAATTTTAAATCTACTCAAACAACAACTTTCAGCTCTAAGGTCTAAAAGTTGGAGTAGCTCCAGTGAAAAATAAGATTAGAGGGTCTCCTTAGATGATTTGGGCACAAAAAAATCGACCTTCCGATGATCGTGTTAGGAGAGTAGATGTATTAGGTTTGGCATATGTTAAGAAATGTAGAGATAGACATAAAAAGACTTGGTTAGAAAATATTAGAAATGACCTTCCTTTATTAGATTTAAATGATGATTTAACTCTTAACAGGACAAAATGGAGAAAAATGATTCATGTAGCAGACCCCACGTAGTGGGATAAAAGGTTTGATGTTGTTGTAGTTGTATACTCTAAATGCAGTACAATATGAAAACTTATTATATTACTAATGTGGATCTAAGATAAGGGCTTAATTCTTACACTAAAAGGCCTACATCAATACCACCCGTCAACACAATCAAGCTATAAATTTCAAAGAACAATATTAAAAGTACACTATATTTCAAAGGATTGTGAGTTTGCAGTCTGCAATGGCAAATTAGAAGCAAATTAAAAAAATCTGCTAAAAATTCTTTTCTTTATAAAATAGATTGATAAAAAATTCTCTATATTTGCATCAAATTCTCCTTTTTAGAAAGAATTCAAAACACTTCTAAGGCATGCACATAAAAATCAATTAAAAAAATTCTTCAAGAATTATCCAAGGGAGTATAAAAAAAATTTCAATCAATCTTATCGTAGCTCTTTTGAAATTTGAATTATGAATTAAATTTTAACTGAATTTTTTAATCAAGACAAGATGATAGAGATCATTGCTAATTTCAAATATCCTAAAGATTGTAACTCTCTCCGTCTACTAGAAATTTCATCATGTTCATTTGCTTGATAACCCATAATGCCTCAAAATTGATAATAAAGTAATGGACTCTAAAAGGCTTAGACGATTCACATCTGATTTAAGGCAAGGAGTTCCTCAAATTGAAATATAAATAATTTTATGAGTTTGCAATACGATGAGTCTATAATCCAAATAAGACACCCGATTGACAAATCATATTAGGTAATTTGGGATTTGCCACAAAAAAATAAGGAATAATTCAATATGACTTCCTTAAAGATACAATCATATAATGTGTCGTCTAGTTGATGCTCAATGACTTCATAGGGTAGCTAGGGCATAAAAATTTGGATGGGCTAAAAATACAACCAGTCTCAAGCAACCATTAAAAAAACGGACGAGGCGTCCGCATTGAGTCGAGCCTCAAGTCGAGGCGGAAGTCATGCGTATCGGGGCTTACGCCT
Organism: Dendrobium huoshanense; assembly: GCA_016618105.1. Lineage (NCBI taxonomy): Eukaryota > Viridiplantae > Streptophyta > Magnoliopsida > Asparagales > Orchidaceae > Dendrobium > Dendrobium huoshanense. Next base: position 19,226,169 of record CM028351.1, on the reverse strand, counting down.
CGAACCATCCAGTGAAGCCTACGATTTTTTTGCACTAGGCGTACGCATCAGAGCGTAACACCTCGAGGCAGTACGAGGCACTGCTTCAAAATTTTTTCTTTGATATATATGTAAATACGATGCAGCCGATTCGTTTTCGTGTATTCGCGTATAGGATTAGGGCTTCCTGTGAGAATTAAAAGGCGAATTGGAGGCGAAGCCGTAATGGAAAGAGACGAAGCCGTGAGGGAAGGAGACGAAGCCGTGAGTGCAGGAGACAAAGTTGAAAGGAGACGACACAAGAAACGAAGCCGAAAGCAATAACGGTTTCGAAAGCAGGAAACGAAGCCGAAGTTGTGAGTGCAAGAAATGTTCAGGCCTCAATTAGGTCGAAAGAGCAGGTGAGCGGTGTTGTGGGCCTTGACTTTGACATGCAGTAACGAAAGTTTGAATAACTCCTGATTCGGCTTTCTTTCATTCGTCCGCTCAGTACATGCTCGGTACTGCTAGGTATCGCTAGGTACCGCTCGGTACCGAGCAAGTATATGCTCGGTACTAAGCGATACATGCTCGGTACCGAGCCAGTACCGCTTGGTACAGAGCAAGTATAGAGCAATTGAAGTTCAAGAATTAGAAGACGAATGATTAAGTAACAACAAGAAGTCACAGTCAGAGATTAGAAGGGTTTTCAAAATAACGTCAAAATTTCAAGTAATGCGAATAGCTAAAATAACAAAACCCCAAGTTTAAGGTTTAGATCCTTCACCTTAGGATCCGTCACTCAATTTAAAGTAGAGGCTAGCGGAAAAGAACCGTGAGCAGGCTTAGCGACGCCACAAGTAGACAAGTGATCTTGAGAGGACTTGTCGCCGGGATGTCGGGTTCGGAGGAACGGGCGGACGGCTTTCGATGATCCACGTATAGACGGAGAAGTGATCGTCTATGGAGTCCACGAGGGCTGGTAAAATCCGGTCCAAGTATTCTTCGGGGGTGTCGTCGAAGTCGAATCCCACGTCGAAGAAGGGTGAACGGAGAATGTCGACTCTTCCGTTATGGTCGTATTCAAATCCGAAATTCCATTCGGGCTCATCCATGCATGGCGGTAGTGAATGTCGAAACCCAAAGGGAGGGGGGCGGCAAGGGGAAGCCGTGAGCCAAGGAGGGGAAGAGGAGAGCTCGGGTGGGCTGGGGTAGAAAGAATTTCAGAATTCTTGGAAACTTCTTCCAATTAGGTGGAGTGGGAAATTAATTTGAAAAGAAGCAAATTAATTCCAAATTGGATGGGGGGGGGGGGGGGGGGGGGGGGGGGGGGGGGAACCGGCAGCTCAAGAGGGTTAATGGAAATTGATTGAGAGCAATTAATAAAATAGAAGGGAGAAATGCCAATCAAGGGGAGGCCGACCACGTATAGAGAGGAAAGAGAGGGATTAAAATCAAATAGGTGGGGCCCATATGTTATATATTAATTATAATCAAATCTGAATAACATTCAGTATTGATTTTAATTAATAAAGCTTCCAAAACGGAAAGGTATGGGAGGGAAACAGGATTAGAATTTCAATTTAGGATTAAATGCCATTCAAGGACTTCCTAAATCAGGAAGACCAAATAGGAAAGCAATTTAATCAAAGCAATTTGAAATTCCTGCAGCTGGACCAAGGGGTGGCCTGCGGCTAGATGGCCTGGCCAGCAGGGGCTGGCCGGAGGGAGGCCGGCGGCTGGTCGGCGGCGGATTGGCCGGCGGCGGCTGATCTGGCCAGCGGAAATTGGAGGCAGGGTGACCGGCGGCTTTGAGCTGCTTGGAGTGGGGCGGAGGCAAGAGTAAGGAAGGAAGAAGAAAAGAAAAAAAAAGAACAAGAGGGGATTTTCAAGGCTTCGACAACTACGGATTTACTAACCTCACTTGTTTCCACCTTGAACTTCCACAAGATTAAATGATTCGAAAACTAGAACTCACTAAGAGATCTAGTTTTCTCCGGCAAACTCACTAAGAGATCTATGGGAATGCACTCACAAAGAGAACAATGGAGAATAAATTTTCATTTCATCAATCCTCAAAAAAATACAATGCATATTGCCTCATATAAGGAGGCTCAAACTGAAAGAAAGAAAGAAAAGACATAAACGCCCTCGGGGCTACATAAGTCAAATAATGCCCTCAGGGGCAAACTAGGAAAACTAAGAAAATAATACATGACATAAGCTGTAAAACTCAAAAGTAGAGGCTCTAGATCGTAGCCGTCGATCTGCGCCGTCGGCGATGGTACACGTGTCGAAATCGGATGTCCCCATCATAGAGGTAGACCTAAAAAGACTTGGTTAGAAAATATTAGAAATGACCTTCTTTTATTAGATTTAAATGAAAATGACTTTTAACATAATACAATGGAGAAAAGGACTCATGTAACGAACTTCAAATAGTAGGATAAAGGATTGATGTTATTGTTGTTGTTGTTGTTGGAAGAAGTTCAATTAAATAATAAAAAAAATTTCTTGGGCGCCACAAGCACTGAAATACATAAACTAAGACTATAAAATAGCTTATGTGATGTACAGAGGGAATCAGAGCATTGCGTAAACCATTTCGTAGGAGAATCTTATGTTCCTAAGTTCATTCCTTTGATCTCGCATCACAAAAATAAAGCTCTCCAAATTCTGTTCGCTTCAAAAACATGTCAGAGCAAAACCTATTGCCAATATAAATAAGGAAGTAACTATCTTTGACAGTAAACGACACTTCTGTAGCCCTCACACCATTTATCAGATATGCTGGCCTTAAAATTCTCATAATACAACGGAAAAATCTTTGGACATCATTTTGAATCTCTATAACAACATCCATAGAGCAGTGAAAACACCTAAAGCAAAGCAACCGTGATAAAATTAAGGACTATTTAGACATTATTTGGAGCAGCTATAAAATCTTTATTCTTTCTTTGTAATAGACTGAATATCAATGTAGCACAAAGGCTCAGACAAATACAACAAATCTTAGCAGGTCAACTTCAAAAAATCAACAAACTAGACTAACATGCTAATATGGCATTCATCCATAATTATACTCTATTTCCTTTAGGATCTGATGGACCGGAGGCTAAGTTAGTGGGCCCCACTAGCGTGGTCAGCAGACAAGAAGAGAGAGGAGGGATTGTTTAGGAAAGTTTTAATTACAATTAGGAGGGAATTAATTAGGAAAAGAAATCTAATTTAAATTCAAATCTAATAGGTAATTATTTAAGGAAAACATAGGGAGTTAATATTCAATATTGTGGGCTCCGAAAATTCGGCCCCGGCCTCCCCATCGCTGCTTCTCTTTATTCGGCGAGGGAGTTTTAACGAACTAAGTTCCGGGGTAAATTTTGGAAGGCAGATGAGTTTGTAGATAAGACACTACCCAGAGATTTCGCCCTCATTTGGTGAGGACTTTATGATCTGAGTTCTGTTTTCCTATAGGCACAAGCCCCTATAGTTAATTACCCCTCCCGATCACGAGAGAGAACTTTCGATTAAGGCTAGTCGTCAATCAGATACGTATAGAAATATGTGTATCTGGCATATAGTAGCAGCATGGGTTTGGGTATTTGAGAATTTGGAGAGTTTGGAAATTGGGTTTGGAAGGGTTTGAAAAGTTTGAATAATTTGAGAATTCGGAGTATTGGAAGATTTGAAGAGTTGAAATTTGATATTTAAAAATAGAAATTTCGCCATCGTGCACTTAAAGCGGATGGTGGGGGAATGGATGATAGACCCGATCAAGATCCCATGGTTCCGTCGTCCCGGGCCATCGTGGTCCCTGGTCTACTTAGTCAGAGGAGGTAGTCGACCCAACCTGACAGAAGGATCCTTGTCGGCAGCCATGGGTTGCTTCGTCCAAGGGGACCTTGTAGACCGGGGTTGAATGTTTGTCTAAGGGGACAAATTTGAATCCACCTTAGCTGACAGAGGGCTTTGTGCCCTATCGATCATATCCTATTGATTCATATCTCAAGGAATTGATGCCAATAAGGAACGTATTGACTCTGGCCATAACCGGTATCTGTGGTGCCATTTGGCGGCGAAACCACTCGGTTCAGAGGGCCCCGGGTCGTCATAACCGTTTATCCTGCGGTGCCATTTGGCGGCAGACCGCCGGTTAGAGGACACGTACCACGTCCTTACTAGCAGGAGATTGTTTGAGAATGGATCCTAATGATATTTTCGACTAGGCATTTGGCTCTTTGTGAGCTAGAGTTTATTTGAATTTGTCCACCCCGACAGACTGTTGCGGAGGGTGGATGGATTTTGCTTTGAGTGATTGACGGATTGATTTCAGATTTAAATATCTGGATTTTTGGGATTGATTTTGGCTTTTTGGAGTATTTGGGTGGCATTTTAAAAATATTTGTGAACCCCTCCGGTTGAGATTAGCGTTCAACACGGTCATCATCGGGGTGAAATGTTTGAATTTTGTATAGGTTTGAGGGCATTTTTGAAATATATTGTGGACCCCTCCGGTTGAGATAAGCAATCAACACGGCCATCATCGGGGTGTTTGGGGAGCATTTCCATTTTCTGGATTAAACCTTGTCGACTCTATCTACTGGTCGATAGAGGATCGGGTTTCTCGTAGGCTTTGTGCCTTTTGTTTAGTGAATTCTCTTGATTTTAGGCTTTGAAGGCCTAAAAAGAATGTATTGAAACATACACTGGTCGCCACAACCGTGTATTTGTTTAATGGTTCGAACCCTGTCGACTTCTATTGACCCGTATAGAAGGATCGGTTTCGAACCTGAATTCGCTTGTCAAACCGCGTAGCATCCCTAGACGTCACGTGTATACCAATAACACGCTCGCCGGGGACCATGCGGGTGATTTTTATATATCCCCTTTAGTGTATCTATGTGTATACATTCTCTAGTGCACGTGCAGGGGTATTTTGAAATAATTATAGACGTCTTCTGTCTGCTTGTACGAATGTTGCAGATCCGGTGGCGTGGCATTGTAGTTGTAGACGCCTTCTGTCTGCTTGTATCAGTGTTGTAGATCCGGTGGCGTTGCATTGTAGGTTGTAGACGCCTTCTGTCTGCTTGTATCAGTGTTGCAGATCCGGTGACGTTGCATTGTAGGTTGTAGACGCCTTCTGTCTGCTTGTATCAGTGTTGCAGATCCGGTGGCGTTGAGTCGTAGATCGTAGACGCCTTCTGTCTGCTCGTATATGTGTTGCAGATCCGGTGGCGTACTAGTCTTGATATTGACTCCCCCCCTTTTTCTCAATCACCGGGGATGGATTTCTTGAAGTCTATGAACATTATTTTGAAATGGAATCTTTTTAAGATCTTTAACGTAGTAGACTTGATATTTCTGATATTTATGGATGCCAGAGTTGTTCCCCTTCCTGAATACAGGATCGAGAAGATCTTGATCACAGTTGTCGTAGGTGGTACTTATACTTGTGTCCACCGTGGTTCGATGTGCTTACGAAGTACCCACGATTGTTATCCACAAGTGGCTTGTGTTTGCTGACAGAGGATCGTTGTATCAGCTACGAACTCTTAGGAGTATTCGTAGGAGGACCCTTACTTTTGCATTGAAACCACCTTTCACCAATCTCAGGTGGTTGATAGTTGAATTTGTTTGTAGAAGATGGATCTTTGATTACTGGTCTCCAGTATTGCCTTCTCAATCAATAGACGATCGTAGAGATCGTCGTAGGAAATATTTATACTTGTGCCAACAGTGGCTTGATGTGCTTATGATATGCCCACTGTTGTTATCCACAAGTATTCATGTGCATTTGCAGGGGACCGCTGTATCAACTACGATCTCCTGAAGGTATTTGTAGAAGACCCACTGTCTCTGCATCATATCCACCCTTTCACCAATCTCGGGTGGCATTTGTAGGGTTGCATTTGTTTGTAGGAAGGCAGATCCTCCATCATTGGTCTCCTATATCGCCATCTCAATCAACAGGCATTTGTAGGGATTGTTGTAGGAGATTTCAATAGTGCATGGATACTCGTACATTTCATTCTTGCAGATACGATGCACCCGATTTCGTAGAGACCGTTGTAAGAGTCTACTACATTCTTTACTTGTAAGCATTGGGATCTTGTATATTGTTCTTGAAAGTTCAATTTCTTTTATTGCTCATGATAAGTTTGGATCTAACTTGAGTTCAATTTGAGTGCTTTGCTCTTCATATATTATTTTTGCTTGAGTTCAAATATATGAATCATATCTGATGTGCAAATCAAGTCTGATTTGAGTTCGATTGCATGTCCACACTTAGTTCAAAGTCTTCTGCAGTCCTTGCAAGTTATATTTCAAATTCATATTGAATTGGCTTTGAGTTCAATTTTAATCTGATTTGATTTCAATTTGGTTTTACTTTATTCGGATTTGGTCCTTTAGAAATCATTTGAGTTTTGTTCAGGTCCTCTGCACATGTCCAATCAAGTTCAAAAGTCCACTGCTCTTTCTCATTTGGTCTAGATCTTTTGTTCTTTTGAGTTCAAAAACAGGTCCGAATGTAGTAATATTTCACCCGAAATTTCGGCAGCCTCCCGGCATCTCCCCCGTTTAGGGGAAAAACTACGAGAAAACTGGGCCTTCCCACCACAGCCAATAAAGGCGTGCATGGTAGGTGCCCTCTTTCGAGGACACCTCGGCCGTGACTTTTCTTCCCACCACGGCCAATAAAGGCGTGCATGGGGTCTTTGACGGTACCTGTTACAAGAAAAAGAGCAGTTGCTTTCCCCCCGCCTGGGGGTACTTATAAATCAATCCGGCCGCGCAAAGAAAAGGGAACACCAGGCTCGCCTGGCCTCGCCGTGTGCGTCGAACCGGTTTTCCTCCTACCACGGCCACTAAAGGCGTGCTTAGGTGGTTTGCCGGTCCGACACGCATGTCGAGACAGGAAGGCGTGGGTCGCTCGCTTACCTCAACACAGGTGTCGTGCCGGTTGCCCCTCCTACCACGCTCAATAAAGGCGTGCATAGGTAGACCGCCGGCCCGACACGTTAGTTGAGATAAAAGGGCGAAGGTTGCTCGCTTACCTTATCGTAGGTGTCGCGCCAGTTGCCCTTCCTACCACGCTAAGAAAAGCGTGTATAGGTGGACCACTGACTCGTCACGCATGACGAGGTAAGAGAGCGAGAGGGGAGGCGGCTGTCCGCCTCGTCGTAGGCGTCAGACCGGGGTCCCATCCCACCACGCGCAATAAAGGGGTGTATAGACGGTTTTCCGGTCCGTCGTACACGTCGAGGACGGAAGCCTGAGTTTAGGGGTTATACCTTCGGGGCCGGTGGATTGGTGGGCCGGCGGTCGTCGGTGAAGGCTCGGGGACCGAGGTAGGAGGCTCAGATGTCGAGGTGGGAGAGCAGGCATGCATTTATTAATTATAATTAATATCAATTAATTAAAATTAATTAAGAAATTATTTTTTAATTAATTATTATATAATTAATTAAATTCAATTCTAATTAAAGTTAATTATAATTAATCAGATTAATTATAATAACTTAATTAAAATTAAGCATAATTAATTATAATAAATATAATTAATTAAAAACAATTGTTATAATTAATTAAAATTAATTAATATAATTATAATTAAATAATAATAATAAAAAAAATCTTTTTTTTTTGTTTTTACGGGATTAGGCCGAAGAAGTGCGCGAACGGGAGGAAGTTACCTTCTCTGCGGGTGAGCTCCCGTGGATGCTTCTGATCAAAATGTTAACTTCCGACCCGACTGAAAGAGAAGTCGGAGAAGGAGCGAAGTCGACCGAGCACGACGGAGCCGAAGGAGCGGCGGGATTCTGCGGCTTGGAGAAGAGGTAAGGGAGGTCGGAGGAGGGCCGACTTTGGTGGTTATGGGTAAGGGGAAGACTGCTCTCTCTCTCTCTCTCTCTCTGGACGGACAGGATTCGGCCGAAGAAGAGTCTGAAAGGAAGAAAGTTAACCGCACAGTGAGCGAGCTCCGTCCGTTGCTTCCGACCAAACTGCGTAACTTCCGATCCTGCTAGAAGGGAAAGTCGGAGAAGGCGCGAAGTCGAACCAGCAAAAGAGCCGAAGCAGCGACGTTTGCAATCTCTACACCTTCTGCGAAGTTACGAAGCAAAACAACAACGAAGGAGAAGTGGCGGAAGAGAAGAGCGGACGCGAGAGAGCTCCAGTGCGAGGGAGAGGCCGAAGGCCTCATCCCTTTGGCCATTTAACGACGCGAGACCGTCGTGCGATGAAGCGACGTGAGGTCGTGCGAGACACGACACTGGTCGTGCGAGCGACGCGCGACGACGTGGGAGAGGGCTGCGGCAGAGGGCAGGTGAGATTTGAAATCTCTTTTCTATATATTTTTTTTTTACTTTAGCAGGTCAACAAATATATAAGGAGAAATCAAGAGGGAATTATTTAGGAAAATTTTATTTACAATTAGGAGAGAATTAATTTGAGAAAGAGATCTAATTTGAATTTAAATCTAAGAGGGAATTATTTAAGGAAAGGAGGCTAATTTGGGTTGGAATTACGGGAGCCTATTTAAGACTATGGAGTGATTTAGATTATGTTTGTTTTTGCCAAAATTAGTTTTGCTTAGGTTGAGTGGGCTTTAGCTGATGGCTAGAGATTTGGAAGAGCCAGATCTTCCACTCCAATTGAAGATTCAACTATATCTTGTACTTTTCTTCTTAGTTCTTTCAATAAAAAAAGATTTATTGTGTGTTCTTCTTCCTAAATTTCTTGTGTTGATATATGGTTTTGCTGAAATTACATCCACTTCCTATCAAATTGGTATCAGAGCAATTCCTGAGTTGAAATAAAAATTGCCCTCGCTGAATTCTGCTGCATTTTTTCTCCATTCTTACTTATTTTTTGTTGTTTGGAGGCGATATTCGCATCCAAGTTGTTGTTTTTTGTTGTTGGAAACTAAATCTGTGAACCTATGGAAAGAAAAAAGGTAGAAATATTGGAAGAGGAGATCAAACGAAAAAATCAGAGTTCGAGAAAAAAGTTTTAGAGAAGTCGGGTAGAGGGTATAGGGAGAGGCGTGAGGGGTTTGGGCATGAGCGAAGGTTACTAAATTTGAAAGGAGAAGGGGGATTTTTTACGAATGGTATGAGTATGAGTGTAAAAGGGATGATCGGCACATTTGGGGGCAACCACTCCCTTCAAAAATGGGACATTATGGAGGAAATAGGGGGAATGAAGGAGATCCGAGAGTAAGGAAGTTGAAGATGCCTATTTTTGAGGGAGATGATGCACATAAGTAGATCTACATGGTGAAAAGATAGTTTACCGTTAATAGGTTGACAGAAGAGGAGAGATTGATGACCGATGGAATATGCTTGGAGGGAAAAGAGTTGGCATAATACCATTGGAGAGATACGAGGTGGCCCATACGAACCTGGAGGGAGTTTAACATAGGAGGAGACTTCTATGAGCATTTTTTCCTCTAACACAAGAGGGGACAGTGGTGGAGTACTTTGAGCAGTTTGAGCACCTAGCCAGCCGATTGGACCGGCTTCTAAAGACTATACTGAATGGAAACTTTATAAAAGGGCTTAAACTAGAGATTTGGTAGGCAGTTAGAGTGATAAGGCCTTATGATTTGGAAGAGGTTATAGTGCTAGTGATGCGACCAAAAAATATAGGGGACCTATATCTCTTGATCACAAAGGACACGACGGACTTCTACGGACGAAATTGACAAAATAGGAGAGAAGTGGGATGAACAAACTCTTACATTTCAAATAAAACTAAAAAAGAAGAAATTACAACGACGACGATTTGCAAACTTAAAATTAAAGACGACACCCTAAAGTTGCTGCACTTGGAGAAGAAAGATACAGGTGGAGTGGCACTTGCGGAGAGACGAAAGAGGTTAGAAGCCCGAGAAGAAAGGTTGGAAAGAGCCTGCAGGATTTCCGGAGGGGATGACAAAGAAGGGTGGAAAGAGCCCGCAGGATTTCCAAAGCAAACCCGCAGGTTATAACTTTTCCAAAAATCACATTTTCATTCACTTACTTCAAACATTACAAATCCCCCATATATATAGGTATGAAAGGGAATATTAAAAGACACAAACATTAATTTCCACTAGAACCTAAACATCACAACATTAAAACACAATTGCTTTGCACGAAAAAACACACCCAAGCCAAGGAACCGAAGAGCCATCCACAGGAGCCAAGGAGGCCGCACGGATCCAAGGAGCCATGGCCTCAGGAAAGAGCCCAGGCACGGGAAAACCAGCAGCCAACCGGAATTCCAAGAGGAAAAACACAAAAAATAATAAGCCATGGAGGAAACCAAGGAGTCACCTCATGAGAAAAGCAAATTCTTGGAATTCCAAAGGCCGGTTTGGAATTCCAAGAGACAAACATGAATACAAACATAAAAAGCATAAAAGTAAGATAATAAATGAACTAAAATGTTAGCTAATAATGAGCTAACCCTTAGTTCAATAAGTGAACTAAAGACCAGCTCATAAATAAGCTAAAATTTCAGCTCAAATATGATTGAGCTAGTAGACTCAAGGGAAGCCAAAATTTGATTTATTTTAGACTAGCGTTGACCCCCCCCCCCCCCCCCCCCTTGTCTACATCAGACTCCCCTTCTTGCGAATTCAGCTCCTGATGAATTGGTTGATGATTCTCTTGAGGCGGTGCATATTGTTCATCGATCTCCTTGAGTTTTTCACCAAACCTTTTCAGAATATCTTCCTGTTCTTTTTCAAATTGCTGTTGCAGATACCTTTTGTACTTCTCAATTTTTTTATCACATAGGAACATGTGATATTGCAGTTTGTAGAGTTAATCTTGAAGTGGGTCAGTAGAATCTCCTTCTGTAGGTAACCATCTGTCCAATGGAAGTGAGACATCAGGATTATGTTGATCGCATTCTTCCTGGAATGTAGCCATATTTTTGATATTTTCCATTTTTTGACTCAATAAAAAAAATTACAAGACTTAATCTAAAAACTTAAGACAAGACTAACGACTTGACTAAACTCACAAACTCTGACTTGACTTGACACAACTTTGACAAATATTGATTTGAAAACAAAACTCAACAAACCAACCTAGGATTTCCTAACCTGTCTCTGATACCAAAATGATGCGACCAAAAAATATAGGGGACCTATATCTCTTGATCACAAAGGACACGACGGACTTCTACGGACGAAATTGACAAAATAGGACAGAAGTTGGACGAACAAACTCTTACATTTCAAATAAAACTAAAAAAGAAGAAATTACAACGACGACGATTTGCAAACTTAAAATTAAAGACGACACCCTAAAGTTGCTGCACTTGGAGAAGAAAGATACAGGTGGAGTGACACTTGCGGAGAGACGAAAGAGGTTAGAAGCCCGAGAAGAAAGGTTGGAAAGAGCCCGCAGGATTTCCGAAGGGGATGAGAAAGAAGGGTGGAAAGAGCCCGCAGGATTTCCAAAGCAAACCCGCAGGTTATAACTTTTCCAAAAATCACATTTTCATTCACTTACTTCAAACATTACAAATCCCCCATATATATAGGTATGAAAGGGAATATTAAAAGACACAAACATTAATTTCCACTAGAACCTAAACATCACAACATTAAAACACAATTGCTTTGCACGAAAAAACACACCAAAGCCAAGGAACCGAAGAGCCATCCATGGGAGCCAAGGAGGCCGCACGGATCCAAAGAGCCATGGCCTCGGGAAAGAGCCCAGGCACGAGAAAACCAGCGGCCAGCCGGAATTCCAAGAGGCAAAGCACAAAAAATAATAAGCCATGGAGGAAATCAAGGAGTCACCTCATGGGAAAAGCAAATTCTTGGAATTCCAAAAGCCGGTTTGGAATTCCAAGAGACAAACATGAATACAAACATAAAAAGCATAAAAAGTAAGATAATAAATGAACTAAAATGTTAGTTAATAATGAGCTAACCCTTAGTTCAATAAATGAACTAAAGACCAGCTCATAAATAAGCTAAAATTTCAACTCAAATATGATTGAGCTAGTAGACTCAAGGGAAGCCAAAATTTGATTTATTTTGGACTAGTGTTGACCCCCCCCCCCCCCTTGTCTACATCAGCTAGCCTAATTAGTGGAGGAGCAACGACACCTCGAGAGAGAGAGAGGCTGCAAGTAGCAACTTAGGAGGGTAGTATATGATGATCACTATCGGCATCCAAGGAGCCGACACCGGGTATTCTTAGAGAGACCCTAAAGGAGAAGATTGTAGGAGGGAGCCCGGGGGAAACTTCAAGAATCTTATAGAGATGGAGTTACAAGAGAAGAGCGCAAAGAGGTTGTGTTTCAGACATGATGAGAGGTATAAACTGGGGCACAAATGTAAGTCCGTACTCTTCAGGTTATCACCATTTGTGATGACGAGAAAATTGAGGGAGCCGTATGAGAGGATGAAATAACATTTTTTTTTTGTCTTTCCACCTTACATATAAAGTGGCTCTTTGGGAGGGGAGTATTGATGGACCAGTGGCTGAGCCAATGGGCCACACTAGGGTGGGCATTGGGCAAGAAGATAAAGGGGGATTATTTAGGAAAATTTTAATTACAATTCAGAAAAAATTAATTAGGGAAAGAAATCTAATTTTAATTCAAAATTATGAGTGAATTATTTAGGGAAAGCTTACATGAGTTAATATTAATTATATAAGGAGGAATCAAGGGAGAATTTTTTAGGAAAGTTTTAATTACAATTAAGATGAATTAGTTAGAAAAAGAGATCTAATCTAAAATCAAATATGAGAGAAAATTATTTGGGATGAAATTAGAGGAGCCTATTTAAGGCTAACTATGGGGAGATTTCATATTATATTTGATTTTGATGGAATTAGTTTTGCTTAGGTTGAGTGGGCTCTAGCTGATAGCTAGGGATTTGAGAGAACTGGATCTTCCACTCCAATTGAAGATCTAAAAGTATCTTGTGTTTTTCTTCTTAGTTCTTTCAATAAATAAAAGTTCTTATGTATTATTCCTAAATTTCTTATATCGTTTACTGATTTGGCGAAAATTACATGCACTTCGTATCAGGATCATACACCTTGACAGAAGTTCCATGAAACAACAAAAAAACTGGCTTTGGTAAACTTCTTACATATGAATTTTCCAAGAAGCTCAGAGATATTGCTGTAAAAACAAAACTGTACCCTTAGAATGTATGCTGTAACAAAAACCAACTAAACCATCAACAAAAGTAGAGATAGCATCAAATTAAACAGCCCACAAAACACAACTGAAAGTAAGATACAAAGCTACCTCTCACTATCCTTAAAGATTCCTTATTTTTTCTTACGATTGAATTTGTAGTCATAATAAATTGTGCCAAGCGGCCCAAGCCTCTCCATGTGTGACCTGCATATTCTCATTCACTTATGAGATTCTCATCAAACTGAAAACGACATCTGATCAGCACCAATGTCAACATCAATAACGAACACTTATTAACTCATAGGAGAAATTTCTTTATCCTGTGAAATGGTTCTTGCTTTATCTCGTACACATGAACTGAAACCCAGTTATTATGAAAGCAATAGTGAACCAAGAAACAATACAAGCAAGAATTTTGAATTGTAAAAATATCCACCCTTATAATATGAGCTTGTGTTCAGAAGTCCTCTATGGTAATGGCCAAGGCATTGTCTATTAGAGGTCTGCATGACCAATAAATGCATCATGTTTCAGATTTCTATGTGGGAAATTGTGCGAGGAAGAAAAGAGCATGACTAATCAGAAGAAGCAAGGTGCAAATCAGGTCATTTCTTGTAGGAACTAGCCAAAATTTTCTTGGTTCTTGAGTTTGGAACCACATGAAGGTGTAGATTGTAATTCAAGCATCAAAACATTGAGGTTTCGTTTGTTTTTTTTTTTCTTTTTTTGCTTTTGTAAAAGGTAGTTTTAAAAAACATTAGTTATGAAAATGGAGTTTTCTAACGGAGAAACATATATAAAAAGCTTTCTCAAAACTGCAGAAAAATGAAAAAATGGAGTTATTGGGAACGTGATTTGACGAACCAAACAACACAAAAAAAAAAAAATCCTCCGTTTCCAAACGGAAAAGGCAAAAAAATGCTCAAACAAACAAAGCCTGAGTTGGATCCACTTAGTTGTAACAAGGCATTCAATCCAAACTATATGATAGTAATCCATGTATTTTAATCTGTAAGAATAATAATAAGTTATAAAATTAAACAGTAAACCATAATATAAGTGAATAAAACTATCTTTTGGTTCAATGATACCCGACTTGAACAATGTAAGGTTATTTAGAAAGATCAATGGTGGCAAAGATCTTTGTTTATGTGTTATTATTTATTATAGCCATCAAATAGCCAGACATCTAGATGTTAGCAGTTTTGGTCAACAACTAGAAATCATCAAAATAGGACATAAATGGCATTTATAAAATTAGTATTTAAAGATATAGAGAACCAAACAATTGTCATTTATTAATAACATGACATTGTATGCTATAGGTCAGACAACTAAATAAAACTTTAGGGATTGATTGGGATAAATTTTTATTTTCATTTTTATTTAATTTTAGAAAATAAAAGCGAAATGATACAAATATGTTTGCATACTTATTCTTGTTTTTTTAATGCTAAAACAAATTGATTTGTTTTAAGAACACAAAAAATAACTTTTGAGGTATTTTTGATATTTAAACACAATTCTTTTTCATTGAAACTTAACTTCCAAGTCCCAATGAGGGAGGGAAAGAAAAAGCCAAACAAAAAGGGAAAATGGGTGTTGTTGAACCCTCCGATGACTGGTGACAAGGAAGATAAAGTCCAAAAAGGTAGGTGAAATTAAATAGCACCAAGAAAGTGAGGAGCTCAAGAGGTTTAGGTTAGGAAGAGGGATGAGAAGCTCGTCCTCCAGAACGGAAGTAACGTGCCAGCATTAACTACCGAATCGTGCATGGGGAGACCTTCATCCATCTGATTCAGGGCAAAGCACAAGTTCATTGTTCACCTGGAAGCTAAGGATAACATGATATAAAGAGTAAGAAAGAGAAAGATAAGTGAGATAGAAAAGGGAAAGATATAGATAGGTCAGGTGGTGGAGGATGTTAGTGGGAGTAGAATCGGGCATCATCCTTCTAGCTTGTGAAAATGAAAAGGATAAATGAAAACAAAACTCCTGAAATCCATCTACTTTTTATTATTTGTTATTTATTTAAATATTAAATATATAAGCTAAACAAGTATATTATTATTTTAACCTAGAACATAAACAAAATAAATAAAAATACAAAAGCTTAACAACTATAAAAGTTTTTTTTTTGTCTTGCTTTTTCTTTCTTTTTTTTTAGTTATATTGCTTTTGATTTTGTGGATTTCCATTTTTCCACAAAACAGACATCCTTCGGTTTTAAAAGAAAATGAAAAACCAGTTTGTCTCCAAAATTTCAGAAAAAAAACCTATTGTTTTAGGCAGCACTAGGATGCTATGAATATGAGTGAAAGGGAATGAAAAGAAGTATTAAATCAACGTCTGTAGATTCAAGCTAACCAATAAATAATTGGGATTTAATTCAAGTTCGTTCACTTTCGGTCAATCCAAATATTCATAGAAATGATGAAAAGATTAGAAAGATAATTTTCTAAACATATCAGTGAGTTTTCAGAAAACAGAAAGACAAAACCAAAAATTGGTTCCAAATCTGAACTCAGTCTTCTCTTATTTAAGCAAATGTCCACTATTCAGGAAAAGAAAAAAGGATAATCCAGAAGTAATCTAGTTGGAGGTTAATGCATTGGAATTTGGGCAAAACAAATAAAGCCCCTCATTTAGCACAGAACAAGAATGGAAAAAGGATTCACAAAGCAGACCTATGATAAGGCATATGATGACGAGATAATGTCGTTACAACGATCACCAAGAAACTGGAAGAGAAAGAAAGCTCAAATATGACAGAGAGAAGAGACACCAAGGAAGAATGCTTAGACTGGCACTATCAGAAAAGCAAGAGTCTAACATGGAAGAAGAGGGGAAAAAAAATTTCCCTTTAGGCAGATTAGACATTATACAATTTTGTCAACCAAACTATAAAGCACTTAATTGAATTAATAGGTTAATCAAGACTCACAACTACAAGAAACCATACCTGCAATAAAGGTTTTTCTTTTCTGCCTGCATTCAATCCACATTGAGTTTGTTATAAAGTGCAATTTTCAAGAAACCTAATTTATTTTCTGATGGAATGAAATTAAACATAGAGGCCTAAATGTCGAATATATAGCACAATTCACGGCTTACTTCACCAAGCAATCAAAACAGCGTTGTTGGAAAAAAAGCTACAGACTAGAGGGATGACTGAGCCAAAAAATGCAAAACATTAAGCAATGGAAGCAAAATATAGAAATATGATGTCAAGCATTTTTTTTATCACAACTTCAGATATGTTGCAGGATAATAAATCTAAAAAATTCATGAAATGAAAGCAAAGAAGAGGAGAAGGAGAGTACAGAGATAAAGAAGAACACAGAAAACGTCCGGTTTATTTCGATCGGTCGTTGATCACCAGACGAGGAACCCTAGGGAAGCTCCGATATCCTGGATCTTCCTACGGCACGCAGTTCTTTTAACCGAACCAATCGAACAGCTCAAACCAAACCGGGGTCCAAATCGACTCTTCCTGGGCAAATTATTGCATCCAATCACCCGACAGATCTTTGTGTCTACAGTAAAAGAGCAGGTGCCATCTTTTTACCTGGGCAAATTATTACATCCGATCACCTAACATATCCGTTAGGATCTCTCTGTCTACAATAAAGTGCATATAAAACGCAGGTACTGTAACAGATGCTACAGTACCTGCGTTTTTATTGTAGACAGAGAACGGATCTCTCTGTCAGGTGACCGGATGCAATAATTTGCCCTCTTTCTCTTCCTGAGTTATTTGATTGATATGTATTCATAAAAGATTTATTTATTTAAATAATTGCATATATTGTACTCTAAAATATTTTGAATGATAGTGTTTGTGTACAGATCAAAATTAATTAAGAGTAGTTATAAGAACTATAAGATTTTTATATAATTTTTTTTACAAGAGAAAAAGTTATTATATTTGATCTAATTAAAATATTTTTTTAATATGAGTCAAAAATTTTAAAGGATGCCATTATAACTATAAAAGGCATTAATATGATGAAGTAAACATGTGGTATAAAAATTAGCTTCTATGGTGAAAATGGGAGTTGAGATGCTAAAGATGTCATCCATGATGATAAGAGATATTCTCAGTAGATCTCCTTATAAGAAGGAAAGTAAGGTTTCATTTGGGACGATTTTCTTACTGCTTCTTAAAACAATTTTTTTGTACAAAAAATTTAAAAAAAAATCTACTAAAAACCTGTTTTAAGAAGCCGTAAGAAAGCCGTCCCAAATGAAGTCTAAGATGATTGAATAAATAGGTGACAAATGACAATAATCGATGGACATCAGGTATGGATCGTTGTCGAGCATTGAAAACTAATCGACTGGGAATGTCAAAGATCAAACAAAGTTATATGGTATGCTCAATTGTTATTCTCAAAGGAAGGATAGACCAACTATTAGGAAAGTGTGCATCGGATGTAATTGGTTAACAAACCTAGGATATTAGTAGATGTCAAAGCATATTGGACCAAGAATGCTAACTTTAGGGTGGCGACCAATAACTTGCTTGATCTTTCTATTTACAGAAGGGGAGATTAACTACCAAAACATGATCATTAAAGTACGATGATTGTTGAGTGTTGGCTCAAGTTAATGTCTAACATTTGCATTGGCATTGTCATCAATCAAAGATGGGTGTTGAGCATTGTTGCGGACTAGAGTATACGCGGCGATAGAATTAGAAAATTTTTGTCTCAGCGTTATACAAATATCTAGCATACACAAGAGAGAAATAACACTAGGATTTTTACGTGGAAAACTCTGAAAAGGGAAAAAAACAACGGGGCCACGCCCAGTTGAAAACATTCCACTAGTGTTTGTTTGAGGTACAAGAGGTTGACTCGTCCTTAAAATTTAGGACGATCAAATTACAATACTTCACTTCCAGATTGAAATCTGATTACAAACAAGTTGTGTATTCGTGCTGAATTCAGAAACGCTTAGAATTCTAAATTCACTTGGAAATCGGGCAGAGTTCCGGCGTCACTTGGGCGTCGAGCAGAAGTCCGTCGTCACTTGGGCAGAATTCCAGTGTCGCTCGGGTATCCGACATAATTTTAGCGTAACTCGGGAATCGGGCAGAACTCCGGTGGTGGTCGAGGACGAGTTATTCCATCCTATCCCCTCTTTTATTCTTCTTCTCTTCTTCTTGCTTAGGTCCCCTCTCATGAAAAATGAGGAGTCTATTTATAGAAATTATGGAGTGGCATGGATTGTAAATAGGTGAGAGATCAGGGGTAAATAGAGAGTGATCGGATGGACGGCCGATATTGAATCCTTTTATCGTGGACCTTTCGTCAGGCATTTGAAGGCCTTAATGATGTCAAAAATCAGCGATCTTGGGCTTGTTGGATTCATCTCATCGGTCCGCTCGATTCGACTATAAGAATATTATATTTGAAAACCTTTTGGAAACTCAAATTATGGTTTGAACTTGAAAGTTCGTTAGGGATGTTAAGCTCTTATGAACTAGCCCAAGGCTAATAATGAGATAGAGAGGTGAATCAGTATTTAAAACAAACACAATCTTAAATATAAAAACAAGATTCACCAGAATCAAAACCAACGATGCGGAAATTAAAAGTGCGGAAGTAATAAAGAAAGAACACACCGGATTTATAGTGGTTCGGTCAAATCTTGACCTACGTCCACTCCTTGGAGGCACCCTCCAAGTATTGCACTAAAACAAGTGTCTCTCCTTTAGCCCCCACAGCTAGGCGGAGAAGCCCTTACAAAATCACTTCCACCTTCCCCGGTGCGGTGGAGTCGCCGGGTCCTTTGACACCAAAGAGATCTTCTTCTTTGGTGAACTTCCCTCGAGACAAGCCTTGAATCCGACGGTATTAAGGTGCAAGCCTGCCGGAGCAACCGTGTGGAATCCCCTCCACACTCCCTTGAGTCCCCCCTCACAGGATCTTCTCCCTCTCTCAGACTTCACCCGTTCCTCACTCCCTTTCAAGCTTTCTCTTCAAGTTTCCCCCACAAGAACGAAGCTACAATGGCTGCCAAAGACACTTACAAAGTGCCTTGTCATAGCTTAAATAGAAGATCTCAAAACAAGCTCATTAATGCAAGTTGCCGACATTATCCTCCAGGATGATATTTATATCGTCCTGTACGATTAGTACAATTTCAGCTCATCAGCCTGGGACGATTTGGGATGATCAGAAGAAAATCATCATGGCCGATATCACGATCGTCCAGGCCGATTCGTTTAAAACCAATTTCAATCATCCTGATCATCGCCCTGAATTTGAGCTGTCCGATGTAGATCATCCAGGACATCATCCTGGCCGATCCTGCGATCGTCCCGGACGATGTGATCGTATCAATCAACCATTAATGCTTTCCAAATATACCATATCAATTTAGGCATAACTGAGTTAGATCGGCCTGGACGATATAAATATCGTCCTGGCCGATTTTCTAAAACAAAAAATTCCTAAACTGATTATGGAGGTTGATTTTTTCTGAATTAAGACTATCGTCCTGGCGGATATAGGTATCGTCCAGGCCGATCAGCTCATGACGGATGCCTTAATGAGGATGCCCTAATTAGGGTTTCTATTTTTGGACAGATCATACAGGCCGATATAAATATCGTCCAGAACGATGTTTATCAAAAACAGTAAACTCTAGGGAACAGTCGGAAACTCTTATATGTTACAAAGCATCAGTATCCACAATAAATACAATAGAGTCAAGAAAGGAAAAAATGTACAAACTAACTCAGACTTAGTCTACCATACTTGAGCTGGTTCCAAATTGCTGTCCGATCGTGTGAACCTGAAATGTTAGTATATAAGGCAGTCGTAGAGAAATAAAAATATTTGTTATCATCAAAATCATAAACCATGAAAACAGATCCACAACAATCTCCCCCTTTTTGATGATGATAAAAAATTCAATTTGAATTTGCAAAAAAAGCAATTTCTCCTAATGTCCCCCTCACTAGAATAAACCCTTTTAAAAAATAGGGGAGATAAAAAATATTTTTATTATTTTTAATTTTTTTAAAAGAAAAAAAAAGGATACAAATTCAACATTACATTCTCCCCCTGACATTATCAAAAAGAGAGGAGTCACAAACAAAAAACAAAACAAACAAGAGACAAAAATATTCCCTGATCTAGTGAAAAAAAATAATCTTAAAATGGGAAATTTACCTCTT
Organism: Dendrobium huoshanense; assembly: GCA_016618105.1. Lineage (NCBI taxonomy): Eukaryota > Viridiplantae > Streptophyta > Magnoliopsida > Asparagales > Orchidaceae > Dendrobium > Dendrobium huoshanense. Next base: position 19,205,858 of record CM028351.1, on the reverse strand, counting down.
GGTTTTAATCAAAAACTTAGTAGAATTGTATTGACAACACAGCCTAGAAAAGGTTAGAAATTCAGAATTTGATAATCCATACTCAAGTTCTTTAAAAAGGCTCAAATACTTTTTAATTCAATATCTAAATCAAGGAATAAATTAGAGAAAGAAACAATCATTTTTCAAAAACTCCTTCCATAAAATATATCTAATAGAAGATCAATGCACGAATTGTTGAATCATGAATCAATATTTTCAAACTCAAGTATCGAAAGTATCAAGGGTTTTCTTAAGCTTTTAAGAAGTACAAGAATGGTAAGCATTAAACTTTGTGGGCTCATTTTATGCCTCTTGATAATTTGTTGGCGCACTGCGCATCTTTTGATTTTTGATACACTTTTGTGTATATTTTTCAATTTGGCGTCATTGCGCATCTTTTATTTTTGACATCATTGACAATTTTTTTTTATTATGCTACCTTTCTGAAGTCTTAAAAACAAAAAAGTAAACCTATCCTATTGATAAAGAGAATTTTTTATTAAGAAAATTATGAGTTAGATTCAACAACTTGCAAAAGATCCCTATGCGATAAATAAAATATAGGGAGATAAAAAAATTTAGTTTCAAAGACTAATTTAAACGATGAAAAAGATTTTAAATCAAAAGTAGAACAACTTCTTTAGGAAATAGAGATTGAGAGTCAAAAACATGAGTTTCCTTCCTTTGACTGTTTTATAAAAGTCAAACACAACTTACTAAAGATTTCAAGAAAAAACAAGAAGTAGAATTTTCATTTTTAGAAAAGTGAATGTGTGAGTTGATCAGAAAAAAACTTTCACGAAAACAAAAATTTCAAAGAATAAACAAAACAAAAACACAATATAAAAATGAAAAACATAAAAACAAAAATATAACACAAAAATACGAAAGGCTTTTAACCATTATCTCTCTCCTGGTCCGATGCTTTAGAGACTAGATCTGCCCATGAGATTTTTTGCCTTTCATTATTTTCTCAGTTTAAATTTTGCTTCGCCTTGCCCTTTTCCTTCGTAGGAAGAATTTTTAAATTAGGGCACTGATTTTTCATATGTCCAGGCTTCATACATCGAAAGCAAATAACGTCAGAAGGAATATGAACATCCTTACCATTTTTACCATTTTTCTGCTTTTGCTTATGCTTTGGTGAGCTTTGTGATTTGCTTGACAAGTCATTGCATTCGTCACCAACTAAGCTAACTCTTCTTGTATATTCAGCTTTTAGAACAATCGTCTCACCTATATCCACAAGTCTTTGACCCAAACTTTGCTCGTAGGCAATGAGTGAGCCAATCAAATTATCAATAGAATAATCATTCAAATCTTTTGATTCACAAATAGCAACTACTTTGACATTAAACTTATCCAGTAGACAACGAAGAATTTTGTTAACTTTTCAAAATTTGAAAATTCTTTTCCTAAAGCATGCAATGAGTTTATAATTTGAATGAATCTGGTATAAATGTCTAAGATCATTTCATAAGGTTTCATAGAAAATAATTCAAAATCATGCATTAACAAATTCAACTTGGATTGCTTGATTTCATTCGTGCCTTCATATATGGTATGTAGTTTATCCCAAACTTCCTTACCAGTAGTGCAAGTGGATATTAACATAAAATCTTTAGAATTTAAAGCATAGAAAAAACAATTTAAAGATTTTGCATTCAGTTGAGCATTCAGTTGTTCTTCCTTATTCCATTGATTAAAAGGAATATTAATTTTAACTCCATTAATAATACGTGACGGTGATGAATAACCAGTTAAAATCATATGCCACATGCAAAAATCAATTGATTGCAAGAAAATAAACATGCGGGTTTTCCAAAAATCAAATGACATATCTGGTGATTGAATATCCTTCCGCAACATTACGATTAGCCATGGATTGAAAATTCAAAAGCTTTTAAAAACTTATTTTATGAATCCTGCTCTAATACCACTTGAAAGTTCGTTAGGGATGTTAAGCCCTTATGAACTAGCCCAAGGCTAATAATGAGATAGAGAGGTGAATTAGTATTTAAAACAAACATAATCTTAAATATAAAAACAAGATTCACCACAATCAAAACCAACGATGCGGAAATTAAAAGTGCGGAAGTAATAAAGAAAGAACACAACGGATTTATAGTGGTTCGGTCAAATCTTGACCTACGTCCACTCCTTGGAGGCACCCTCCAAGTATTGAACTAAAACAACTGTCTCTCCTTTAGCCCCCACAGCTAGGCAGAGAATTCCTTACAAAATCACTTCCACCTTCCCTGGTTTGGCGGAGTCGCCTGGTCTTTTGACACCAAAGAGATCTTCTTCTTTGGTGAACTTCCCTTGAGATAAGCCTTGAATCCGACAATATTAAGGTGCAAGCATGCCGGAGCAACCGTGTGGAATCCCCCTCCACACTCCCTTGAGTCCCCCCTCACAGGATCTTCTCCCTCTCTCAGACTTCACCCGTTCCACACTCCCTTTCAAGCTTTCTCTTCAAGTTTCCCCCACAAGAACAAAGCTACAATGGCTGCCAAAGACACTTACAAAGTGCCTTGTCATAGCTTAAATAGAAGATCTCAAAACAAGCTCATTAATGCAAGTTGTTGAGATTATCGTCCAGAACGATATCCATATCGTCCTATACGATCAGTACAATTTCAGCTCATCAGCCCGGGACGATTTGGTACGATTAGAAGAAAATTGGTTACATCGTCCTGGCCGATATCAAGATCGTCCAGGCCGATTAGTTTAAAACCAATTTCAATCGTCCTGATCATCGCCCTGAATTTGAGCTGTCCGATGTAGATCGTCCAGGACATCGTCCCGGCCGATCCTATGATCATCCCGGATGATGTGATCATATCAATCAATCATTAATTTTTTCCAAAGATACCAGATCAATTTAGGCATAATTGAGTTAAATCGGCCTGGACGATTTCCTAAAATAAAGAATTCCTAAACTGATTATGGCGGTTGATTCTTTCTGAATTAAGACTTTCGTCCTAGCCGATACAGGTATCGTCTAGGCCAATCAGCTCATGACGGCTGCCTTAATGAGGATGCCCTAATTAGGGTTTCTATTTTTGGACTGATCGTCCAGGCCGATATAAATATCATCCAGGACGATGTTTACTAAAAATAGTAAACTCTAGGGAACATTTAGAAACTCTTATATGTTACAAAGCATCAGGAGCCACAATAAATACAATAGACTCAAGAAAGGAAAAAGTGTACAAACTGACTCAGACCTAGTCTACCCAATCTTGAGCTGGTTCCAAATTGCACTCCGATCGTGTGAACTTGAAATGTCAGTACATAAGGCAGTTATAGAGAAATTTTGTTGTCAAAGCATTTGCTCAATGACATTAACCTGTATGGAAGAGGTCAGATTAAATCCCCCTGTGATTGATCATCTAGTGATTGAGATACAATAAAGATGTGTATTTCCTAAATCACGGATAAAGAGATTATATTCATCGATAGTTTTTTATTATCATTTTTATAATTTTAAAAATGTGATAATATTAAAATAGAGTGAACAACACATTACTATGTCATATAAGATAATACAATAAGTTCCTAGTATGACTTAGGGATATATGAGTTACACTGTACTCAATATATAAGATATGCGTATGGGGATAATACAATGTTTAACTTTGAAGAAGATATCAGGGATATCAAAGTGACACCCTACCTAACATAAAAGAGACATGATGAAACAAGACAAGTAGTATTACTAATATAAATGCACAAAGTGCATGGTCATTTAATCTCACCAACCATTTAAATATTATCTAATGGTTGTTTTTTTTATTGATTTTTCCCCTCAGCGAGACGAGCTTCCTCTAGGGTAGTTGGATCTCAAATAAATTGTCGAAGATAGCCATGGCTGATAAGTCTTTCAATTTCATCCTTGAGTTTCTTATAGGATCAAGTAGTGTGACCACGACTACAATGAAAGTGACAGTACTGATCTGGATTTCCTGTGTTTAACTTCAAAGGATTAGGCCATTTTACTATATCTTGATCTCGAACGGCCATTAATACATTTACTCATGATGTGTTTAGTGAGATATACTCCTTCGCCTATCGAGGTTCCCATCACAGCAATGGACGTCTATGAGGTAGGTTATTATTCCCTTACTTTTTATATTGTAAGGATGAATTGTCCATCCAAGGTGCACCTTTATGCTTCCCATTAGTTTGCTCAAATTGCTTCATGTAAGCATTTATGGCTTCATCAACCGAGATTTGTGCCTCTACATGATCAATTAGGTAGGCATATGAATGACCAGTATCACGTATGAGTGTCGAATAGAATGGACCAGGACGAAGGCCTCTAAGAAAGACCCCTATATGTAATTCAGGATCTACTTCTGAATTTGTCGAGCCTCAGTGGGAAATTGCTGAAAATACTCTTTCAATAATTCTCCTTCATTTTGACGGATCCTGGAGAGGTGAGAAGAATCCTTAGTAATTCTTCGATTGGCCATAAACGGTTCGATGAACACTTTGGACAATTTGATAAATGAGGGGATCATTCTGGATGGAAGTGAATAGAACCATATTTGAGCCTATCCCTTAAGGGTGGCAGGAAAAACTTGACATAGGAGTGCATCCGAGGCTTGCTGGATATGCATAATCATTCTATAGTGATCGATATGCTCATAAGGGTCGGATGTTCAGTCGTAGAATTCGACGCTCGACATTTTGAATCCAACCGGAATAGGGTGCTGAAGAATGATTTCAATTAGAGGTGATGACTCCTGAAAGTTTCTCAGTCTAAGAGTTTGCTTCACATCTCCTCTGGGGAATTCTTCCCATATTAATCTATACAATTCATGATATAGGGCGTTGTGAGGGAGCTCAACAATATGCGATTGGGCTGAGTCTTCAGGGAGATTTGGAAGAATGCGAGGTTGCCGACCAGTGTGTGAGAGATGGGTAAAACTTGTTGTATCAGCAAGTTCGTTATTCTGATGTGATTGTAGATGCCTCCTTGGTGGAGGAAGAGGAATCTTTACTTGAAGATGTTCAAGTTGAACATCTTCGGCCAGTGGTGGATCTGGAGGGAGAAGAACTTCCACCTGTTGTGCTAGTACCGGCTGCCGAATCTCTCGTAGGAGCTGAAGGATCTCATTATGAGATTCTTCCATCTTTCGGATTCTCTCTTCTAAGGAAGGTCCCAAGGTTCCTTCTCCAGCATCATCCCCCCCCTGGGGTAAAAAGAGGCAGTCAACGGGTGTCTATGATTCATAGACTAATTTCTGGACTGGTGGGAGTTGGAGCAAGACACCCCAACAATGCGACTGCTACGTCTGTTGACCATTGAAGCAATACTTGAAAACATGGGATAATTTTTCTCACAAACGGCACCAAATTGTTGTGTACTAGAGTATACATGGTGATATAATTAGAAAATTTCTATATCAGCATTGTACGGATATCTAGCACACACACAGGAGAGAAATAACACCAGGATTTTTACGTGGAAAACCCTAAAAATGGAAAAAACCATGGGGCCACGCCCAATTGAAAACGTTCCACTAGTGTTTGTTTGAGGTACAAGCGAATGACTCATCCTTAAAATTTAGGATGATCATATTATAATACTTCACTTCTAGATTGAAATCCGATTACAAACAAGTTGTGTATTTGAGCTGAATTCAAAATCGCTTAGAATTCTAACGTCACTTGGAAATCGGGCAGAGTTTCGATGTCACTTGGGCATTAAGTAGAAGACCGATGTCAGTTGGGCAAAATTTCAACATCGCTCGGGAGTCCAACAAAATTCCAGTGTCACTCGGGCATCAGGCAGAACTCCAGCGGTGGTCGAGGAGGAGTTATTCCCTCCTATCCCTATCTTCTATTCTTCTTCTCTTCTTCTTGCTTGGGTCCCCTCTCATGAGAAATGAAGGGTATATTTATAGAAATTATGGAGTGGAATGGCTTGTAAATAGTTGAGAGATCAGGGGTAAATAGAGAGTGATCGGATGGACGACCGATATTGAATCCTTTGATCGTGGACCATTCATCAAGCATTTGAAGGCCTTAATGATGTTGGAATTCGGTGATCCTTGGCTCATTGGATTTGTCTCGTCGAGCCACTATATTCGACTATAAGAACATCATATTTGGAAACCTTAAATTATGGTTTGAACTTTCCAAAAATGCTTCGGGAGCTTGATTTGGACTCATTTGGACTCGGATTGAGTCGAATTTGGTGTCGTTGAGTTCATATTTTTGAGATGCTCAGTTTGGCTAAAAGTTTACTGAATTTGAAGTTCAAGTGATCTCAAATTTAATTTTTGAAGTTTTTGGCTTGATTTTGCCTTGAGATTCGTGTCCGGTCCAGATAATATTTTGATGATATATCAAGTATCAAGCATATAAAACATCACGTGATGATGAGAGATGATAGAAGATAGCTGCATTAAGCATCAATTAATAATGAGTTTTAAGCAAAGGTAGTCTGGTGTCATGTGTTGAGCGTTGGATATTTATAGGAAAACACAAAAAGGTAATCTAGCATTCTGGTGCTTGGAAGATTGGCACCTTGGAGCCCTTAAAGTGAACTAGCATATTGGCACTGAAACTTCTGCACTGCTATAGTGCTTGTTGATGTGGATTTGTTACTTAGTGAATACTCGCATCTCTTCATTGACAGAATGTGACCCTTAGAATTTATAACTATAACACCGTGGAGTTGTGCATATTTAAACATTGAGACACCCAAATGACAAAAAATTGCCTCAAAGCATAATAAATTTTGTTGCCATAACATTTTAAAATAGAGAATCCAGTGAAACTAAGCTGACTTTCTAATGTCACAGTGTTGATACTACTACGACATTATCTATGTTGCTACTGTAGCTTATAAATATAGAACTCAGTGCCACAATCTTAGAATTAGGGCACTTTGGTGGTGTTGAAGGCAGCGATACGGTGTGGTTTTGTTAGACGCCACAATATTGTGGGTTCCTTAGAATATTTTTCATTTTTGAGTTTTTTATATTCAAAAATAATAAAAACAACACATATTCACTAAAAATAAAACATAATTTATACTTATCAAATTCTCCCAATCTTAAACTTTTGCTTGACGTCCTTGAGCAAATAAAGAAATTATAATTTTGATTACTCAAATAACCAGAGTAAAAAAATGATAATTTAAAATTACTAAAATATTGGATAATATATCACAATCTAGAATTAGTAGAAATGAATAATGTTATACTTCTAGTTAAGAAAAATATTAATAATTATCCTAATTAGTCATCTTTATTATTGCTTAATTTGAATTTATATGTTATGAATATAATTATTGACTTTTTGATTTTGAATTGAATAATGAAACTTAAGGATTAGATGTGTTTGTAGTTAAAATTGAAATTTCATAAGTTCACCAGCATCTGTAATGTTTCAACTATCTTATCTTTTATTAATTTAAGTATAAGATTATAATCAGATTGTATGCTTTTATATGATACCATTTTTCATTATACTCACTTTTTTTTCTTCTTCTCTTTTCTTTTCTTTTTAAAACTTTTATTCTCCTTTTTGTTTTTGTGGAGCACATAAATAATGATTTTGAATGTCATTTTCGCTTAAAATCTACTTACAATCTTAATGAGTTTAATGTAATAATTTAATAATAAAATTTCATTAGGGTTATTAAGCCCTTTATGAACTAGCTTGAGGCTAACCAAGAGCGGGGGGGTGGGTGAATTGGTAGTTTTAAAAATTCTTAAATAAAAAAAAAAAATCTTTTTGAAACCTTTTTGAATATTTTAAACAAACACAATCAACCACAAAAATTAATATGTGGAAAATAAAGTGCAGGAGTAACACATAAATAATTCACCTGATTTTATAGTGGTTCGATTAACTTGACCTACATCCACTCCTCGGAGCCTCTCCTCTAGATATTGCACTAAAACACAATGACTCTTCTTTTGCTCCCACAACAAGGTAGAGAACCCTTTACAAACTCATTTTTATCGACCCCAGTGAGGTAGAGAGCTTGAACTCCTTTTGTTTCCTCCTAAAGTAGGCATAGAATCTTGATCTAATGCTGACAAAGACCTCCCTAGAGTCACCAAGGAGCCAAGGATGATGAATGGAGTAGATGACTCAAAGGTTGCTTGGAGCAACCTTTGTGAACACCTCACAAACTCCCCCCCATAAGATTCTCTACGTCTCTCCCAAGCTCTCCCTCTCCTTCTCTAAGCTCTCTTAGGTCAGGATAACAACAAAAGATCCTCTTAATAATAAATAAGAGATATTATAAAAAAGGCCTTAAAATTTGCCTTAATTTGTAACTTTCCAACAAAGATCATCCAAGATGATCGACAAATCATCCTGTAAGATCAGTGTATTTCATCCCTTCTAGTCAGAACGATCTTGGTGTGCTGTATGATTAAAACACATTATTTGTTTTGATTATCCAGGACGATGCGGATGTTGTCATGTACGATTAGTTCTAAATTATACATATTGTCCAGAAGATAGTTTGGGATGTATAGGAGATCCTTGTTGTTTGATGAAGAAATATAACTGATCATCTAGGATGATGCTTGGATTGTCTTGTACAATTAGTTCAAAATCATTGATTATCGTCTAACACATAGTTTGGGTCATCCAGTAGAAACATCTGGATGATGAAGAATTATAACTAATTGTCTAGCATATAGTTTGGGATGTCCAAGTGATTTAAGAGAAGGCTAAGATTTTTTTTACTGATCGTCTAAGATGATCATGTGATTGTCTAGGATGATATGATTGATCAATTTAAACTTAATTAATTTCCTTAATGACCTAACTAATTTAAGCATGATTATAATGAATCATCCAGGATGATATGGGATCATCCTATATGATTTGAACAAAATTCTAAAAATAAAATCTTTCCTAAATGAGTTTGGCGGTTGAGAATATTTGATTTGAGCATATCGTCTACGACGATGTGAAGATCTTTTAGGATGATTTTCTTAATCAAGTTGACTTGAAATAGATGCCCTAATTAGGGTTTTTATTTTTAACTGATCGTCTAGGATGATTTTTTATCATCTTGAATGATATGATTACAAACAAAAAAACTCTTAAACTTACAAAATTTCTCCCCCTGAGTGTATGTGTGTGCAAGGTTACTTAGTATCAGGATCCACCTTATTACATTTGACTCAAGAAAGAGTGAAAACCATTGGAATTAAAGTTACAGACTTGCTAGTCATAATCTACCCAATCTTGAGCTGGCTTGAATTACAATTGACCTTGTGGACCTGAAATATTAGTAGACAAGATAAAATGTGTAGTAGTAACAATAGTAGAGAAACATGAATGCCAATAATATTTGTTATCATCAAAATTATAATCCTTGAATTTAGATTTGCAACAAATAAGATTGATAATCCTAAATATAAGTTGCTATGATTTTCAATTTTAATCTACTCAAATCTATTCTTTAACCTTACTTATTCATCTTTAATTCAAAGGTCAATATATAAATGTATAACTTATAAATTTAAGTTATGTCAATAATTTAAGTTATTTAAGTTACTTAATTATTGGTTTTTCTAATCTAAGAATTATAAAGCAATATTCATTTGCAATGTGATCTAGGATTTTATTATTATCCTAATTTTATATAACTTTTAATTATAATTTTTATTAAAATTAGTTAAATAATCAGATTGTAGAGATATTAAGGGAAGACAATATAGAAGTTTAATTATAAGGCGAATTTAATCAAATGTAAATTATAACAAACATTAACATGAATAAATAACATATGCTTTCATGTGAGTGATAGAAAATTGTAAATGATGCGATATGTGAAACAGAACATAAGATACAAGATAACTAGTGCTTTAAGCACCACTCCAAACATCACAATACATTGGCTCTTATAGCCATAACTTTTGTCATTATATCACTATAACAATCCTTCTTATTTTTGAAATCTCCCTTAAAGAAAAGACTTACAATAAAATAAGAGTAGCATTCAAACATATATTAAAATAAATAGAAAATGAAAACTCCTTATATGCTTATTCAAGATTTTTTTCTCTTAATTCTTCTCATCGATAAGGTTTCAATCTATATGACCATTAACCTTATAGAGGTGAAAAGTCTATTTTTCTTGAATCCTTATGAAACTATTAGGATATATTCTAATGAGAGAAAATGGGTCAGCTCATCAAGATTTAGGTTTTCTATGGTAATATTTCTTCATATAATAAAAAATTAATACATCTTGAATATCTAAAACTTCACATGTATGCATCTTTTTTATTTACGCATTATAGATTTTAGTATCTCCATAAACTTTATTTCTGAATTCTTGAAGTTTAATAATTATTATCTGTTGCTATGAATAGAGAATGAATCTTCATCCATTAAACATACTTCGCTTCTTTTTGAGGATGAATGCTTTCGTTTCTTTTCTCCCATTGCTATAACTTATAATGTTCAAGAAAGGAAAGGGAGACACCCTGAAATACTACACTTAAGAAGGATATTTAAGGATTGAAAATCAAAATTTAACTTACCTTTATAATAAATTTTATGGGCACAAAGGTGCTACAACAACAACAACAACAACAACATCAAGCCTTTATCCCACTACGTGGGGTCGGCTACATGAATCCTTTTTCTCCATTGTGTCCTATTAAAAGTCAAATTCTCGTTTAAATCTAATACAGAAAGGTCATTCCTAATATTTTCTAACCAAGTATTTTTAGGTCTACCCCTACCTTTCTTAACATAAGTCAAATCTAATACCTCTACTCTCCTAACCGGGTCATCGCGAGGCCATCGTTTTATGTGACCAAACCATCTAAGGCGACTTTCTCTAATCTTATCTTCTACTGGAGCTACTCCAACCTTTTCACGTATATGCTCATTCCGTATCCTATCTCTAAGGGTAAAGCCACTCATCCACTTGAGCATCCTCATCTCTGCCACACTTAACTTAGTATTATGCTTCTCTTTTAAAGGCCAACATTCGGCACCATAAAGCATTGCAGGCCTCACTACCATCTTATAGAATTTTCCCTTAAGTTTGAGGGGTACATTTCTATCACATAACAAGCCCGATGCATTCCTCCACTTCAACCATCCAACTTGAATTCTGCTGATATCCCCATCTATTTCACCATCACTCTGAACAATAGATCCAAGATATCTAAAACGTGTACTCTTATTAATGACTTGATCGCTCAAAGTCACAATCCCCTCACTAGGTCTATTACTACTAAAATTACACTCTATATGTTCCGTTTTAGATCTACTCAAGCGAAAACCTTTAGACTCTAAGGTTGACCTCCATAATTCAAGTTTACCTTCAACTCCCTCTCTAGTCTTATCAACAAGAAGAATATCATCAGCAAAAATCATACACCAAGGTACATCCTCTTGCAAATGTCTAGTGAGAACATCCATGACTAAAGCAAAAAGATATGGGCTTAAGGCTGATCCTTGATGTAACCCAACCGAAATAGGGAAATACTTGGTCAATCCACCTTGTGTTTGAACACAAGTAATAGCTCCTGCATACATATCTTTAATGATTTGAATATAAGCATTATTGACTCCTTTCTTTTCAAGAACTCTCCATAGCACTTCTCTTGGAACTTTATCATATGCTTTTTCTAAAACAATAAATATCATATGTAGATCATCCTTATTTTCTCTATATTTCTCCATCAAACCTCTTAATAAATGTATGGCTTCCATAGTCGACCTACCCGGCATGAATCCAAATTGATTTTGAGAAACATTAGTATCACGCCACAACCTATGCTCTATAACTCGCTCCCATAGTTTTAAAGTATGACACATTAACTTGATACCTCTATAATTCGTACAATCTTGTGCATCACCTTTATTCTTAAAAATAGAAATTAACACACTCATTCTCCACTCATCTAGCATCTTTTTAGTCTTCAAAATAGTATTAAAAAGTTTAGTAAGCCATGAAATTCCTTCATCTCCTAAGCATTTCCACTCATCTATTGGAATATAATCAGGTCCAGCAGCTTTTCCACCCTTCATTTTCTTTAAAGCCTCTCTAACTTCAGTTTTACTAATACGCCGATGAAAACAAAAATCTTTATTTTCATTTAGGGTGCTAAGGTCACTATAGTCAATCTTATTTTCACAATATTCATTAAAAAGTTTAGCAAAATATCTCATCCATCTTTGTTGAATATCATCTTCTAAGAAAAGTATTTTTTGATCTTCATCTTTAATACACTTCACTTGAACTAAATCCTTACTACTCCTATCTCTCTGTTTGGCTAACTTATACATATATCTTTCTCCATCTTTAGTATCTAATCTATTATATAAATCACTAAAAGCTAATGCCTTTGCATCGCATATTGCTTTTTTAGCATCCTTACGAGCCACTTTATATATTTCCCAATTATCAGAATTTTAAAATTAAACCAATTTTTATAACAAAGCTTCTTATTTTTAATTTTTTCTTGAACATTAGGATTCCACCACCAACTATTTTTACTATTGGGAGCTTTTCCCTTTGATTCTCTAAGGACATCTTTTGCAATATTCTTAATATCACTAGCCACTTTTTCCCACATAATATTAGCATCCTCATGCACAGATAAAATCTTAAGATCTAAAATCTTATTTCCAAAAATATTTTTGTTAATATTCTTTAAATGCCCCCATTTAATCCTAAAAAATTGTTTTACTTTATTTTTTATTTTATGCCCCTTTATCTTAAAGTCCAAAACTAATAATCGATGTTGGGTACATAAATTTTCACTCGGAATAACTTTACAATCTTTGCAATCTAAACGATTTAATTTTCTAATAAGAAAATAGTCAATCTTGGTTGTATTATAACCATTTTTATAAGTGATGAGATGCTCAATCCTTTTTTTAAATAAGGTATTAGCAATTAAAAAATAATAAGTTAAATAAAAATCCAATATGGTCTTGCCACCTTCATTCGCCGTTCCAAATCCATGGCCACCATGAATGCTTTAAAATCATCTACCTCTCTACCAACATGTCCATTTGCACAAAGGTGCTAAAATTTGAATTTTAAATCATTGTGGCATGGACAAGCACTACAGCGGTATAATCAATGTTGCAGTACTCCTTTCACTCTCTTAGGATTTTTTTTGAATCTTATTAAAGATCATTATTTCTAAATCTAATCTTCCTAGCACACAAAATTTAAAAGCTGGGTTGCCTCCCATACAACACAAAGTTTATAGTATTAAGTCAGACTTATCTAAATTTATCACTTTGGCTGGGGTACATTGCTACCAATCATCAAATGATTATCACTTGGATATTTTTCTTTTTCATTTGGGTTACCTTAAATAATGATTGGCAATAATCCAAGAGGTTTACTATTGTCTGATATTGTAAGCTGACTTAATTCGATTTTCAAAATTTTAGTAGAAGTAGCTTAATTTTATAATTAAGTTCCTAACTATATCACTACATCATTCAATGGTGATTTTTTACTTTGAAACTTATTACTTTGATTAAATTCTGGATTATATGTAGGTTTAAAATTAATAGCACGTTGTTGAGGATTATTCATATTTACTCCTTGATTATTTTGACTAGCATTCCATTGATTATTCTAAGCAACATTATTTTACCAATTAAAATTCGGATGATCCATAGAACCTTGATTTTATGAATTAGAGTAGGGATTATTTTATCTTCCAATCCAATCAATATTTTCAATACATTGCACATTGCTATCTTCAATTAAATTTTCATCTTTTAATTACATGATTGATTCAATTCCTAATCCCAAATTCACTTCTATCATGCTTAACTTCTTAGAAATTACTCCAACTCTTATAGTTAATATGTAAAAATCCTCAAATTCATAAATTCTTGTTACTCTCTAAGGATTTACCCTATCAACATGCCATTGAATTTTTTTTGTAATTTTTTTCTCTATTAATTCATATGCTTTCTCTAATAGGTTAGACATTAATAATCCTCCAATTGCAGCATTTATTATTGCTCTTAGAGATATTACTAATCCATTATAAAATGTTTGAATAACTAAATAATTAGGTAAAGCATTATTAGGGAATTTTGTAAGCATTTCCTTGAATCGCTCCCAACTCTCATAAATTTATTATCCTTTAAACTGGGTAAAAGAAGTGATATCATTTTTAAGGTTAACAATCTTTGAGGGGGGAAATACTTAGTAACGAACATATGAGCCAAGTCATTATGAGTAGTTATAGAGCCTTGGGGTAAATAATTTAACCACATTTTCAACTGGTGTTATACTTAAATATACTTAAATATTATACAAATTTCTAAAAAAGTTGGTTACGTGTAAATTATGATCTTCTACAGGAGTTTTCCCAAATTGGAAATTTTGAACCATTTGAGTTATGCAGGTTTTAATTCAAAATTATTAGCTTGGATCGTATGTCTACTAATATTCTGATGAATTCCTTATACTAAAGGGTTAGCATAATCCCTAAGAGATCTAATATGATCTTGATCTAAGACATGTTCCACTATTTTTACATTTATGATTGCTCTTAGAGATATTACTAATCTTGATATAATCCCTGGGTTTCTAATCCCACCATATATATTGAACCAAATACATCTTCTTAAGGTCTTTGAGCTCTAGGTCTTCTAACGAATTCCAAAAATGAGTATGCTCTAAGGGAGAGGATATTGCCTTTTGAAGCACCATTTGTATGTATAAGCAGGTGTATATGGTTCTTTTACAACTTAGGATGACGTACAATACAATCTATATACAAATACATATATAGACACTTGCACATGTATACAATAATTCTAAGGTACATTCTAATTTGACTCTTATAAGAATATTAAGAAGTATATAAAGCATATGAGTAGTTGTGTAATATCTTAATACTTCTAATGTAGTCCTTAAAGAGCCTATGTCCACCTACAAAAATTAAAATGCATGAAATCTAGATTGCATGAAATAAATAAACATAAATAGGATCCTCTCCAAGTATAGCTCCTGGGAAGCAATCCACACCATCGACCTAGCCTAAGCTAAAATTTGTTGTCCTAAAAAACTATCTAAGTGTCTGAAAGAGGCTGTGTGGTTTTGATATATCCTATAGGAGTTTAATGTTAGAATTGCAAGAATTTGAGAAGTTTGTTTATTAAAGGCCAAAAGAGAACTTTAGTTGAATTTTACCTTACATGTATTTGGATTTTATTGTTTAAAATTAAAGGTTGGAATTATCTATTTAATTATAAGGAATTTGTAGATTAATAACCACAAAGTGTTAGGGCTACTAATCTATAGTTCCTAAAACTTAAAAAGGTAATACAATTATCCCCCATATAAGATAGATGATCACATGAAGCCTTCGAGGGATTTATTTATAATTTATTAAGGGATAGAAGATGATCCATTCAAATAATACACATGCCCTCTAAGTGGAATCAAGCATGATGTATAAGTTTAATGGTTTATTAAAGTTTGATTAAGGATTATAAATTCTATATAACCATACCTTCCATAAGTTAAGGCTAACATGATGCATGAACTCTTAATTAGTTTATTAAAGTTTATTAAAATATCCTAATTAAATATGTGCATGTATTTCTAATAGGATTCATGCATCACAGAAGCAGATTATAGGGTGACATAACGGGAATCAAAGGCTTTAAATTTAATGTTAAAATGCCCTCCAAATGAAGTCAACCATTAAACTTGAAAGTTTAATTATTTAATTAAGATTTATTATCAAATATTTTTGATAAAATAAATTTTAATTAATTAATTTTTTAATAATTTAATTTTTTGTTTATTTTTAATTTTTATTGAATTATTTACAAGATTTAATTAATTATTAATTAGTTAATATTGAATTATAATTAATTTATTTTAAAAAAATTTAATTTAAAATCAAATAATTAATATCTAAATTTTATTTGATTTTAGTTAATTATTTTTGTATATTTAAATTAAATTTATTGAATTTATTTAATTATATTAAGAATTAATTATTTAATGAGTTATTATTAGATTTTAATTCGAAAATTTTAGTTAATTTTTAGCATTGGTTGGATAATTTGATTTTGATATCAAATCAACTCCAAACTTTATGAAATTTATAACATAGGTTGGAGATGACTAATGTATTAATCACTAAAAGTTTGGAGTTAATTTGATTTTTATTATATTTATTTAATTAATATTAAATTAAGGGCTCATTTATTATTCATTAAAATTTAATCAAGTTTGGATTTAGAATTTAATTTTCAATTATTGTAGATTTGATTCAGAATTGATTGAAGGTATTTTTTATTTAAATTTTATTTAATTTATTATGAATTATCGAAATATTTAAAGATGTAAATGAGTATGTTAAAAAATGTGATCAATGTCAAAGAGTAGGTAACATTACTTGAAGAAATGAAATATCCTTATGTTATATTTTGGAAGTAAAGATGTTTTATGTTTGGGGATTTGATTTCATGAGTCCATTTATGTAGTCCCATGGACATGAATACATTTTGATTACAGGTGACCATATATCCCATTGGATAGGAGTGGCAACCCCTAATGCTGATGCTTAGGCAACATTGAAATTCTTATATAAAAATACGTTTTCTAGATTTAAAATGCCTAAAGATTTAATTAGTGATGGGGAAGTCACATCTGCAATAAAGGACTTGAGAAATATTCACTAAATTTGTTATAAAGCATAGGTTTGCCACATTTAATCATCCCTAAATTGGTTAAGCTTAAATTAGTAATAGGGGGACTAAAAGTTTTTTGGAGAAAAATGTAAGTTTTAATAGGGAAGATTAGGTTATAAAATTGGATGATGCATTATGTGTTTATAGAATTACTTTCAAAACTCCAATTAGAATGTCTCCATATTGTTTAGTTTTTTTGGAAAAGCTTGCAACCTTCCCTTAGAAATAGAACATAATACATTTTGGGTAGTTAAGAAGCTAAATTTTAATCTCAAAGAATTAGAAGAAAATAGGCTGATTCTGTTGAATGGGTTGGAGGAAATAAGAAATGAAGCTTATAAAAATTCTAGGATTTACAAAGATAAAATAAAATTATGGCTTAATTGTAAGATCATTCATAAATAATTCATCCTTGGACAAGATGCATCTATTATTTACATCAAGGTTTAAATTACTTCCAAGAAAACTTTAGTCTTGGTGATCAGGCAATTCATTGTTGTTTATGTATTACCTTATGGGGAAGTAGAAATATATAATCAAATGACCTCGCAATCTTTTAAAGCAAATACCCATAAGTTCAAGCCTTATTTAGGAGCACACATAGATTGTTTGAGGAATATAAAAAGTTTGCTTATCATTAAAAGATGTCATTGGCATAGTTTGGTTGAAGATTAAAATATAGTGCTGATGAGAGGCAACCCAATGGTGTTATGTAGTTTATATATTTACTTTCTTTGAAAAATTTAGTTATATCCATTTTTGTTTAGAGTGTATGCTATTTTATTATTCATAATTGTTATTATTAGTATGTAGTTAAATATTTCATTTAAGAAAAATTCCCTGCATTACTCAGTTATTGAAATTGTTCTCTCCATAGCTCTCGCACTTCGAAAACTAAATTAGTCAAATTAAAAATTTCTATTAAAAATTACTTGACATTAAAAAAAATAAAAACCCAAAGTGCTAAATTAAATGATCAATGGATAATAATTTGTAAATTGAAAATCATAAATATCAACTAAACAAAGCATATAAGTTAATATCCCATCTTGAACTTCAAATAGTAAAGACTTTAGAATTGACTAATGGTTTAAAGATTGATTATTTATGTTTTGGAAAATGGAGTACATAAATAATTATAAATTCCACTATAGAATTAGTTATTCTTTAAAAATCTTGACATTAATTCAATTTATCGAAGGAAGAAGGCAATCAAATATATAAAATCCTTAGTACAATACTCAAATATGTTTTAAAAAAGAAATTCATGAAAAACATGCAAATCAAAAGAAAGAATAGAAAATAAAAATGATTTCTTCATAGAATTTAGTATATGATGTAGTCATATTCCTAAAAGAACTCTAATGCTTAAATCAAATAAGAGAGTGTAAGTAAACAAATACATATGAAGGGTTCCAAATGAATTTCTAATTTAACTAAAGCCACAAGAAATTTCTAAATGAAATGTTATTCAAATCTGAAATAAGTAGAAAATAATGCATTACACTTGTAGTGGATGAATTCAATTTGAATATTAAACACTACAGGAAAAATGCTGATTACCAGCGGTTCTAACCGGCGGTTTATTGACCGCCGGTTTTAACGACGGTTTTACTGGAGGTTTCGCCACCGGCATTTACCGGCGGCCTAACCGGTGGGTTTGTTCTGTAAAGCCACCGGTACAAGCGACGCTCTAAAAATCACCGACAAACCGCCAGACGTCAATATCAACCGGCGGTTTAACGGCGGCTGTGCCGCCGCTGATTAGTTATAATGGTACCGGCTGTCCGGACCGCCAGAATATCGCCGGTAAATGCCCTAAAATAAACAGACCCGCAACTCGCATTTCATTTCTATTCTCTCCTTCTCTCTCTCATTTCGGTCACTCTCCCGTCGCCTTCGCCCGCATCGCTGGATCGCGCTCCGTTTGTCGCCGCCAACAAAGTATTTCCGACCGCCGACCCCATATCGACCGCCGACCTCGCAATCTTTTGCTGTGACTTGTCGCCGTCGATCTCACTCTGAATGTCACGCCGCCGGCTGCCCTAGGTTTCATGTTAGTTGAACAAAAATCAGTAATTTAAGGTATTCTTTATCTTTTTTCTTTGATTATTTGTTCTCACTAGACATTTGCAAGAGTTTTTAATATTTTTGATGATTTAGGTAGTAATTTCGACATATGCAAGAGGTAATGTTATAATCATTTGGGTAGATCTAAATTTTATATTTATTAAGTGTTAATTTAGTAATGATAGATCTAATTTGTTGATTGTGACTTTGGGTTAGAGCAAGATAGGAAGAGAGAGATTGGGAGAGAGAAAAGAGAGGGAGAGGGAGAGATAAAAGAGAGGGAGGGATAAAAGAGAGAGAGGGAGAGAGTGAGAACAAGAGTGATAGATAGATAGAGATATATAAGAGAGCAAGAGAGAGGGAGAGAGAGAGAGAGAGAGAAAAAGAGAGGGAGAGTGAGAGAGAGAGAGAAAAGAGAGGAAGGGAGAGAGAACAAGAGCTAGCATTGAGATGAGAGAGAGGGAGTGAGAGAGAACAAGAGAGATAGATAGATAGCAAGTGTTAGAGAGAGCGAGTGAGAGGGAGAGTGAGAGAGAGAGAGAGAGAGAAAATAGAGGGAGAGGGAGAAAGAAAAGAGAGGGAGAGTGAGAAGAGAGTGAGAGGGGGAGAGAGAGAACAAGAGAGAGAGAGAGAGCGATAGTTAGAGAGAAAGAGAGAGGGGTAGAGAGAGAGCGAGAGTGAAACGAGAATATATGTGAAAAGTTTGGAGTAGCTCCTGTGGTACATAAGATTAGATAGAGTTGCATAATTGTTAGATTTGATACATGTTAAGAAAGTTGTAGCATCAAAATGAACTTTTATTCTTTAGATGCATGTAAACGAGTTTAATTTCATGTAGTTGATATTTAATGTAGATGATTAGTTTGTGTTGATTTGATACATGCCATGTGGTGGGTTAAAGAATTGATATTGTTGTTGTTGTTTATAGTTGATATAGATGGTTAGTTTGGTCCGCTTGTAGCCCTATATGTTCACACATAAGATAGATGCGTGAATAAGATAGTTTGGTCCGCTTGTAGCCCTATGGGATCACACATAAGATAGTTTGGTCCGCTTGTAGCCCTATGGGATCACACAAGCTATTATATAGAAACTTTCTTGGGTTAATGTCTTTTGCTCTGGAGATCAATTTCATTGAAAATTAAACTATGAGTAAATCCACTCATCCACCTAAATTATAACACGTTTGCACATGCATGTATTCTAATAAATGTTTTGATAACTATGTAGGGTGAAGTTTGCTTCAACGTCCAAATGAATATCCAAGAAGAGAGATATTGGATATATAACAGATTGTTGCCAGGTCGAAAAGGATTGACAGTTGAATTTATAGAGGGAGTTGAAACTTTCATTCAAGTTGCATCTCAACTGCCTTCCTTTCAATATGATAAAATGTTTAGATGTCCATGTTCGAAGCATAAAAATATAGCATTCCTGAAGCCCGATGATGTGAAGCTTGATTTATATCGTAGGAGATTTCTTCCAAACTACTGGATTTGGACATCACATGGCGAGTACGAGCCACACAGAGATGCTCATGCCGGTTCATCTACAGCTTATGAAACATTTGATAAAGATCAAATGTGTAGACCCTATGAAGACCTTATTTTTGATATAGCAGGTCATAATTTAAGGTCTAATGTGAAAGAGCCACCAATTGCAGAAACACAAAAATTCTTTGAGTCATTACATTCAGCTCAAAAGTCAATTTGGAATGGTTGCAGTACACATTCGGAATTATCCATTGTAGTGAGGATGCTAAGTATTAAAACTGAGTATAATATTCCCCATGATTATTTTAATGACTTTGTTGGTCTTATGAAAGAAACTAATCCAACGGGCAATTTAATTCCCTCAGACTTATACCGAACAAAGAAATTAGTATCATAGCTGGGTCTCACTGCTACAAAAATTGATTGTTGTATCAATGGAAGTATGTTATACTACAAGGATGATGCAGCAGAAGTTATTTATCGCACATGCAATGCTCCTCTGTTTAAGCCAAATTCAGGAAAACAACGTCGTCTAAAGAAAGATGTGCCATACTCTCATTTATTTTATTTACCAATCAGCGACTCTATGCATCAATGAGTTCAGCAGGTCATATGAGATGGCATAAGGAGAAAATAGCAAAAAGTGGTGTTCTTTCTCATCCATCAGATGCTGAAGCATGGAAACATTTTGATTAAGTGCACGCTTCATTTGCTGCTGAGCCCCGCAACATAAGATTGGGATTATGTGCTGATGGTTTTACACCCTATAGTCAAATAGCTACACCGTAATCTTGTTGGCCAGTTATATTAACACCATACAATCTTTCGCCAGAGATGTGTATGACTACTCCGTACATGTTCTTAACTCTTATAATACATTGACCATATAATCCGAAAGCAAAAATTGATGTTTTTTTTGCAACCATTAATTGATGATCTCAAGTTATTATGGGAAGAAGGAGTGCTCACATATGATATATCAATAAAACAAAATTTTCTCCTTCGAGCTGCATTGTTGTGTTTGGTTGGAGCACAACAGGAAAATTAGCATGTCCTTACTGCATGAAGAATAACAAAGCTTTCACACTAAAACATGGAGGAAAAAAAACTTAGTTTGATTATCATCGTATGTTTCTGCCTGCTAATCATCAGTTTCAGAGAAATAAGGAAGTATTTGTTAAAAACAAAATTGAGCGGTCACCTCCTCCACCCAGATTAAGTGGTGATGATGTCTTACAGAGACTTTCTGACATTCCAACAATTTTTGATTTTCCAATGCTATCAGAGTCTAAATTTCCGGGTTATGGTGTTGAACATAATTGGATTACGAAAAGTATTTTCTGGACATTACCATATTGGAGAACTAATTTGATAAGGCATAATCTAGATGTTATGCACATTGAGAAGAACTTTCTGGACAATATTTTTAATACAATTATGGATGTTAAAGGTAAGAGTAAAAATAATGTCAAAGCAAGGATGTACATTAAAGAGTATTGCCGGCGAAAAAATTTGGAATTAGTAACAACAATCGACGGTAAAATAATGAAGCCCAAAGCTCCTTACTCTTTCACGTTAGAGCAAAAAAGATCGATATGTCAGTGGTTTAAAGGTTTAAAAATGTCTGATGGCTATGGATCAAATATAAGACGATGTGTTGACATGAAATATGCAAGGTTATTTGGACTCAAAAGTCATGATTGTCACATAATTATGGAGGTTCTTCTTCCAAGCATAGTATGTATATTACCCGAGTACATATCAAATCCGTTGATTGAGCTTAGCCTTTTCTTTAAAGACCTATGTTCATCTAAACTAAGCGAAGATGCTTTACGGAGGTACGAGGATAACGTATCAATCATCCTCTACAAGTTAGAAAAGATATTTCCACCTGGTTGTTTTGATTCTATGGAACATCGTCCAGTACATCTACCTTATGAAGCTAGAGTTGGTGGACCTGTACAATATCGTTGGATGTATCCTTTCAAAAGGTAAATGGATTTTGATTTTTAGTAAGTCTCAAATATTTTTGAATAAGTTGAGATAACATAATTTTGTTTACTTATTGATTGTAATTGTTTAACAGATATTTGAACAATTTGATGAAATATGTTAAGAATAAAGCATGACCAGAAGGATCAATATGTGAAGCCTACTTGTCTTAAGAAACAACTCACTTTTGCTCCTACTACTTCGAGCCTCATGTAAGTAGTACAAGAACAAAGATTGGTCGTAACATGGACTTTGATGTAGAAGAACAATCACATGCTGCACTATCAGTATTTAGAAGGTCAGGAAAGCCCAGTGGCAAATGTGTTGAAAGATTTCTTAACGATTTGGAAATAAATACAGCAAATTTGTATGTGCTACTGAACTGTGAAGAAGTTGAACCAATCTTAGAGTAAGTTCTTGCATATTATTAATAATGAGTAATGTTTATTAATTTAAATACTAAATTATTATTTGTCACCAGGTATTTCATAAGCAATTTGACTTTGACAGATTCGTTGGATATTGAGCTAGCAGTTGCAAAAGAATTTCCAACTTGGTTTAGATCATATGTGAGCACATTAATTTTAAAAATTTAGATATTATTTATTATAAAAAATACTAATATTTGAAAATGTTTTTAGGTACAAAATTCTGATAATAAATGTTTTTATAAAGGTTTATAAGCACTAGCATGGGATCCAATGCGAAAAGTAAGAACTTGGTCAATATATATAGTGAATGAGTTCAGATTTCATACCAAGTCGTGGAGTGAAGGAAGAAAGACTGAAAATTGTGGAGTATGTGTTAGAGGGAACACTCATGAAGAAGATGGGTGTGATTATTATGATATTTTGAATGGAGTTCTTGACCTGGAGTACCAAGGCGAAGATGAAAACATTGTATACTTGTTTAACATTTAATGGTATGATTGTACAGAATAGAGGAACAAGGATTCATCATGCGTATGGTTTAGTAGATGTAAAACATAGTAGAAGATATGAGAAGTTTGATCCATTTGTGCTAGCAAGTCAAGATATTCAATTTTATTTCAGCAAATATCCCAGTGATCGTAGAGATAAATAAGATTGGTTAGCTGTCATAAAAACAAAAGCATGGGGAATAATTGATCAACAATACATTGTAGCAACTGCACATCAAGAGGATGATATGTCAAGTTGTAGGCTTGTTGAAATTGAGGAGATACCAACTACAACCTCTAGTATTGAAATGGAGTTAGAAGATGTGAATAGTTCAACTAGCTCAGGCGAAGATGAGAATGAAAATGAAAGTGAAGATACCCTTGATAGCAATGAAAATAGTTTTGATGATTCTGAGTAGTTGTTGTAATTTAGTTTTGTAAAATTTTACTTTTTTATACTAGTTTTAAAAATACTTTTGAAATCTAAGAAATGAAAATGTTAATTTTCAACTTGTATTCTAGCATTCTTTATTTTTATAATTCATTAACTGCTTTTTTAATTGCTTATTGTATTTGTATTCTGTTATATTTAGAATTGTAGAATTGTACTTTTTAATTAATTGCTTTTTTTATTTATAGTTTTTATATATTACAATGCTTTACTAATTATTTCTTTTAATGCAGATGGTTCAGGCGATGATTCTCCTCATAAATCATTTACCTCAAAATTTCGGCGGAAGAAGTTTATTGTTAGTAGAGCCACACAGCCTGATGAAGGTAAGGGACCTTCAGTTCCACCTGCTGATGTACCTACACCACCACCACCACCTAGGGGCCAGCAGCAGTCCCCGAGTGAGCAGGGTCAGGGACATTTAGATCTACCCCCTGATGTACCTCCATACTTCCCTGGCCACTACCCTCCTCCCTCGATGAGTCCTCACTTCCCCTCTCTAGATCAGACACATGCTTCTCCATTCTATCCATATTACCCCCCACCATCATCACAGGCAGCTGGTCCTTCCACTGGTTCCCACCCTCCTTACTCTTACCCATATTACTACCCCTATCCGGTGCAGCATGAACAGGGTGGACAATCTAGACCACCAGAGGTTGGCGCTAGCAATCATGCAGCTGCAGCAGATAAGCGTCAATACATTGAGCCTGAGGGCGATAAGTAAGCCAGTTTATGTTATTAATTAAATTGTTTGTATTTTGATATATTACATGTTATTGACCAAAAAATTAACCTGTAGCTTCAATCCTTCAAGACCACCTATACATATTATCCGGGATATTATAAAGAATAAATATGATGCTCCTTACTTATCCTGGAAGAAGATCCCAAAGCCGGTTAGAGATATGTGATTTGGAGAATTTCAGGTATGGTTTTTTTGTTATGATTTCAAATATGTGATTTAATTTAACTAATCTTTTTGATATTGCATAAATTTTTACAGAAAGAATTTATGTGGTTGCCTGAGTACAGCACGAGGATCATAACAAATTTTGAGAGGAGAGGAGCGACCCGTCTCAGGGACATGTTCATGAACATTAAAAAGTCCGGGCATCGTCCTAATTGGATTGGAGAGGGCGTTTGGGCTGATTTGAGTAGTGCTTGGGCGACCCCTGAGTTTATAAAAATGAGAGAGCAGAATAAACAGAATAGAGCCTCTGACTGTGGTGGTTTCGGAAGCTCTCTTCATATTGGTGGATCTGTACCTCAGATGGAACATAGGCGGGGACTGGTAAGTGTTTTGAATTAGATTATTACATATATTTATGTTATTATAACGATTTCTTAAATTTTCAGAAAAAGTACTTTGGTCGGGAGCCAACACCATTGGAGTTGCATACAAGAACTCATCAACATCAAGCTGACCATTAGTGGGTTGATGAGAAATTTAAGAAGGCTCATGTGAGTAAATTTTTTTAGATTTTTAGAATAAAAATTTATTTTAATAAAACTAATTGTAACTCGCGGGATGATTTTGTACGAGCTAGAGAAAGTCGGCAGTCCACTGGCGAGGGATCATCTTCTGGATCGGCCCACATTTCTGAGTATCAAACATGGTCAGAAGTTGTTGGTGGAAGACAGAGGGGGAGGGTATATGGCATGGGTTCACAGGTTTATGCTATTGAGGGCAGTTCATACACCTCCGCATTTCATGATTCAAGTGGAGCTGAATAATCTGTAAGCGAGAGAGTTGCAGCGCTAACTAGAGAGATTGAAGAGATGAGAAGGGTTCAATCTAGAGAGATTGAAGAAATGAAAAAAGTTTAAAATGAAATACAAGCAGAGCTGCAATCATATAGAGTTGAAAATCAAAGGAAGAAGGAGCAAGAGGAGCAGCCATCTCCAGACAGTGAGGATACAACTGAGGATTAGATCTTTTTTATGTTTGATGATTGTATTTAGAACTTGTGATTGTAACCTTATTGAATTTAGAACTTGGTGAACTTGTTTTATGTTTGATGAACTTATTTAGAACTTCTTAATGTTTGATTGTAAACTTGTTTATTTAATTTGTGGTTATGTATATAATTGTGTCGAATATAGTGACGTGTTGCTCAAAATATCTTATTATCTATTGCTATTTCTGTAGGTTTAGAATTTAGGGTGAACCTCCCTCAAATAGAGGGAATGCTGTCAATTTTTTTTTAGGTGCTACAGGTTTCCGGCGGCTAAATGACGGTTTGGCCGCCGGTAACTACGATACCGGACAGCTTAAGCTATGCCTGCCGGTAATTCCCTTAAACCGCCGGTACTATACCGACGGTTACCGACGGCTTCTGACGGTGGTCAGTTGAAAACCTGGTGGTGTATGCCGCCAGTACTACCGTCGGCCTTGACCGCCGGCGCCGACGATAAATTAATAGGCGGTGTACCTACGCTAGCCGGTGGTTAAGCGAACACACGACGACCTCTTTAACCGCCGGCATACAATCGGTAAAGTGATCGGCAGTTAGCCGTCGGTAATATAACCGGCGACTTAACGATCGGAGAACCGCCGGTCACAAATATGGTAGTCACCGGCGGCATACGCCGCCGAAAACCGCCACCTAATAGAATCGCCGGTAATAAGCCTCCGGTAAATGTTTCCTACGCCAATTATTCTGGCGGTGAAAAAATCGCCGAAAAAACCGCGGTTTTGCCTTCCTAACCGCTGGAAAAAACCGTCGGTGTTTGGCGTTTTTCCTGTAGTGAAAATTTATGATTTATTAGGGTGATTACTTATAATTATTTAAATTAAAATTGCAACAGTTTGATCATTCCAATTCAATACTAAATGGTTGTGTATTTTTTATCAATTTAAAATTTTGTAGTGTTTTATTATCTTAAATTCCTTTAAAACATTATCTTTAGTTAATTTTGTGCGTGAAATACTGATGAAATGGAAAAATTTCACTATTATTAGAACAACACTGTAGAGCCAAAATTATCAATTGCGTTGAGTTATCAATAGCCTAGCGCCATATTATGACATTGAAGTATCGAGCCTTGTAAAAATGTTGTTCAATTTAACACTCTAGTAAAACAAAGGTCTGCATTATAACATATAATAATGCCTCTTTGCTAGAAATGTACATTACACTCCATGCATATCAGGAATTTGAGCATTAGAGTGCCAAACTATATAATGCCATCGAGCAGAATTATACATTCAAGTGCAATTGCGCTCAAATTTTGTATCACCATGGAACAAAAGTTAAGAAAGTAGAGGGCTGCACTGAATCAACCAAATGATGCATCAATTCAACCGATATTTATGCCAGATCATTCTAACACCCCAACATAACTTTCTTAGCAACTTCGAAGTGTTAGCTCATATATTAACGTTGTGGCGCCACAAAGAGTTCATTTATGAACTTAATATAAATAGTTTTTCAATCTTTTTGTAAGGGGGTTATGTAATTTTTAGTGAGTCTTTAGTGCTTAAGTGTAGTGCCACCTTAGCATAAAAGCTAAGATATACAAGAGGAGAGAATGATATAGAAATTGGAGTGGTTAACCTATCTTATTATGAGAAAGTAACAAATTAAATAAGATAAGAGTGAAGAGTAAAGTTATACCATCCTGGTGATATCTATTTACACTTTTCTCCTTGTAATTTCTTTTCAAAGTAATCAATAGTACCTATCTTATTTTATATTATTCCATGGCTAGCTAAAACTCTTTGTTTTTCCTAATGATGTGAATCCATAGTAATTACTTTTATAGATTCTAATGGTTTAATAAATTAATTAAGTTTTTCAATATCTCTCAATCTTAGTTTAATCTATGTAATGGCCATGTGTAGAGCTAAAATATAGTGTGATATATTGCCTCAATGGTGGAATATTTGAACAATTAGGAGTATTTTAATGGAACTCTTTCATGTCTTAGAGATAGGATGTTTAGTGTCCCAGAGTCTGTGGATAAACAATAACTATTGGAAGGCCATAAAACTTCCTTCACTTCCTTACAAGCTTGATAGAGATCTAGGGATCCATAAGTTTTGATTAACAACCAATATAGAAGAGTCTACTGAGGAAAGATTTGTAAATTCACAGTCATTTGTCCAAAATATTCTATTTACTTATATCTTCTCTTTTGTTCTATATGTCATAGTCAAGATAGAATTCCAACATGATTTGCTTGTATAAACATTATTGCTTAAATAGATGATACTTCACATTACATTATAACAAAACCATTTATCATGTGATTGACACTCTCTCATATCACTTTTAATACTTAATCAACATGTACACTAGTATTGTTTAATGGGCATTCATATCAAAGAAAACCTAAGCTTATTTAACACACCTTTTCCTGCTTATGCATCATGATTAAATGTTGCTTCAATATATTGAAGGCTTCAAGGCATGCTTTATCATAATCAAAGGGAGTATCCTTCTCAAGAAAATGTCAAAGAGGATTGGTAATCATAGAGAATTATAAATGAATCTTCTATAAAAATCCACATGACCATAAAATATCCTATTGTCTTTAGCCAAAGTGGGTGGTGGTAAATTTTTTATAACTTGAACCTTAGCCTTATCCCCCCTCTAAACCTTTCCTTGGAACTTTGTGAGTTAGCACTATCCCTTCAATAATTATAAATTGACACTTTTTGTAATTCAACATAAGATTTATTTCTACACATATTTTAAGCTCAATAGTCAAATTATCTAAGCAAAAATCAAAAGAAGTACTAAATATAAAAAAGTCATAAAAAATACCTGAATGCCTTGCTCTATTAAATCTTAAAAAAATTGACATTATACAATGAAAAAAAGTTGAAGGAGCATTACAAGTTCTAAAGGGAATCCATCTAAAAGCAAGTGTTCTAAAGGGACTAGTGAATGTGGTCTTATGCTGGTGGTACCCTTGTACCCAACTAGGAAATGATGAAAAGGATGCCCTTATAATCTATCTAACTTTTGGAAAATAAAGGACACAAGAAAAATGATATTTCATTGTGCCCTTTTTCTCTTTCCTATAACTAATACAAATTCTCTATCTTGTTACTTCCCTAGTAAGAATTAACTCATTAGGTTCATTGGACATACCAATCAGTCAATCCATCTTATGACACAATGAATAGGACTCACTCAAGAAATATCAAAAATTGGGTAGATAACTCTTACATCTAACCATTTCAACATCTCATTCTTAACTACTTCTTTCATGATTGTGTTCAATCTCCTTTGGGGACTAGCTTTTGGCAAGGAATACTCCTTCAAAATCTTATGCATGAATAAAAATGGATTGATTCCTTTAATATATGATATTGTCCACCAAAAGCATTCTTATAATCACCTAAAATCCTAATCAACTTTTCTTGCTAATTTTACCATAAATTTATAGAAATAGTTAAAGGTAATTTGAATTATTTACCTAGAAAGGCAACTTAGGATGACTAGGTAGGGCCTTATGCTCTAAAATTAATAGGTACCTCTTTAACATAAGGTCTTAACTCTACCTACAAATGATGTATCCAGAGTATCATACTTCTCCTTAAATAGACCAGCGGTTTCACCAAAAAAACTTTACTGATTCCCCCCCTCATTAACATCCTCATCACTCCCAAATTCATGTAAAATTTTATTAGATAATAGATCCTCCTCGCAATCTTCAACACTAGATTATTCCAAATCAATTGAAAAATAATCTTCATTTTTATGACTTATGAACTTC
Source organism: Dendrobium huoshanense (assembly GCA_016618105.1). Taxonomy (NCBI): domain Eukaryota; kingdom Viridiplantae; phylum Streptophyta; class Magnoliopsida; order Asparagales; family Orchidaceae; genus Dendrobium; species Dendrobium huoshanense. The sequence goes on along the minus strand of CM028351.1, from coordinate 19,176,484 downwards.
ATAAACTTAAGCTCATCTATATTCACTTCATGACGGACTCTCATGGTATGCTCACCTTTATGAATATCATTCATAGCCTTTAATATAGCTAAAAAGGCTTCCCTATGATAATGATTATTATTATTTTTCGTACTCCATATCTTGGTTAATGAACTCTAAAGGGAAAATAACTTATCTACTTCAATAAGTACATTATATTTACCACCCCTTATTATAAGTAAAAGATCTGTTAACAAGCTGAAGGATGAAAGTGGTAAGCATGACCTCTCTTAAATTGAATATCTTAAAAATATATAAAGGCATAAGATTGATACTAGCACCTAATTCACACATAGCTCTTCCATAAAATTTGTCCTTCTATATCCATTGAAATGATAAAGCTACATGTTTCGTTTAGCTTTTCAGGGAGTTTTCATTGAGAGATAGCACTGCATTCCTCAATCAATGCTATAATCTAAAATTTCTTAAGTCTTCTTTTTTTTATTAAGTATGCATTTCATTAATTTTTCATAGTTAAACATCTATTTTAAGTCTTAAAAAATTTATATTAAAAGTCAATTTCTTTAAAAACATCTAAAAACCTAAATAATTTCCTATCTAATTTTTCTTGATAAGCCTTTGAGGGAAAGGTGGGGGTGGCCTCTACATAAATTTTCTCATTAATTTTTAAACTTCCTTTTGAAGAAAAAATTGATCCTTAGGTTGGTTAGTCACTAAGGGTTGTTCTTCCACTAATTCATGTATTGATCAATCTATAACCTTATGGTGATCACCTAATTCCTTACCACTCAATTAGATGATATTACACTGCTCCTCAAGGGTTATAGTAGTGGAAATAGGAAAAAACAACATCGAGTCTGCTATTAATTAAAATAGCAAACAACTTTAATTGAGTTTCCATGTCCTGAATGGAAATAACTTGATTCTATAATTGATTTCCTAAATGAGGCATTAAGCCCTCCAAAGATATCCTCTTATCATTCAATTGATTATTGTGATTAAAAACTACATGAAAAGAAGGTCTAGGGTTTACAAAAGGTTATTGAGGGTTATTCTAAGAACCTATATGGTTTTGTTAATTAGCATTCCATTAATTTTCACCATTATTAATTCTCTAATTAAAATGTTGGTGCTTACTCAAACCTGGATTGTACATATAAGAATAGAGGTTATTTTTTTTACTAAAAAACTTACATTTTCTACCCCTTGAATAATAGGATCACTAGAAGGATTGAGCAAATTTTCATCTAGGCATATCTGATCCTGAAGCTCGACTAAATCCAAGATTGTTGAACTTCTTATATATTTTTGGGAAGTGAAAATAGAATGAGTGTCTTACTCAAAGACATAAGCTATTCTCTTAGGGATATCCCTATATGATGGACATTAAAAGTTGTTAATTTTTATCACCTCTACTAAGGAAAAATCCTTACCAAAAGGTTTAAACATCAAGGATCCTCGGACTACCACATCAATTATAAATCTAAGGGATCTTACTAGTCTATTATTAGGAATAAATAACTAACCAAATAAGAAAAAAAATGATATGGGTATTTCCTAAGTATTTCCTTAAGTCTTTATGCACTTATATAAATTGAATCTCAATCTAATTGGGTAAACGAAGTGATTTCATTTGTAAGTTTGGAGATTTTGGAAGATAAAAAATTCTTATCTAAAACATTGTTGGCCAATTTGTTCCAAGTTATTATAGAGATGAGGGTAAATAATTCATCCATAATTTTGCTTTATTTTATAGAGAAAATGGAAACCAATGAAATTTAATGGCATCAAAATATACTCATTATACTTAAATATTATAAAGATCTTCACGAAACTGGCAAAATGACTTCCTCCATAGGAGTTCCCCTAAACTGTGAGTTCTAAACCATTTGGATAATTATGAGTTTTGAATCAAAATTATTAACTTGATTGGTTAGTGCTTGAATACTCTAATGAATTCCATCAACTAAGGGATTGACATACTCCTTAAGTTATCTAGGCTGGCCCTGATCTTGATTGGGTTCAACCATCTCTAAATCTTAAGTCTTATAGTTTTTATAATTTTTGTAATGGTCAATTTTATATCTAGGTGAAACAGTAGGAGTCTTTATTGAATCTAATATGCATACATAATCACAAATCACAAATGATATGATGAAATACATGCAAAAGTATATTAAAAGAACTTAAAAATGCTCAATACATGTGTAAAATAAAATATAACACTTTAAATGAAACAAAATAATAAAAAAAATAAAAAGCATGATTAAAATGCAACATTTTTGAATAATTTAAAAATGTAAGATATGCAAAAAATTATCTTAAAATGTTGCTAAAAACTTGTTGGGAGTAGACACTATTGCTCATTCTAAATTGCTATGCAAGTGTACGTCATGATCAATTAATAAAGTGAAAAGTAGAGTTCCAATCCCATAAAGAAGATTTGATTTTACAAATACCTCTACTACTATCTACTACCTCATCTTTGGGTAGAGCCTTAAGACAATTTATAGATGAAGCATTGATTTTGGACCTTAAAGTCTACTTGACCATCTTAGGTATGTTTATTTGGCTAGTGATTCAATTTTAATTGTCATAATCATTACATGTTTGGAAAAATAACTAGAATTCAAGTTGATTAGGGCTTTAAGAGAGTATAAGAAAGATTTTGGATGGACTATTAATAACATTAAAGGAATTATCCCCTAAATTTGTATACATTGGATTTACTGGAAAAAATTATTTACCAAAAGCTAACAATAAAAGATGCTAAACCCATCAATGAAAAAAGTTGTTAAAATGGAAATACTTAATTGGTTATATACAGGTATTATGTACGCTATTTATGATAGTTCTTGATTGATTCCTATTCATTATGCACCTAAGAATGGTGGTTTAACTATAGTATCTAATGACCATATTGTGCTTATTCCGATAAGGAAAGTCATCGATTGGAGAATTTGTATAGATTATCGGAAGCTAAACAAAGCCACTAGGAAAGATGATTTCATTTTCCTTTCCTTGACCAGATGTTAGACAGGTTAATAGGACATTCATTTTGCTATTTTACTAGATGGATATTTAGGGTACTACTAGTTTCCTATAGCACCTGAAGACAAGGACAAAACCACCTTTACTAGTCCCAATGGGAAATTACATTTATACAAATGGCTTTTGATCAATGTAATGCTCGTTTTACTTTTCAAAGATGTATGATGCCCATTTTTTTTTTAATTTGACAAGCCATTAAAATCCTCATGGATGATTTTTCTTTTTTTGGCACTACTTCTGATTCTTGTCTTAATCATCTAACCACTATGCTTAAAAGATTCAGGGAAGAAAATTTAGTGCCAACTTTAAAAAAGCTTTATGGTATCGATAATGTTTGTACTAAGGCATAAGATTTCAAGGATAGAGTTAGAAGTGGACAAGGCCAAGGTTTAAGTTATAGAAAATTTGCCACTTCCCCCTTCTATTAAAGGCATTAGAGGTTTTCTTGGTTGTGTAAGATTTTATAAGAGATTTATAAAGGAGTTTTCCAAAATCACAAAGCTATTATGTCATTTAGTATAAAAAGATGGTCCTTTTATGTTTCACACAATATGTCTTAATACTTTTAATACATTAAAATAAAATTTAATTAGTAAACCTATTATTATTGCACTTGGTTGGTCATTGCCTTTATGGATGTGATTTTAATGTAGGTATTATTCTCTGTCAAAAGCAAGATCAAAATTTTATGTCATTATTCTCAAACCAAGTTTGGTTAGGTGTATATTTTTGTTACAAGAATTTGATGTAAAATGTTTGGATAGAAATGTGCTAAAAATTAAATTTCTAATCATCTTTCAAGACTTACATTTAAATTCATTTAAAATGATATCAATGAGTTTTTTCTTGATGAGCAACTATTTGCTTTACATTTGAGTAGATTGCCTTGGTATGGTGATCTTATAAACTTTATTGTTAGTGGTTATATTCCATTTGATTTAACCTTAATTAAAAACTAAAAATTCTTGTGTAATGCACACTTTTATGATTGTCCATAATTAATCAAAATTTATAATGATCAAATCATTAGGAGATGCATCTCTAAGGATTAAATATAACCTCTAATTAGAGACTACACTAATTCATATTATGGAGGGCATTTTGGAGGATATATAAGTGCTTTTGAGATTGTCCAAAAGATATTTTATTGGACTATATTTTTAAAAATTTAAATGAGTATGTTAAAAGTGTAATAAATGTTAAAGAGTATGCAACATTACTAAAATAAGTAAAACTTTGTTAAGTTATATTTTGGAAGTAGAGACGTTTGATGTTTGGGGATTGGATTTCATGGGACGATTTATGAAATCCCATAGACATGAATACATTTTTATTATTGTTGACTATATATCCAAATGGATAGATGGAGTGGCAACCCCTAATGTTGATGCTCAAGAAACACTTAAAATCTTACAATTTTTTTTTTTGTCTAGATTTACAATTCCTAGAATTTTAATTAATGATGGGGGAAGTCACATCAATAATAAAAGATTTGAAGCAGTATTTACCAAATCTGTTATTAAGCATAGGATTGCTACACTTTATCATCCCCAAACAAGTTAGTAAGCTAAAATATGTAATACGAAGATTCAGAGGTTTTTAGAGAAAGCTGTAAGTCTTAATATGGAAGATTGGGCTATAAAATTAGATGATGCTTTATGGGTTTATAGAACTACATTCAAAACTCCAATTGGAATGTCTCCCTATCGCTTAGTCTTTGGAAAAGCTTGCCACCTTACCTTAGAAATAGAACATAATACATTTTGGGTAGTTAAGGAGCTAAATTTTAATCTCAATGAATTTGAAGAAAATAGGCTGATTGAGTTGAATGGGTTGAAGGAAATAAGAAATGAAGTTTATAAAAATTATAGGATTGATAAAGATGAAATAAAAAAATCCATGATCATAAGCTCCTTCAGAAAGAATTCAACCTTGGACAAGGGGAGCTATTATTTACATCAATATTGAAATTATTTTCAAGAAAACATAAGTCTAGGTGATAGGTACCATTCATTGTTCTTAATTTATTATCTTATGGGGAACAAAAAAGTTTAGAATTAAAATTCCTCACAAACTTTTAAAGAAAATGGCCATAAGTTCAAGTCTTATTTAGGAGTAGACATAGATTGTTTATGGAACATAATAATGTTAGTTTATTATTAAAGATGTCATTAGCATAATCTGGATAAAGATTAAAGTATAGTGTTGATGAGAGGCAACCCAATGGTGTTATGTAGTTTAAATGTTTACATTCTTTGCAAAGTTTAGTTATATCTAATTTGGTTTAGAGTATGTTATTTTATTATACATAATAATAATTATTATTGTGAAGTTAAATATTTCATTTAAGAAAAATTCCATACATTGCTTAATTGTTGAAATTGTCCTCTCCATAGCACTTGAACTTTGATAGCTAAATTAGTCAAATTAAAATTTTCTATTAAAATTTACTTAATATTAAGAATAATAATATCCAAAAGTGATGAATTAAATTATCAAAGGATATTAATTTTAATTTGAAAATCATAAATATCAATTAAATAAAGCATATTAGTACATATCTCATCTTGAACTACAAATACTAAACAATTAAGCACCGCCTAATGGTTTAAAGTTTGAGTAGTTATATTTAGAAAAAGGGAGTGTAAAAATCATAATAAACTCCACTATGGAATTAGAGAGCTTATAATAATCCTTACATTAATTCAATTCAGGGTTTGAGAGGGAAGAAGGCAATCAAACATTCAAAATAACTACTACAATACCCAAATATATTTGAAAAAAGAAACTCATGAAAAAAAAGAAAATCAAAAGAAAGAAACAAAAAGAAAAATGAGTTCTTCATAAAAAAAAATTAGTATTTGATGTAGTCATATTCCAAAAAGAACTCTAATACTTATATTAAATAGGAGAGTGTAAGTAAACAAATACATATGAATGGTTCCAAATAATTTTCTAATTTAACTAGAGAACAAAAAATTCCCAAATGAAATGTTATTCAACTCTAAAATCAGTAGAAAATAATGCATTCACACTTGTAGTGGATGAGTTCAATTTGAATATTAAAAAGGTTGTTTTTTTTAGGAAGATTACTTATAATTATTTAAATTAGATTTGCAACACTTTGATCATTCCAATTTATAACTAAATGGCTGTATATTTTCTTATCTATTAGTTAACTTTAATTTGAAAAATTTTTATTTGGGCTAATGAAGTAGATTAAAAGGTTAATACTACATTACTTGAGGATAAGGAAGAGCTTAACCTTGGGGAAATTTGTTAAGTGAAAATTTTGTTATGTTTTATTATCTTAAATTCCATTAAAAATATTATTTTTAATTAATGTTGTATAGAAAAGACTTAGTAAATGTAAAAAAAAAAACATATGTATTAGAACAACGCTGTAATGCCAAAGCTATCAATATAAAAGAGTTATCAACAACCCAGTGCCACAATATGACATTGCAGTACAGGATCCTCATGAAAATGTTATTTAATTCAGCACCGTAACAAAGTAATGGTTAGTACTACAGTGCTTCATAATGATGTAGCACTAGAAAAATGCATCACACCATTGGCATATCAGGAATTCTAGCACTGGAGCACCATACCGTGTAATGCTATCAAGCCGAAATATATTTTGCAAGTACTATAATGCTAAACTTTTGGAGCACCATGGCACAATAGTTAACAAAATGTAGAACTACACTGAATCAACCAAATGATTCATTAATTCAACCAATAGCTATGCCAGATCATTCTAGTACCCTAGCAGAACTTACTTAGCAACATTGAGGTGCTATCCCATATTATAACATTGTGGCACCACCATGCGAGCATTATGGCACATGGGTCCCTTTATATACTTAATATAAATAGTTTTTCAATCATTTTGTAATAGATTTCTATCTTTTTGTGTGAGTCTTGAGTGCTTAAGTGTGGCATCAAGTCTAAGGTGAACCAGAGGAGAGAAAGATATAACAATTGGAGTGGTTGGCCTATCTTATTATGAGAAATAAATAAATTAAAGAAGATATGAGCTAGGAGAGTGTAGTCATACCATCTTGGTGATATCTACTTACCCTTTCCTCCTTGTATTTTATTTTCAGAGTAATCAAAGAATCTATTTTATTTTATTATATTCAATGGATAGATAAAACCCTTAGTTTGGGCTAATGGTGTGAAGCCGAAGTAATTAATAATATAGAGTCTTATTATTTAATAAATTAATGGATGTTTTCAATATCTCTAAATCTTAGTTTAATCTATGCAATGGCCATGTGTAGAGTTAAAATTTAGTGTGATATATTGCCTTGATGGAGGAATATTGGAATAATTGGGAGTATTGACATAGAACTATTACATGCCTATACATAAGATGTTTAGTGTTCTAGAATCTATGGAGAAATAGTAATTATAGGAAGGCCATAAAACATCCTTTACTTCCTTATAAGCTCAATACAGATCTAAGGATCCATAAGTTTTGATTCAAAACCAATATTGGAGAGTCCACTGAGGAAAGCTTTGTGAATTCACTATCATTTATCTATAACACTTTATCTACTGATATATTCTCTTTCTTCTACATTTCTTAATCATGTAGAATCCAAACATGATTTTGCTATGTAAGATAAATATTATATCTTAAATAGATGATACTAGCACATTTGTGTTATAGTAAAAACCTTTTTTTTATGGGATTGACCCTCTCTTAAATCACTTTTATTACTTGATCAACATGTGCACTTTCATTATTTAGTGGGTGAGATATCATACAAACCTTAAGCTTATTTAAAGAACCTTTTTATGATCACCCAACATGATTAAATATTGTTCTAATACATTGAATGCACGAAGGCATGCTTTGCTATACTCAAAGGGAGTACCCTTCTTTGAAAATGACAAAGTGGTTTGATAATCATAGAGAAGTTCTTAATGAATCTCCTATAAAAATTGGCATGTCCTAAAATAATTTTATGTCTTTCATAGAATTTGGTGGAAGTAAATTTTATTTAACATGAACCTTATCCTTATCCCTCTCTAAACCTTTACCTAAAAATTCATGTCCTAGCACTATACCTTCAGTAACTATAAATCTATCCTTTTTATAATTCAACGCAGGATTTATTTCTACTTATCTTTTAAACGTAATAGTCAAATGAACCAAGCCTGAATCAAAGGAAGTACTAAATATAAAAATGTCATAAGAAGATACCTCAATTTTCCAACTCTATAAAAATTAAAAAATAGGCATCATACAACGTGAAAAGTTGAAGGATCATTGAAAAGTATGAAGGGAATCAATCTAAAAGAAAATGTCCCAAGGGGACTAGTGAATAAGGTATTTTCTTGGAGGTACCCTGATTACCCATCTAGGAAATTATAAAAAGGATGAGCTTCTAATCTATCTAACATTCGATAAATAAAGGGCAACAAAATATGATCTTTCATAGTGGCCTTATTCTTTTTCCTATAATTTGTATAAATCTTCCATCAATTCATTACTCGAGTAAGAATTAACTCATCAGTTTCATTGAACACAAAAGTTAATCAACCCTTCTTTAGGACATAATGAATAGGCCTCACTCAGGAAATATAAAAAATTGGGTAGATAATTCCTACTTCTAACCTTTGTGATATCTCATTCTTAATAACTTCTTTCATGATTAGGTTCAATCTCCTTTGGGGATTAGCTTTTGGTAAGGAATATTCCTCCTTTAAAATCTTATGCATAAATAAAATTTGTCTGATTCTTTGATATATAATATTGTCCAAACAAAAGCTTCCAGAAAATTACCTAAAGTCCTAATCAAATTTCCTTCCTAATCCTCACCTAAATTTGTAGAAATGATTAAAGGCAAGATGAATTTTTATGTAGAAATACTTAAGATGTCTAGGTAGGGATTTAAGCTCTAAAATAGGTTCCTCTTTAATAGAAGGTCTCAACTTTACCTAAATTAATGTATCTAGAGTATCATACTTTTCCCTAAATAACCTAGGGTTTTCACCAAAAAAAATTATAGATTTTGTTTCTTGTTAACTTCATCATCATTCCCAAATTCATCCAAAATTGTATAAGATTGCAGATTCTCCCTACAATCCTCAACACTACCTTATTCCAAATCAACTAAAAAGTAACCATTTTTTATGACTTAAGAACATCATAAACTTAAGCTCTTATGTAGTCACTTCATGGTTATGGACTCTCATGGTAAGCTCACCATTATGAACATCAATCATAGCCTAACATATAGCTGAGAAAGGCCTCCGTAAGATAAGGGTTATTTCCATGTCATATTCTATATATAAGATACTGAAATCTAAAGAGAAAACAAACTTATCTACTTTAACATGTACATTATATTTACCACCCATGTAGGATAATTAAAAGATTTATTAGCAAGCTGAAGGATGAATGTAGTAGGTTGGACCTCTCCAAAATCTAACCTCTTAAAATTTGATGAAGGAATAAGACAAATGCTTGCATCAAAGTTGCATTGAGCTCTTCCATAAAATTTTTCCTCTATATATCCATTAGAATGATAAATCTATCAGGATCCATCATCATTTTAGAAAGTTTTCTTTGAGGGATAGCACTACATTCCTCAATCAATGTTATAGTTTTAAATTCCTTAAGTCTTCTTTTCTATGTAGGCATCTATTCTAAGGCTTTTGAAAAAAGTTATGTTAATAGTCAATTTCTTTAAAACTTTCAAAAAACTAAAAAAATATATATATATATATATATATATATATATATATATATATATATATATATATATATATATATATATATATATATATATATTGCAATGCTCTTCAAGGTTTATAGTAGTGGCAATAGGAAAAATAATATGGGGAATTCTACCATTAAATTAGCTAATAATTTTAATTGAGTTTTCATGTTCTGAATGGAAGCACCTTGATTCTAGAATTAATTTCTTGTATGAGGCACTAAATCCTCTAAAGATGTCCTCTTACCCTTCAATTAAGAATTCTAATTAAATGCTGTATGATAAGATGGTCTAGGCTTTCCAAAAGTTTGTTATGGGTTATTCCAAGAACCTATAGGGTAAGGTTTATTAGCATTCAATTAATTTTCATCATTATTAACTTTCAAGTTGAAAGTTGGGTGATTCCTCTAGCTTGGATTGTATATATTAGAATAGGGGCTATTTTTTGTTAAAAACATTTACATTTTCTACACCGTAAACTTTAGGATCACTACAGGTATTGAGTAGATTCTCATCTAGAGGAATACATGATTCTTAAGTTGGACTAAATACAAGATTGTCCAACCCTTATACATTGTTGCTACTTTGGATGTGATAATAAAAGCATCAGACTAAAAGACACAGGCTATTCCTTTATGGTTCACCCTATCTGATGGCCATTGAAGGTTGCTCATTTTTATCACCTTTATTAAGTTGAAAGCCTCATAAAAAAAATTTAACAATAATAATCATCCAACTACCACATTAATTATAGATATAAGGGATCTTACAAGTCTATTATTAGGTCTAAATAACTAACCAAATAAGGAAAAACATAATACAAAAAATTCCTAAGCATTTTCTTAAATCTTTCATAACTTAAATAAATTGACTCTCTATCAAAATGGGTAAATAAAGTGATATTATTCCTAAATTTTGCTATTTTGGAAGATGCAAAGTTCATATCTAGGAATTTATGGGACAATCTATTCTAAGAGGTTATAGAGTCCGAGGATAAGTAATTCATTCATATATTTGATTTGTTCCATAAAGAAAAAGGAAACAAATGAAATCTAATGGTAGCACGAGGGATTTCATGTTCTAAAAATATTATAAAGATCTCAATGAAATGAGCAAACTGTATATTGGGATCCTCAACAAGAGTTCCCCAAAACTATGAGTTTTAAATCATTTGGATAAATATGAGTTTCAATTTCAAATTATTAGCTTGAATGGTTAGTGTTTGAATACATTGATGAATTACATCAACTAAGGAATTGGAATACTTCTGAAGTGGTCTAGGTTGGCCCTGATATTGATTGGGTTCAACCATCTCTAAATATTAAGTCTTTTTTTTTGTTTTTATAATTTTGTAAGAGTCATTTCTATCTTTAGGTTAAACAATATGGGTCCTTTATTGAATTTACTACATGCAAATGATATGGTTAAATTCATGCAAAAGTACATTAAAAGAACTCTAAAAGTCTTCAATAGATGGACAAAATAAAAGATAACACTTGCAATGAAACAAAATAGTAATAAAAATAAAAGCTGGATTAAATATGCTACTTTTTTTTAGTAATATTAAGAAGTAAGATATGAAAAATTTTACCCAATAATAAAGACAAAAACTTGGTGGGAGCAAATGTTATTGCTCATTATAAATTTCTATGCAAGTGTATATTTCGATGAAGTAATAGTGTAAAGTGGAGTGGCAATCCTATGAAAAATGTTATATCCTTTGAATTCCCCTAATAATATCTACTACAAGTAGAAAAAATTATGCTACTTAATTATGAATAAATTGGTTCTCTAGCAACTAGTACAATTTCTAAAAAGATAATCTAATCAAAGTAAAATATGTTTTGAAATTATGATGATGGATATTGCAATGTTTTCCTAAGAATACTCTTTCATGGTTTGTTGTGAATTAGAAAATATTCACAATTAGATCTCTATCGATCTTGTTGGGGTGTAAAGTAAAGATCTTAGCTTACTATAATGATTCTAACTCCTTCCATTTTAATCCACCTATTTATTCCATCATTCCTCTATCGACATAATGAATCATAATAGGTTTTAAATTCAAATAAGGCCATTGCAGGAGCTAAGGTAAGATTTGGATTGATTAAAAAAAATAATAAAACATTTCATTTTCTAGAGTCTACATATAAAAAAACATGCTTTATTCACATCATAAGCACAAAACTAAATAATTAGCCATCCATATATAAGAGTTTAAACAAAATAGATTCATTATATCAACTACAATAAAATACAAGAGTTTAAGTGGAGAACATATCACTTAGAATGGTATTAACAATTAATTACAAATAAAAGTGTATCACTTCAACGCTATATGTGTGGTGTTATTGTGATTCTTTAATTATGGAGTACTTTGCTTATTTGTTATACCAAAAGATAAATTTAGATGAAATTTTATAAAAATAGGTATAATTTAGATTATATATATATATTTCTTATGTTGATCATTCTTGGAAATATTGTTAGTAAAATTTTTGTCGGGCAACAAAGGTAAGAAGGACCATCGTATGGCGATGGTGCTTAGAAGGACAATGGTTGGGTGATGGTTGTTAGAGGGACTATAGTCAAGCAATATTGGTTAGAGGGATAATTTTCAGGCAACTTATGTTAGAGGGATTATAATTAAGAGATAGGGGTTATAGGGACCTTAGCATGGTGACGGTGTTTAGAGGGTCCATTATTAAGAAATGACAATCTAAGGATAATATTTAGGCTATAGAGATTTAAGGACTATAGTCAACCAAAAGTGGTCAAAAGGATAACTAAGGACTTTAGTTCAAAGATGGTAATCCAGGGAACTTAGTTGAAGGGTGATGGAGGTTTGAAGGATCATTATCGAGAGATGGTGGTCTGAGTACCTTAGTTTGGTGATGGTTATCAAAGGGTAGTGATAAAGCAATGGGGGTTTAAGGGTTTATAGTTGGGTGATGGAGGTCGAAGAAACTATAGCTGGGTAATAGTGGTTTAAGTGACCGTAGTTAACAAGTGATAGAGGTGTGAGGGAGTATTGTCAGTGGGTGATGGAGGTTAGAAGGATCATAGTTCGACAAATGTAATTGTAGGAATATTTATCATGTGATGAATGTGATCAGAGGTTAGAGGGACCATAATAAAATGATAATGGTCAGTATGACCGTAGTTTGGTAATAGTGGTTAGAGGGATCATGATTAGGCGATGGAGGTTAGAGGGACCTAGTAAAGCTATAGAGGCCAAAGAGATTATAGTTAGGCATCGATGGTCAAAGGGCCTTTAGTTGGGTCACAATGGTCTAAAGAGCCATAATTGATATGCAATGGTGTTCTAAGGATTATAGTTGGTGAGAGGTTGAGGTCATAAAGATAGTAGTAAGGCGATAATGGATTTTGGACCATAATAAAACAATGGTTATCAAAGGGATCACATTTGGTGGTTGATAAAGGTTTTAATGACTATAGTAGGATTACTAATCTATATAAAACTATAGTCTGGTGATGGTTGTTGATGTGGGGGCTTTGCAGGATGGCTAATATTCAAGTAGTTACACCTATAACTAGCATGAAAAATTAATTTTCTTAGGTTTTCTTTGATAAAAAATAATTAAATCCCATTAGATACATAAGTATATTTGCCAATCAAGTAATGAAGTAATAGAGAAATTTGTATTGCAAATCTATTTTCATGACTTATGTTTTGATGATTGATAAACACTATTGATTCTCTTGGACTGCATGTTACTTCTAACTTTTCAGGAATCGAAGATCAGACGAACAAACGAAGACAGTTCAAGATTGCATAGGTTTAGGGTTGAGTCAGTCTGTACTTTATTTTTTCTCTTCTTGAGTCTATTTGTAATGGTCAAAGAGACTGATGCTAAGTAACCCTACACACACACACTAGAGAGAATTAGAATTTCTGTTTTTACTCATATCAACCAGGACGATATTTTCATCGTCCTGGACGATCAGGCTTAAAACAGAAGGTCTAAATATGGATTCTAATTAATGAAGCCAACATTAACAGAATGGCCTGGACGATATGTGTATCGACCAAGAAGATAAGCTCAAAATAGAAAGAAGTTGCCGCCATAGACAATTAAGGTATACTGTATTTTTAAATAATCGGCCAGGACGATCATTGATCGTCCTGGACAATATTCACAAATTATGCCTTAATTGATCAGAAAATCAAGGGAGTAATTAAGGATGATTGATACAATCATATATTCCTAAACGATCGCAGGATCGTCCATGATGATGTATTCAAAAACCTTTGTTACTTCAGGACGATAAATATCGGCCAGCTCGAATTCAGGGCTATGCTCTGGACGAATTTTTTCTGATTTGAACTGATCGGCCAGGACGATCGTGAGATCGGTCTGGACGAACAAGCCAATTTTAAATCGTCCAAGTTTGCATTCAGGGCGATGCTCTAGTCGATCTTCTGAGTTTTGTACTGATCGGCCAGGCCGATGTCCATATCGGCCTGGACGATATGGACATCGGCAACTTGTAATTAATGAGCTCCTTTGAAGCTCTTCTATTTAAGAGCTCTTATTCAACATTTTGAACAACCTTTTTACTGCTGCCTTGACTTGAGAAGGCATTGAGGAGAGAAAGAGAGAGAGGGAGAGAGAGAGAGGATCTTGTGAGGGGGAGCTTGTGAGGGGATTCATAAGGGTTTCTTCAAGGATCACTCTGCTTCTTCTTTATTTAGAGTTTCTCATCCATGAAAGGGTCGGTAGATGTAAGGAGTCAGCATCTGGTTGTTGGTTCTCTGCCAGCTTCAGGAGGAAGCAAAAGAAGATAGGTTCTATGCCTTGCCGGGGTGGCGAAAAGGAGGTTCTTATAAAGGCTTCTCCGCCTAGCTGTGGGGGCTAAAGGAGAGTCACGCTTGTAGTGCAATACTTAGAGGGTGCCTCTAAGGAGTGGACGTAGGTCAAGTTGACCGAACCACTATAAATTTCTGTGTTATTGTTTTCTTACTTCCGCACTTTAATTTCCGCATTGTTTATTTTTCTCGTGGTGTGATTTTGGTTTATGAGATTTTTATTCTTTGTGAAAAGAATTTTTTTTAAATACCAATTCACCCCCCTCTTTATTAGCTTGGGACTAAGTTCATAGGGCTTAACATCCCTAATGAACTTTCAAGTGGTATCAGAGCGGGATTCGAAAATTTTAGTTTGAAAACTTTTTGAATGAGATTCATGGCTAACCTTAGGAATCGTAACACTATGGAAGGTTATTCAATTACACGACCTCCCTTGTTTGACAACTTACCTTTTGATTTCTGGAAAACCCGCATGTCAATGTTTTTACAATCTACTGATTATCGCATGTAGATGCTTATCAAAGAAGTTTATTCTCCACCTTCTCGTGAAATTAATGGTGTTAAAACTAAAGTTTCTTTTACTGAATGGACTTTTGATGAACGAGACTTAGCTCAATTGAATGCAAAATGTTTAAACTATTTTTTCTGTGCTTTAAAATTTGAGGATTACATGCGTGTCTTCACTTGCAAAACTGGTAAAGAAATTTGGGATATATTGTGTATCACCTATGAAGGCACTAATGAAGTTAAACAATCCCGTTTGAATTTTCTCTTGCATGACTACGAACTTTTTCGTATGAAACCTCATGAATCAATTTCTGACATGTATACTAGGTTTACTCAGATAGTTACTTCACTGCATGCATTAGGAAAAGAACTTTCAAACTATGAAAAAGTAAACAAAATTTTGAGATGCTTGCCTTCGTCATATGATGCTAAAATCACTGCAATCACTGAATCTAAAGATTTGAACACTTATTTAATTGATAACTTATTTGGCTCACTCATTGCTTACGAGCAAGGGGTGAATCAAAGAAATCTTGATGAAAGTGAGAAGAAGAAGGAGAAAATAGTTGCACTAAAGGCGCATAAATCAGATTATGAATCTTCCGGGTCTGAAAGCGATGAAGTTGCCTTCATCACAAGGCAATTCAAAAGCTTTCTAAGGAAGAAGCAAAAGCATCATTGGAGAAAAGGTAAGGATCATAAACATTATAAAGGATCTTCTGATGTTATTTGTTATGAATGCAGGAAGCCTGGACATGTGAAAGCTGATTGTCCTACACTTCAAGATCACTCGAGCAAAGAAAAGGAAAAGGGTAAGGAGAAACCTATGTTTAGGAAGGACAAGAAGAAAATCCAAAAGGCGTTCTGGGTGGAATCTGGTACTGATTCATCTGAAACGGAACCTGAGAATGAAACAACAAAATTGTGTTTAATGGGAGAAGATTAAAGTGATGAGGAAGAGGTATGTAAACCAACATATGATAAATTGTTTGAGATTTGTGAGAAAATACATGCATCATACAAAAAACTCAAGAAAACTCATGAAAGCCTAAAATTAGAACTTTCGAATTTACAGAAAAAGAATGAAGTTTTTCTCAAAGATCATGCAACGATATATTCAAATCACATGGCTCTTCTTGATGAATTTGATGATTTAAACAAAAGTATTTGGAATTAATTGATGAACATAATGCATTAAAAGTTTCGCACACCTCACTTAATTCTGATATTAAGAAATCTAAAGAGATTGAAAAAAAATTGAGGATTCATAATGATGCATTAAAAAGAACTAACTTGAGGATTCAAAATGATTTGGAAATATGTAAGAAAAATTGGATGACATCTACTTTTGATCCTAAGCCAAAAACCTAGGAAGAGGCATTATAACTCAAATCATTTAAGAAATACTTTTCCTGGAGTTAGATATTTTTCTTGTGGCATGCTAGGACACATCTCACACACTTGCACTGTTCACCATAGTACACATTGGGTGTGGAGACATAAGGTGCATGATTCACAGCATACCATACCTGCATTGCCTTCTACTTTTTCTAAGAAGGGGCCTAAACCAGTTTGAGTTCCTAAATCTGACTGTTGTTGAGTTTTGCAGGTGTGGTCTCATCAAAGACCTTGTGGGAGCACAGGATAACTAGACATATGAAGGCTCGTAGCTCATAAATGCTTAAACCTGCTGCTTCAATAAAATCTTGAAATGTGTTTTTGTTTCAATGTGTTTTATTTCTGCTTTGTTGTTGTTTTAATTTGTTTTGTTTTCTCTTTGCTTTTAAATTTGGTTTTTCATATGTTGAATCTTTTCAAGATTTTAAATTTTGGAGTTTTGAAGATAATGTTTAGCTTTTCTAAAATTAGTTAAAGGGAAAAACACTGTTGATGGTTTCCCTCATTCTGACCTTGTTTAGTGGTATGATTTTCTTCTCTAAACAAAAGTCTAACTCATTTGAGCCAATGATTTTTGAAACTAAGATTCTTTTTAACTTGCTACAATAATCTATCTTATACATAATATCCAAAGTTCTTATATATCTTTAAAGTTATTTAAAATCTTGCCATTACTTTTATCACATGATTTTAATTTTATTTTGTGACTTGTTCTTTCCTATGTTAGAGAGAGAGCTCCTATTCTCTAATATTTGGAGGATATACTCACAACTAAGGGTCTTTTTAAAGGTTTTGTTAAAGGGAATGTAGCTTAAAAGAATTAAGAAGGAAATTGAAAAGATGCAAATTTGAAATATATTTATACACAAAAGTGTATCAAAAATCAAGATGCTCAAAGAGCCAATTCAAAGACAAAAGAGGCATAAAAAGAGCCCACTAAATTCAAGCTACTATCTCTTCTCTAAACTCTTAAAACTTAGAGAACTCATTGATTATTTGATGATTTCAAAGACTTGATTTCAAATTCCTTGATTGAGACAAATTACTTTGTTTTATTATTAATGAGATTTTTCTTTGTAAACAAGTTTTGATTGGATCTTCTTTTTGCCCAATTAGGTTTATTCTGAGTTAAACATTTTTATATTTCAAAAGAAAATTTGTACCATAAGGAACATCTGATCTAGGATTAACAGAATCAGATATTTTACCTTTGTCTGATTAGGATTGACTAAACTCCTTGATCTTGTGGAACTCTAAAATTTAATTATTTGAGAACTTCTCATATGAAGCCTTGATAAAAAAAAAATAGAAAAATTAAAATTCAAAAAAAATCATTTTTTTTTATTTATTTTCGTTATTTTTAGCTTTTTATTACTGTGTTTTTATCTGCTTTTATTTTGTTTTATTTTTGAGGGCCTTGATCATCACCATCTTTTCCTTGGTTTCAAATTCTAGTCACATCATCCTGGCCGATACCTGTATTGTCCTGGACGATTAGACAAAATCTCTTCAAATTCCATATGCTGACCTTTTCTGTGCTTGCTGTAACTCATCATCCTAGACGATACGATATCGTCCTGGACGATCTGATCTAACTCTATTGCAATCATGATGATAGTCCTGGCCGATAGAATATTTCGTCTGGCCGATGCATTTTATGTGCATCATCCTGGCTGATACACTGGATCGTCCTGGACGATCCACGTGTCAGCACGTTTAAATCCTTAAAATCGGCCCCGGATGATCCATTATTCGACAATCGTCCTAGCCGATCCACTATTCATCCTGGACGATACACGTGGCAGAGATTTAAAACATTTTAACTTGGGCTGGTACGATCAATTATTGTGCATCGTCCTGGACGATACACCTAATCGGCCCGGACGATCTACTTTTTCAACGGTCGTCTGGATTGCCTCCTCAAGATGATCGCCTATGTCGAATCTTCCTAGCTGATATCTGATCGGCCCGGATGATTGGACCACCTTTTTGAACAATCGGCCTGTACGCAATTATTGAGCCATATCGGCCTGGACGATTCTGCGATTGGCCTGGATGATATGGTCATTTCTTTAAATTCTGGCCGATCCAGCCATATTTTTTCACTTCATCCCTTCTCATCTTGTGTCTCCTTGCTAACTCTCTTGTATGGCTGGTGGGAAACGTGTTCGACAAACTTCTGGGAGTTCTTCGAGGGCTAGGATTGCCCCTCGTTTCAGGGAGGCAGATGATGAAGCCGCCTACCATCGATACAAAGAGTGTGGGATAACTGTCTCGAGAATCATCAATCCTACCCACATCTCATATCCGGTAATAGATCTTTTCGCTCACACCTCCCTTTGTTTCATTCTATCTCTTGTTTTCCCCTTTAATAGCGAGTTTCTTCAAGAATTCTTTGCAAACCTTCGCATTAACCCTACCTTCACAGCCCTGACCTCTTATGTGAATCGATGCCCTGTCGAAATCACATATCAAGACTGTGTTGAACTGTTACAACTATCCACCACCGGGGATAAGCTGCACTTAATCGCTTGAGATCCTGACCTTGACTGGTCCACGGCGAATCACTTCCTTTGCCAGACCAATGCACATTTTCATGTTGGAGAGACTAGCTCTTTAGTCAAAGATGCTAGGACAATCCAACATGTCCTTTGCACCTCCATAATTCCAAAAGCCGGGGAACGAATCCACATCACCCGTCTACTTTCCCTCACTACTTTCTACATCATGGCTCATAGAGAATTTAATACTGCGGACTTAATTTTTCGATACATTGATCACTTAACCATAATCCGCGATCCAGCTCATAAGAGGAAACCCAATCTAGCCTTAGGACACATCATAGCCTATGTCCTTGAAACCAAATACCAACTTCAATATCCTACTCCTCCTAACCTCCCAACTCCCTTCTACTCAAACAGTTCCTTCAGTACCCTTCACAGTACTCGTCTCCACCCTGGGGATGATGAACCTCGGGGGGCTGAGGAGGAGGAGGCTCCTGCTCCCTCTCCTGTTCCTGATCCTTTTCCTCTACACCAGCACTCACCGGTTGATCAGTTGATAGAGAAATTTGATCGATGGGAGACCCGCTTCGTCGCTTACATTGCTGCACAGGAGTAGCAACATTCTGAGGACATTGTCCGCTACGAGCAGTACCGTACTGAGGATTTAACCCGATTTGATAGATAAATGACTCACCAGCAGTAGCAGCATGATCAGGACATCACTTGGTTCAATGCTCAGTTTACTACACTTGCCAGCTACTTTCAGCAGCCACCTCTACCACCTCCATTTGATGATCAGGGTCCCACGTTTTTCTAGTCTGTGTTTTATGCTGTCTATTTTCTGTTTCTGTAGTTTGTCTTGTAGTTTGTTTTAGTTTCTGTTGTGTTGTTTTATTTTTTCTTTTGTGTTTCTAGGACCCTCTTTTTGTAATGACAAAAGGGGGAGCAGGTTGTGGTAGGAAAAGTTGATTTGCTTGTAATTTTTGAAATTTTAATGAACTGCTATTTATTTTTTCTGAATTGTTTCCTACTCGTGTTTGCCATCATCAAAAAAGGGGAGATTATTGCAAATCTATTTTCATGACTTATGTTTTGATGATTGACAAACACTATTGATTCTCTTGGACTGCATGTTGCTTCTAACTTTTCAGGAATCGAAGATCGGATGAACAAACGAAGCCAGTTCAAGATTGCGTAGGTTTAGGGTTGAGTCAGTCTGTACTTTGTTTTTTCTCTTCTTGAGTCTATTTTTAATGGTCAAAGAGACTGATGCTAAGTAACCCTATACACACACATTTGAGAGAATTAGAATTTCTATTTTTACTCATATCGGCCAGGACGATATTTTCATCATCCTGGACGATCAGGCTTAAAACAGAAAATCTAAATATGGATTCTTAATTAAGGAAGCCGACATTAATAGATCGGCCTGGACAATACGTATATCGGCTAGGACGATATGCTCAAAATAGAAAGAAGTTGCCGCCATAGACAATTAAGGTATACTGTATTTTTAAATAATCGGCCAGGACGATCATTGATCGGCCTGGACGATATTCACAAATTATGCCTTAATTGATTAGGAAATCAAGGGAGTAATTAAGAATGATTGATATGATCATATCATCCTGGACGATCGCAGGATCAGCCAGGACGATCTATTCAAAAACCTTAGTTACTTCAGGATGATAAATATCGGCCAGCTCGAATTCAGGGCTACGATTTTTCTCTGATTTGAACTGATCGGCCAGGATGATCATGAGATTGGCCGGGATGATCGTGAGATCAGCCTGGTCAATCAAGACAATTTTAAATTGTCCAAGTTTGCTTTTAGGGTGATGCTCTGACCGATCTTCTGAGTTTTGTACTGATCGGCCAGGCCGATATCCATATCGGCCTGGACGATATTGTCAGCAATTTGCAATTAATGAGCTCCTTTGAAGCTCTTCTATTTAAGAGCTCTTTTTCAACATTTTGAATAACCTTTTTGTTGCTGCCTTGACCTGAGAAGTCCTTGAGGAGAGAAAGAAAGAGAGGGAGAGAGAGAGGATCCTGTGAGGGGGAGCTTGTGAGGGGATTCACAAGGGTTGCTTCAAGGATCGCTCTGCTTCTTCTTCATCTAGAGTTTCTCGTCCGTGGAAGGGTCGGTAGAGGTAAGGAGTCAGCATCTGGTTGTTGGTTCTCTGCCAGCTTTAGGAGGAAGCAAAAGGAGATATGTTCTCTGCCTTGCTGGGGTGGCAAAAACGAGGTTCTTGTAAGGGCTTCTCCGCCTAGCTGTGGGGGCTAAAGGAGAGTCACGCTTGTAGTGCAATACTTGGAGGGTGCCTCCAAGGAGTGGACGTAGGTCAAGTTGACCGAACCACTATAAATTTTTGTGTTATTGTTTTCATGCTTTCGCACTTAAATTTCCGCATTGTTTAATTTTCTCGTGGTGTGATTTTGGTTTATGAGATTTTTGTTCTTTGTGAAAAGAATTTTTTTAAAATACTAATTCCCCCCCACTTCTTGGTTAGCTTGGGACTAAGTTCATAGGGCTTAACATCTCTAATGAACTTCAGTTTGATGATCCTGGGAGGAAGTGACGATCAAGGGAGGAAGTGTTTTGCTTAATTACAATTAAACTATAACTATATAATATAGATGCATGAGATATGCTACTAAATAAAAATGGTTTTTTTCCCACTTAATGGAGGCTTATAAGATAAAATGATAGCAGTATAAATAAAATATTTTGGTCAAATGAATGGAAAAAACATATATTTCCTAATGAGTCTCTTAATTTTGGATGTGGATCAGAGTATACACCCCTAATTCTATGTCAAGCTTGTGGAGGCAAAAAGGGAGGATTATATCCTTCCTATCATTACAACATCTCCATAGAACCTAGAAGGTTAGTCATCCTATGTCTAGGTATGCTAACATTCCAATTCAATACTTCTAATTATTCTAATCCTCCATCAAGACAATGTATCACACTATAATTAACGTCACACATGGCCATTATATGCATTAAATTTAGAATAGAAAATACTAAAAACATAAGTAAACTAATTCAAGATACAAGAGTTAATATTAGTACTTCCTTTGCATTTATATCTCTAGCCAAAAGCACAAATATTTAGCCAGACATTGATAACACAAAAAATAAACTCATGTTCACTTCATTCTTTAAATAAGAGATATAGTAGAACTTAATAAGGATGAATGTCACCAAAAAGGATCAATAATTATTCTCCAAACTCATACTTTCACCAACAAGAGAATTTCTTACTCAACACAGGTTAAGATCTTTAATTGAAAGCATCGTTCCCTTCTCAACACAAATTAGATTTTACTCTAAGGTAGAACTAACGAAATACACTGTAGAGTAAAGGACTCCACGAAATATGAAAGAATTTTGGCAGTAATAACTCTCCCTCTAATAGTAAAATAACTAAAAAAACCATGTATAACAGGTACATAAATGGCCTTAGGCTCCATAGTGCTTGAAGTTTTTGCACAGTTGTGCTTTTAAATAAATTAGTGCTTAAGAGCTATTAGTACTATAAAATTGACCTTAACTTTATTGATGTGTAGATTTTCCCTTAAATTCTTGATCAGTCAGTGCTACAATTTCTGAATAAGGTGTTGGGGCTTGGTAGATGACAATGCTATGGCACTGAATAGGTAGGCACTATGGCGCTCATTTAACACTTAGGATTTTTTGCCTTCACAACATTTCTTGAACAAATATAACTAAAACAACACATTTTAACTAAATTTTAATAAAATAAATAGAACATAATTTACACTTAATAAATTCTCTTTAGCATATGCTCTTGCTTGTCCTCAAGCAATGATAAAATCACATATTAATTATTTTAATAGAAAAGTAAAAATTGATGATTTAAAATTACTAAAATGTTGGATAATACATCTCTATCTAGAAGTAACATAAAATGATCAATGTTGTAATTATAATTTGAAGGGTCATAATAATTATCCTAATTAGTCACCCTTACTATTGATTACATTGAACCTATCCACTATGATTGTATGTGTAAAATTGACTTCTGATTTTAGAAATTAATAATATATTACTTAGGAATTAGTTATGTTTTAAGTTAAATTAGAAGTTCAATAGTGTACTCAACTTTTAAGTATGTATAAGAATTTAAATTATTGCAAATAAAATAGTAATAACAAATTATAAGTATTATGTAGAGAATAATACTCAACTTTTAAGTATATACAAATATTTAAATTAATATAAATGAAACAGTAACAGTAAATAACATAACTAAACATAAAATTAACATGCCTTTTTCATGTGAGTGATAATAAGTTCATAGGTATTCTAATAAAACTACATAAACAAATACTAAATAATAAGAACCACTTTTCTCCCAATCTATCTCCATTCAAAATCCATAAGATCTATTCTCATCAGTCAATCAAAAATGGCTCTCATAGCCAAAACACAATATCACTATTATAACATACTCACAACACAATGAGGATCCCCACTAAGCAAAAGAAATGAAAAATAAATAAAATAAAAATAATAGTACAAATAAAAGTAGCATTATCTAATTCTCCTTCCACTTTGAAGTTTACTGGGAATATCTAATAAAGAAAAAAATGACTCCCAACATTTGGAGCAATAAGAAAATATAGCTGGCCTGCATTCTCTACAAAGGGTCTTCTCCTAACATCCCCACTAAAGCATCATTGAATTTTGCTATATAAGAGTATTTTTTTTTGTATTCCTAAATACTATGCTTACCATTCCATACATTCAAAAAATTTAGTCACTCCCGCCATATGCTTCCTTAAATTAGCCACTTGCTCAACTAAAGATTTTGGAGTCCTAGAACTCTTACTACTACCGCTGTTGGGGCTATCAAACAAATAAAGATCACTAGGGCCACCCACCTCTACATCTACTCTATTAAACCTCTCAATTTTTATTTTGACGAGGGATAAAATAGGAAAAATTTGCTCTTCACAAGGATCTCCCCTTACACTAGGATTTACACACAAAGCATAAATAAGAGAAGCATATTGCAAGCCCATAAAAGTAGTGCTTCTAATAATGCAAGTTAAGAAGAGTGAAAAATCTTCCCTAAATCAATAGTTTAGTCAACCTGAATATCATGTTCTCTGGTTACCTCATTAATGTTTTGATAGGCAAAAGTTCAGCAGAAATAAATTAATGCCTACCTTTGACATTTTGGTCAAGCATGACATAGAAAAATTAATGATTTTTTTCTCCCACATCTTCCATAAGGCTTCAATATTAGACTCACATCAAACTCTTAGAATTTTGTCAGAATTATAAGCTCCAATAAAATGGTGTACTCATTTAACTCAAAAAAATGGAAGTTTGAACATAACATTTACCTCACAAGATTGAAAGGTACAAACTTACCTCACACATAACATTTATTATACACAACTTCTTTCCCATTAGCAAAAAAATCTCTCCCTATTTTCACCATTGCAGAAAAGGGTTCCTCACAAAAAGGTTCCCAACTTTAATTTCTATTATTTGCATTACTTACACAAGGTTCTGGAATCCTCTAACAGGGATCCATTGCTTATTAACCACTTTTGTTCCATACATTTGCTCATCTTTAATAAAAAATAAATCTACTTTTATCATAGGATTATGATGCACTCTTCTTATTGTTAAAATTTTTTTGGCGCTCACAAAGAAAAAATATGAAATATGTAAAAACTTAGATAGAATGAGATAAATAATGCAATGAAAGAATAATTAAAATAGGACATCATCTATATAAATATCACGAGCGCTACAGTGCTTAAGAGAACAGTGTAGTGACACTTAAAAACATAGAAAATGAAAAAGAGTTAAATTAATAGATGTTGTAGCAATATAGGACATGTGGTACTGTCGCATAGGCATTGGAAAATGAAGTTCTAGCATTTTGGCTAGGAAAACGTAGTGGTGATTAACATGTATGAGTGTTACGACACTAACAAAGACTACCATCATTATGTTTTAACTAACATAATAATGATTTTAACCTAATGTTGCAGCACTAGCAATAGCATTGCTCTAGCCAGTGAAGTATCATAATGAAAATGTTATGTAAGTATGACTTATTTATAGCACTGCCAATAACACTATAGGAGTATAGAGCCAACAATACAGTGCTTTATATAACAGTGATGAGATGCTCAATTAGGAAAATTAGCATTGTAATGTTCTTTGACACAATGCTCTGGTAGTAAAATTAAAATTATTTTTTTGAGTTTTTTGCTCCGCAATGTTATTTTTGAATGCTACAATGCTTGACTTGCAAACATTATGAAACTTCAAATATTATTGATACAGTGCTAGTTTCATGTTTAATATAGAAAAGTTTTTTAGGAAACATTTTATAACTTAATAGAAATAAAATTTAATGATTTTCACTAACAATATAACACACACATAACATAAATCACAAAACAAAACATAAAACAAAGAAATAGAATTGGGCTACCTCCCAATACAATACGAAATTTATCATCTTGAATCAGTGTTTACTAGATATATCATTTCAGCTGCAATGAATCTCCACCACTTCTTAGGTGTTCTCCATTACGCTCTTTTTCTTTCTCTATTGGATTAATGTTAATAATACTAGGTAACATTCTATGAGATCTACTATTAAAAGAAATTATAAGTTATCATAATTGATTTTCTAAATTTTAATTGATCCAGTCTGACTTTGGAACTAGGTTCGTAATTGAATCACAACCTCTTCCAAAGTTTTTTTTTCCTTTGAATTGATAATTTTAATTAAAACCTGGGGATATAGAGGTTTAGGATTTACAACGTGTAATCGAGGACTATTCCAATTTTCTTCATGGTTAGATTGACCTATATCCAAATGATTGTTACCACTAATATAGTTATTTACCAACTAAATTTTGGGTGATTTCTTTAAACTAAATTATATGTATTGGAATAGAGATTATTTTTTCTTCCAATCATATTCACATTCTTAATCCCTAGAGTATTACCATCATCAATAGAATTTAAATCAAACTTTATAATTATATAAATGATCCTAATCCTGAACTAACTCAAATAGTTTCTAATTTCTTATAAATTGTAGCTACCTGAGTAGTAAAAATAGATCATGTATATAATTCATAAACACATGCTATTCTCTTAGGATTCACCATATCAGAAGGCCACTAAAAATTCTTTATATCAATTTTCTTAATTTATTCTTAGGCTTACTCAAATTGCTCATACATTAAAGATCCTTAATCTAAGAGATCTTTCCAATCCATTAAAAAATTTGATTAACCAACAAATCTAGTAAAGCATGATGAGTGCATTTCCTTAAATATCTCCAAAATTTCATAAATTTACTATCCATTAAACTGGACAAAAAATGTGATACTATTCAAAAGATTTATAATTTTGGAAGGTGACCAATACTTAGTTAGAAATTTATTTGACAAAGCATTCCAAGTGGTTATCGAGCTTGGGGGAAATGAATTCAATATGTTAGCATTGTACCTTAGAGAAAATTAGAATAATATAAGTCTCATAGCATCATTACTGACACCATTATACTTAAACATTATATGAATTTCTAATAAGATAGCTAAGTGTAAGTTTGGATCCTCAACTGGTGTTCCCCTAAATTGGGAATTTTGAACAATCTGAATTATGGCATATTTTAGTTCAAATCTATTTGCATAGATAGTAGGTCTATTAATACTCTGCTAGATTCCTCCTACTACGAGGTTAACATAATCTATAAGAGGTCTATGATGGTCATGATCATGAAATAATTACAACCTCTCTAAACTCTCTTTTTTTTTTTCAAATTTTCATAAGGGTCATTTCTATCTCAGAATCAAACAATAAAGGTTCATTAATAAATCTTTTAAGAATACAAAAATAATGCACTAATTTTTTCTTTATAAAATTTTGACAAGAATAACAAAAGAAAGTTTGATAATGGCGCAAAAGATATGATGAGGGGGCTTTATGGGCTGGTTAATGTTTGCGTGGTTACACACAAAGTTAGAGATAAAATTGAATATGCTTAGGTTTTTCTTGATAAAAAAATGATTAAAGCGCACTAATATGTAAGTATATGTGCCGATCAATAAAGCGATTGAAAAGAGTGTCGATCTCATGTGAAAGTGTTATGCTTAATTGTAATTAAACTATTAAAATCTAATATAGATATATGAGATATTCAACAAAATAAAATGATTATTTTTAAAAAATTTCCACTTAATTGAGACTTGCAAGATAAAAAGATATTAGAATAAATAAAGTATTTTTGACCAAAGAATGCAAACAACATACGTTTACTAATGAAACTCTTAATTTTTAGATGTGGATCATGGGTTATGAATCTTTAGATTTTTGTGGAACCTGTAGAGGAAAAAAATGGAGTTTTATGGCCTTCTTATAATTATAAGGTCTCCATAGAACCTAGAAGGTTAAACATCTTATGTTTATGTATGCCAACATTGCATTTCAATACCACTAAATATTTCAATATTCCTCCATCAAGGCAATATGCACACTATATTTTAATTACACACATGACCTTTGCATGCATTAAATTAAGAATGGGAGATATAAAACATCTATAAACTAGTTCAAGGCACAAGAGTTAATATTAGTACTTCTTATTCATATAAATTATTAGCCCAAAACTCAAAGATTTAGCTAAACATGGATAACACAAAAGGCAAACACATGTTAATAAGGTTTTTTGTCACCGAAAAGGATCAAAAGATATTCCCCACACTTATTCTTCCTCCCATAATAGAATCTTTCTAGGTACAACCCTAAAATTAATCTTATCTATTATTCTATTGTTTTGTATTCATTGAGAGTAAGAAAATATTGTAAACATAGGAGATTACAAAGTCCTATAACTATAATTGTAGCTATAACATTGGTGGAATCATCTAAGCCTAATTCAAATTTGAATTTG
Organism: Dendrobium huoshanense; assembly: GCA_016618105.1. Taxonomy (NCBI): domain Eukaryota; kingdom Viridiplantae; phylum Streptophyta; class Magnoliopsida; order Asparagales; family Orchidaceae; genus Dendrobium; species Dendrobium huoshanense. The sequence continues at coordinate 19,148,493 of CM028351.1, read as the reverse complement.
GAAACTGGGATGCTTACTAGTTCTTAGAGCTAAATAATACTTTTTGGCATCCTCCTCCTAAAAAATTGATAAATATAAATGTTTATGCTTCATTCACTCAACCTAACAAAGCTTTTATAGTTGGAGTCATCCGTTAACATAAATGTAGATTTTTAATGGCATTTGGAAAATATCTTACTCATTGGGATATTTCTCAACTAGAATTATTTGATGCTCCTGATTATATAGGAATTTATACAAGATTACATGCCTGATATGGATGGAATTTGGTTTGAAGGAGATATCATTAATGTGATATAGCTTTTGCAGAAATCTTGGGAAAAAATCAAATGACATTGTGTGGATAAGTGTGATTCAGATATTTAATTCCTTCTTAAATTCAAAAATGATTTTTTTTTTCAAATTTTACCTAGAGTTTGTAATAAGGTTGCGAATTTATGTGCAACCTATGCTTTACAAGGTGATTTTCACTTTTTTACTATTTTAGACAATAAGTTCCCTTCAGCTTTATTTTGTCTGCTAAAGGAGGAGAGTGATAGATTAGTTATCATGTAGTCTAGTTTTTTTATCTTGAATAAATTCTAATTTCAATTTAAAAAAAAATTTACTTACACCACACAAGATAAGATCTTTAATTAAAAGTATCTTTCCCTTCTTTAGCCTCTCTTTGATTTTATGTTAAGGTAGAACAAAGAAAGATACTATAAAGTACAATACTTCACTAAAGATGGCATGACTCTGACAAAAATCACTCTCCCTATGTCAGCAAAAGAGTTGAAAAATTATTTATATTAAGTAAAAATAGCCTCAAGCACTACTATGTTCAAAGTATTGGCCTTGCGGCTCAATCAAATGAACTAGCACCTAAGCACTGTTATGTTTTCTCCATTATGATGTTGTCTAACATTACATGGTTAACGGTTGAATAAACATATATTTTAGCTAAGGCACTGTGTCTTTTCAATGAGTCAGCGCAGTTCCTCATTTTGACAAGTACTCTTCCATAGTGTTGTAAAAGTTATTCTCTATAGTGCTTGAAAGTACAATCCGAAGTTCCATCATTACAATGATCGGTGCTTTGACATTTAAATTACTAAGACTCAAGAACTGCAATACAAATTTTTGATGATGCGACACTATGTAGTGCGATAGTGTTGACCTTGTCTCAGCTGATTTTCTCTTAAATTCTCAAGTGGCAGGCACTACAATATCTAAACAAGGTGTTGGGGTATTGTATATGACAATGCTATGGTATAGAATTTTTTAGCGCTGCAACGCTTGATTAAAACTTATGAATTTTCACCTTATCTTGAACAGTTCATGCACAAACACAAATGAAACAACACATTTTCACTGAATTCTAAAATAATAAACAATATCTAATTTACACTTAAAGTGGTTTAAGGGATCATTATTGGTAGGTGATGGAGGCCGAAAGTTCCATAGTCTAGTGAATATGGTTGAAGGACTGCAATTTGGCAGTAGAGGTTAGAACGACATAGTCCAAAGTGACCATGGTTGGAAGAATCATAGTCTAGGGATGATGGTTTGAGGACCGTAGTTGGGAAATAGTGATCTAAGAATAATAGTCGAATAATGGTGGTTTGTGGTTTGGTGATGGTAGTTAACATACCATAGTTAGGCAACAGTGGTCTAATGACTATAGTTAACAAGTGACGTTGGTCCTGATGACTATAATTGGCAAGCAATAATGGTTTATGGGCAGAGGTTGGTTGGAAAAAGGTCCAACATCAATGATTGAACCACAATTAACTAATGAAATTTCAACTATCAGGGCCTATAATAAAAAGCCTAACATTGGCGATTAGATAGAAGCGCAATGGCAGCAGTCGGGCAGTGAGGGTTCATCACCGGTGGTGCTCGAAAGGATCTCTGGGATTCTTCAAGCCTCAGAGCTCCCATGAATATTTGACCCAAGGTTCAAGTATCCTCTCTATGTAGGAAGTGGGGGCATATTTATAAATTTTTGAGTGGCATGCCTAGTAAATGCAGAGGAAATCAAGAGTGCTCCATCGGATGACCATATTGATTCCACCGATGATAGAGCGTTTATACAACATTTATGTGCCTTAATGGTGTTAGTATCGAGCGATTTTTGGCTCGCTAGATTTCTCTTGTAGAGCTCCTCAATTCACCTATAAGCATACTATCTATATGTGGATATCATTTTGTAACTGAATTGATTTTCTAAAGTTTCAAAATATGCTTCAAGCTTTGATTTGGGCTCATTTGTGCTTGGATTGAACTGATTTTTGTGTCAATGGGCTCACCTCATCAAGTATTTTAGTTTGACTAGAAGTGTGCTCAAATTGGAGTTTGGATGGTCTAGAATTTAGCAATGAAAGTTTTCAATTTGAAAATGTCTCAAGATTCGTGTCCTATCATGGAGGATTTTGAGACGTATCAGCTACAAATCCTTTTGTCAGAATATATTCATCTTATTCATTAAACATGTTATTATTGATTCCTTGCACTCAAATTTGTAGGGTCCAAAGACAGGCTAAATATGCTGTATGTTGGACATTGAAGATAATTCTTTATAAATTTGGGGTGTTACTATTTTCATGATACTAGATCAAAATTACTTCGTATTGCAATAAAATTCCTTCTGATTTAAGTTGCCTGAACGAAGATGTACTAACTTTCTGTTTAGTTTGATCTAAAGTTCAGAATTGCATGGACACTGCTTCAAAGAATCTTTTCTTATGTTTTGCACAAGTTTAGGTGGTTATTCATTTTTCCTCTAAGAAGACAAAATATAAAATGTCAGATACAAAACAATTGTCACATCAAAATTATTTCAAATCAAATTTCTTAGATCTATATGACATTTATTTGGTTTTTTATTGGGTGCATAGTGACATATCACATAATTGTGCTCGGTTTAGATTTAAAAACTATAAAAAAAAATCCAGCAAGTCTAAGCTGCAGAGCTAGAATTTTACTGTTGATCCTATTTCAAATAGAGACCATACATATTATATGATTCTTCTGCTAGCCGGTTTCTTCCCACCTACCTAAATTTTATTCAGTTTATAAGAAAGTATACAAAAAGGAACAACATTTGTGTTATGTTAACCCATCACAAAATAGGAAACATGTTAATACATCAAAATTACCAATCATCTGCCTTTTGCTGAATTGACTTTTACTGCAATACGCTGAAACGTTCAGTGTGGTATGACCGTTCACTGGAAAATTTCCCATCCCGTGGCAAGAAAACAATTTTATAAAGTTTTGTTGCATGAATTTAGCTTTAACAAGGAAAATTTTGTAAAGCAAATGCTTGCTCCTCTATTAATTATTTATGATGTACTGGTCTAGCATATCTACCACGTCTCTTCCCCTGGAGATTTCCCACATTTTTTTTTTTTTTTTTTTATTGGAATTTTTGCTCGGGCAGTACCACTTAGAAAATTATTTTGATGGTGAGAAATTTCTATAAAAAAAATAGCATAACTTGGCTAAAAATCAGGACATAAGCAGTTTCAAATGGCTTGAAAATAGTCATTTGGTTTGCGAAATTGAAGGTATTATACTATTTAATGGCTACTAAATAATCCAATGTTCAAATAATGTTGTTATAGTATTATTATAATATTTAAGAATCATAAAACGAATTTTGTTTCGAGAAATCTTTTCAACTTTCTACCAAAAGTTTCAGTTGGCGTCTAGGCATTAATTTTTCATTCACAAAAGCCAAAGAATATAAGGGATGGAAATAAAAATGCCTTACTAAACGAATCACAAATAATGAGCCCAACCACTTAAAACCACGCATTATTAAACATTTTCATAAAAATTATGAAAAAATCCTTGCTCAATGCCAAACTTCTATTTACAAGAATAATCAGCGTTAACGCACAAATTTAATATTAGGAATATTGAAAGTCATTTCCGTAATTAAATTTTTATTTAAAATTAGAACAAGCAAAAATATGTTGCTTAGAGTGTGTGAGAGAGAGAGAGAGAGAGAGAGAGAGAGAGTGATAGGCCAAGAGATAAAACTATTTCATCCTTTTATCTACTAGTGTTCTTATCTCTACCTATCCTCGCTCAATGATGGTGGGTTCTCCTTCTTGTTGGTCCATACCTTTGAGCTCTTTCGATGTCTTCTCTTTCCTAAGCTTAAATTGGTCTCTGGATTTTCCCTATTTCATATATATAATTGAGTCAATAATACACACATTTCTCTCCTTTCATTTATTCTGCTCCTTTCCTTGATCTTCTTCGTTTCATTTCCCTCTGCTCTCAAAAAACTAGAAAAGCATCCACGTCTCAAGAGCCATCATGAGTCAATTTCTCTATTAGATATTTCTTGTTTGAATGATTTGGTTAGTTTCTTTTAGGTGGAAGTATCGGTTGATGCCAAAGGCTCAAATTTTGCTTTGGTTGCTATGTTATAACTTGCAGGCTATTCCATGGCTATATTTTTCAAGCTTCAAGAAATTTACAGAAGTTGAAACATACTTTTGATTTGCTTACTATGGATGAGGGTTTCATTTTTGTTCAAATATACACAAGTAGAAGATTTTGATATTGTTAACCCTGAAGCTCCATAGATCTAATATGGAAAACATTTTACTCTAACAAAATGTTCACAAAATTTTATACCTATTAATGGGAATTTCAAAGAAATACTCATGTGGATCATGCTTCTTAATATTATCCTTTGTTTTTGAAAAGAAAGTTACACCTTAAAAATAATCAGCAATGTCGAGAATCCATTAGTTATAGATTTTTTGACAACAACAAAATACAAACTTTTGGTAGAGTAAGTGTCTAAATCTCAAATAACTTTTTCCCTCTCTTACCATACCTCTACAAACTTAAAATGACCCTAGTTTTAAGACTACCCTTTCTTATGAGAGGTAAACAAAAAACCTTACACTTCCTATAAATTAGCAATTTACTTTTTTGCCTTTTGCAATCATAGCTACATCAAATGTTAAAGGTATGAACGGGATAGGCTAATTTGTAATTACAAAAAAGTATATCAATGAAAGTGCTGTTGATCACATTTTTGTATGAGGTCAAGTATTTTCCCATCATCTCTTATCCTTAGTGCTTAGCTTTCCTAGCCTAGTTTAGAGACAAAATCATATGTTGAGACTAAACCTAGATCTTAAGAAACCTCTTAAGGAAATTTCTAGGTTCATTCCTAAGCCTTTGAATACCAAAGTCCTTATATAAGCTTCTTATCATCATATTCATTGGCCAAACTTAGGCCAACTCATCTCCATGACCTTGAGGTTAAAATAGATCATCTCTTGGCCTACCTTGAAATGTTTCCAACCATCCCGAGTCATTGAAGGCCCTAAAATCATTTAGATTAACTCACATTTCTCAAAATACCCAACATGTCATTATATTAAAAAAAGTGGCATTGTGACTACCCCAACTACATTAGACTTAGCCATGGAAATTTCAACACTACAAAAAGATATTTGATTTATATTAGACCTAAATCAAGTCTTGGCCAACCCTTTAACCATGGATAAACTAAAAATTCCCAAAAATCCCAATAAGTATGCAATATGACAAAATTTCAACTTCTAGCCATATCCAAACATTAGATTCACACTCTAGGCTATTTGCACAATTCATTGCACTCAATAAAACCCATTTGAAAATTTGGTCTCCTATTGTTGACTATGTTTGACCAACTCAACCATACTTAACCCATTTGACGCATACACCCTTTCTCATGTTCAAACTCAACCCAAGACATGCGATAGCCTCCTAACCTACTAATTCACTTCCTTGAAAATGCAAGAGCCATCTAGACCAATAAATTACCAACGGTTGACCATGGTTGACAAAGCAACCATGACACCCTAAAATGACCCATACACTATTCTACTCAAAATAAACCAAATTCCTATGAACCTTTAGACCTAGTCCTATGTAAATAGCAAATTCATATCCTAAGCATCCTACTCTAACCAAGCAACCCCTTGGGTGGACTTAGGTCAACCCTTCGGTTAGCTTAAAGTTGACCCAAAAGGGTAAAAACCCATTATGCACAAAATTACCAAGCCCAACCCATGCATTTCATTCTATAATCTCAATACAATTTTCCAAACCACTTCCCTAGCTAGCCATCGACTTGGCTTTAGTCCATTACATAGTAGAAAGGCTAAACTAGAACCCTCGAACACCCACCTTCTTGAAACTGACTACCTACTCCACTACCCTCTACAAAAATGAATCATTCAACATGAAAATATCATAAGCATTGTCCTTAATCAATCACAGCCATCTTGATGGCCTCTAATGTCTTAATAGGACTGGAGAGCCAAAATAAAAAGAGAACTCATATTCTAGTTAGATTCTTTCTCAATTCAAGTATAAAGTTCCTCGAGCTTCCCTGGTGAAAACTACATGTTCCCCTTCCATTTCCAAAGCATCCAGAGCCCTCTAAGTGGAATTTTTGAGAGAGCTTTGGTGAGAATAGGGTGGTGCAAACCCAACATTCCATCTAATTCATATGAGGGCTCAACTTTTGAGTAGATTATTTTCTTGTACCTATAAAAACTCATCAAGATCAAAAGCCCTATTGATAGGTCACTCTCCTGATGCATAACTCAAACATAAGATGAAAAGTTTAGGTGTCTAAGCCTTTTTAAAGTAAATTATTTATCCATGGGAATCTGAATGTTGGATTGATGATTTACATCATGGAGATCCCACTGGATAGTTTTGAATCAAATGCATTAACTCAAACTCCCTTGCTAATTATGTTTATATGGATGGTCAGTGTTTAGAGCTGAAGGTTGAAACTGAAATTAGAGTTGCCTATTTCCTCTATTTTTAATTCCACAACCCTGAATGTGTTAGTGAAAATCTTGTCCAACCTTCTCATGCCTTAGAGCATTGAATAATAGTTATTGATCTTAGATCAAACAACTATTATTTAATCTAAGCTAACACAAGGTATGCCGCATATTTAAGGATTGCATCAGAGTGTGTGTCAAGTCAACTACTAACCATTTAAATCACCTAAATAGGGAATTTTAATTAAAAATGGTAAGAATTTAAAAATTTATTTACTCTTGATCCATTGGTGTATGACCCCTCTATGGATTCAAAATAGAGAGCACTATTGGTGGGGCATTATGTTTTCTTTGAATTGATGTGGAAATATGCTTATATTTTCTTTCATATACAATTATTGAAAATTCATAAATACGCAAGTATACGCACCAAAACAACTAATAAATTAAGAGAGGAAATTATTGATCTCACGAGAAAGTGATCTACTTAATTAAAATTAAACTACTATAGTTTAATTTAAATACACAATTTATCCTACTAAAAGTAAAAAATGGATGTTTTCTAGTTTTTTTTCCATTTACTTGGAACTAATAAGAAAACTGCACACTAAAGGAAATTAAATATTTTGGACTAATGATTGCAGGACAACATAGTTTTCCTAATTAGACTCTTAATTTTAAATATGGATTAGAGCATATGCATCGCTTGATCTTTGTTGAGCTTGTAGGGGTAAAAAGGAAGATTTTAAAGGCATTCCTACAATTATACTATCTTCATAAAATCTAGAAACTTTAAACATGATAAGTCTAGGTATACCAACATTACATTTCAATAGTCCTAATTATTCTAATATTCCTTCGTCGAGGCTATATATCACACTAGAAATTAACTACACAAAGGGATATTATTTTCCTTAAATAAAGAACATGAGATTATAAAACATCTATAAAATAATCTAAAGCAAAAGAGTCTACATATGTACATACAAATTGTTTACATCATTTGCCCAAAACTTGAGATTTAATTATGCATGGATCACAAAGGATGCAAATTCATTTTCATTTCATTCATAATAAAAATATATATGAGATTGAATAAGATGAATGTCACCACTGCAAACATCATATGATATTCTCCACACTCTTCCTTCTTCACATAATATAATTATTAATACAGTAGAGGTCTTGCAGTTCCCTATCATCCTTAGACTTTACTCTAAGGGAAACTAAAGGAATAAATTATAAAGTATAATATTTAACTTAAATAATACAAGTTCCCAAACAAAATAACTAAAAATTTATTTATACATGTACATAAATGGATTCGTGCACTGCGGTGCTCGATAAGCTAGTGCTGTGGAAGTATAAATTGAACTAATGCCTCAATTCTATAATATTTTCTCTACTATAGTACTTTGTTGACTAGGCATTATTCCTGAGTGAGTCGATATGTCTTTTGATTGAACCAACACGGCTTTTCATTTTAGTAATTACTCCATCATTTGGCTAAAATAGCTATGAAATTCAAATTCCTGAGACTCCAATGCTTTAGTGTTAATTTATGGCATAACAGTGATGAATACTGCTATGACATTGACCTTGTCTCAATCAGGGCACTAAAATTGTTTTAATGAGGTTTGCTCTACAATGTTGTTGATGTCAACGTTATGACACTATACACAGGCACATTGCGGTTTTGTTCAAAACTTGTGAATTCTACCTTCTCCTGAATAATTTTGGCATAAACACAACTAAAATAAGATATAATTTTAACAAATTTTAAAAATAATACATAGTACATAATTTACTCTTAATAAATTCTCCTAGCTTAAACTTTTGCTTGCCTTCAAGCATTGGTGAGATCACCTAATGATTACTTAATAGCTAATATAAGAAACAATGGTTTATAATTACTAAAATATAAGACAATATAATATAGTCTAGAAGTAATTTGGAATGATAAAAGTTAAAGTTCTAATTTAAAAGGTCATAACAATTATCCCAATTATTTACCCTTACCATTGCTTGTATTGAACCTATCTACTCTAAGTGCATGTGAAAGATTGACTTCTAATTTTTAGAATTGAATAATACTTTATCTTGGAATTAATTGGGCTTTCAGTTAAATTAGAAGTTTAGTAGTATACAATCATATGTATTATTTCACTTATTTTATCCTATTATATTTAAGTATTAGGATTCTTTAGGACTTGAGCTTCAATAGATACCAATTTTTTAATGCACTCAACTCTTTTTTTTTCTTTTTCATATTTCCTATTATGATTTTTCATATATTTTCACTTTTGTATAATTATAAAATGCATATTAATGATTTTTAATATCAATTTAGCTTTCAACCTCCTATAAACCTAATAGACTTAATGTCTGTATTTAAAAAGGTCACTAATTTCATATTTATGATTATTATGATCTTCCTAATTTTAGCTATCCACTTCTTTTCCATAAAATCAATTATTCATTCTTCAATTCAGTAGTCAGTGTATTCCTATTTAGTTTCTAAGTTTAGAATAAGTTAATAGCGTAAGTGATCTATATTTGTTAATTATTTAAATATTGAAATTATGAGTTATTATACAATTTTTAATTAAACTATCATATTGGGAATTATTATTATCTTAATTTTATATAGTTCTTAATTATCATCTTTATTCAGGCTAAATAAGTAATCAAAGTGCAAGCTAGTGCTACGCAGAAGACAATTTTTAATAGTTAAGCATAAATAGTTTAGGAAATTAAATTAAATATAAATAATAGAATAAGTAAAAACTGAACATAAATTGATATGCCTTTTCATTTAATAATAAAAGCTAAAGTTAATGAATACAAACTACTAAAAATAGTAAAGATAACTAGTGCTTAAAGTGCTAATCCAAATATTTCCACATATAAGACCAATTATCATTATTTTTATCATAATAACAACTAATAGCCACAATCACAACTCAACATTATAAAAACATCACATCACATCATCACGGGATCTCCCCAAGCAAAATAAATAAATAAATAAATAGTTAGCTACACCCACTACTTTCTTTCACTTAGAAGCCCGCCAAGATCAACCAAAAGAAAACAAGTCATCAAAATCAATCAGAATCACAATCATCATCATCATCATCCATGACAGGTAGGTGCCAAACAAGAGGATCATACACAAGATTAGGAGGGAACTACAACTGATCAGGGTGCTATATAAATGGACTACTAATGAACATATTAACCAAAGAATTTTTAAAATTAGAACTATATTGGAAGTTTTTATCATGATGATCCATATAGTGAGCAACCCTCATCTTCATCTCATCTTGACTCTACTTTTAATCATCAAAGAAGTCTAGCGCACCATTCATTTAGCTTTTTAATTTAGGCACCTACTCACCCAAAGACATAGAAGTCCTAGAACTCCTACTGCTAGGCCTACTCTATACCCTGGGCTCCTTGGACCCTCCTCCAGATTTTTTAAAGCTCTCAATTTTTCTTTTAGTATGGGAAGAACTAGTAAAAAACTATTATTCATTCTGATCACCCCTCACACTAACTCTAATATATAAAGAATAAATAAGATAAGGATGCCCCAAGCCCAAAGAAGCAGTACCCTGTATAATGTAATTCGAAGAAGAATATACAAGCTTTCCTACATCTATACAATAGTTAAGCTAAATTTCATAGTTAAGCATGGAACAATCATTTGATCACATCACTAATATTTTTTCTTTGCAAGAGATATGTACAAAAAAAAAAAAAATAATAAACCAAGCTTTAGATGTTTGGGATAGAAGAAATGATGCAGGAAAATTGACAAATTTATTCTCTCTCCTTTCCTAACTAGCTCTACTATTGGGTCCACACAAAACTCATAACAACTCCTTAGGATCATAAGGTGCTAAACTAAATTTGGTGTACTCATTAAATTCAAAATCTGGAAGTTTGTAAAGGCAATTGATAGCAACATAGTAATAAGGAACCCACTTTCCTCTCCCAAAACACTTACGGTCTATGGCCTCCTTCCCATTTGCAAAATAATCTTTAATAAAATTTATAATGGTGTCTCGAAGCTCCTCACAAGATTACTACCAACCTCAGCTTATTATTATTTGCAAAACTACAACACGGGCTTTGAAAGTCACGCTCCATAATCAACTATTTTTTTACTGTAATCAAGCTATGACATTGATCAACCTCAACATATATGAATCTAGTTATGCCATAGGATGATGAAGATCACTTCTTTTCTCTAAACATTTAATTGGCTATTGTATAATAAGCATAAAAAAAAAATTGTTGGGACTTAAATAAATCAAAGAGAGGAAACTTAGTAAGTAATATAAAACTCGCACTCCTATATATAATCATGAAAAGAACAGTGACACTAAACAGACAAATGTTGCGATACTTAAGGACACACAAAATGATAGAGAGCCACTCAGACAAATGCAATAGTAGTAATGTACGCATAGTGCTATGGAGAAGACATTTGAAAATAAAGTGCCAGCTTTTTGATTAGGGTAACACAATAAAACTTGACATGTACGAGCACTACAACACTCATACGAACTATAATTTTATACTTTAATTGTCATAATATTGATTTTGACTAATGCTACAGTGCTGGCAATAGTTATTTGCAAAGTATCATATTGCAAATGTTTTGAAATTATGGCTTATTCAGCTGCAGTGCCATAATAACTATATATATATATAATAGGAAAAAAAGTGTTGGGACGTTCAAAATGTGGAGGTGTAATCTAGAACATTTCTTTATGACTTACGTGATGCATTATTATTTTTTAATGTTACTATCCTTTAAAAGAAAATGTTGTGGTGCTTCGAAACATAACACTGCAACACTAGTTCAATTTCATCATATTTATTCTTTCTTAAGAAAGTTTTAATAACTTTGTCAAAATCAATATTAATTACTTTTCAAAAATTAAACCACATAGACATATAAGAAAATTCTAAACATATTAGAAAAATATTAATGATAAAATAGAAAAAAAGATAAAAGCATAGAAAAGTATTGGATTTGCCTCCCAATACAATGCTAAATTTATAGTCTTGTATATATACATATCAATTTCTAGTAATGATCCAAGGGGTCTACAACTTAAAGATACTATATGCTGCTTAATTGAGTTTTCAAATTTTTTTTTGAAGCAGCCTAGACTTTGCAACTAGATTCCAAACTGAATAACAACCTCTTCCAAAAGATATTTGCTTTCTCTGAATTGATTGTTTTGGTTAAAATTTAGATGATACGGAGGTCTAGGATTTCTTATAGGTTATTGAGGATTATTTTAATTTTCTCATTTATTTGATTGATCTGTTTTCCACAAATCATTAACACTAATATTATTTTCCCAACTAACATTATGGTGATTCCTCTAACTTGGATTGTACATATTAGAATAGGGATTATTTTACCTTCCGATGAAATTTACATTTTTAATACCTAAAGCACAACTATCATCAATAAAATTTCCATCATGCTCTTCTAATTACATGGATAATCATGATCCTAAACTAATTCTAATAGTATCTAACTTTTTAGAAGTTGTAGCTCCCTATAAAGTTAAAATAGATAATGGATTTGATTCATACACACTGGCTACTCTCTTAGGATTCACTTTATTAGAAGGCCATTGGAAATTCTTTGTAGCTATTTCTTATATTAATTTATATGCTTTTTCAATTAGCTTAGATATTAAAGATTCTCCAACTGCTGCATTTATGATTGAACTAAGGGATCATACCAATCAATCACAAAAAGTATGAATAACCAACCAATTGGGTAAAGCATGGTGAGCTCATTTCCTAAGCAAGTATACATGCCAGATAGAGCAATAATGTGATAGATAAGAGTGTCGACCTCATGAGAATGTTCATTGCATTACTGCAATTAAACTACTACTTTTTAATCTAATTGCACAATTTATCATAGAAAAAGGGAAAATGGATGTTTTTGTGCTTTTACCATGTAATGGGGACTTGCAAGAAAATTGGATATTAATGAAAATAAAAAAATTTGCACTAGTGGCCAAAATAACATTGTTTTTAGTGACATCTTAATTTTAGATTTGGATTAGAACATACTTATCCTTAGATCTTTGTTGAGCTTATAGGGGTAAAAAGAGAGATTTTGATGGCCTTCCTATAATTATACTATCTTCACAGAACCTAAAGAGTTTAACATCCTATGTCTAGGGATATCAAAATTCCATTTCAATACTCCTAATTGTTCCAATATTATTCCATCGAGGCTATATATCACATTAAATATTAACTACACATGTGGCCATTGTATGCATTAAATGAAGATCAGAAGATTTTGAAACCATCTTTGAAATATTTTAAAGCATAAGAGTCTACATTAGTATTTACTATGTGTTTATATCATTATCTCAAAACTAGAGATCTAATTACACTTGGAAAACAAAGGATGCAAACTCATTTCCTTTTTATTTTTATTAAAAAGATATAGTAGATTGAATAAAGATAAATATCACATAGCATAATCAATTGATATTCTATAAAGTACAAGGCTCTATTGAAATGATAAAACTCCTTAAACAAAATAACTGAGAAATTATTCATACAAGTATAGAAATGAATTGAAGTTCCATGGTGCTCAATAAGATAACATTAAGGTTGTGTAACTTGAACTAGCACAACAACGATGAAATTTTACTCTACTATGGTGTTAGGCTAACTTGGTATGATTTTTGGATGAACTAATGAGACTGTTGGCTGAACTTGCATGGCTTCTAAGACTAATAGTACTCCACCATAAAATTACAAAAGTTGAGCACTTTTGCACTTGAATGTTTGGTTCAGCACTGTGGCATTTTTTATAATTAGTACTCTGGCATTCAAATTCCAGAGACTCTAGTGCTGTGGTGCTAATTCCTAGTATAGCTTCACTGTGTAGCACTGTGGTGTTACCTTGTCTCTTCTAGGGTGCTGAAATTTACTAAAATTCTTGAGAAGCCATCGCTATAATGTTAAAATTTGGTGCTGGGATGTTGTAGATATTTTTGTTGCCCTGTCATACATGTGGGCGCTACGATGCCATTCAACATTTATTAAGTTTGCCTTCTCTTGAATATTTTTATACAAACATAGCTAAAATACATATTTTAATTGATTTTAAACATAATAAATAATACACACTTAACACTAAAATTTAATGAGTAATTTCTTGAGGCTAGTAGTTCAATATGTTTTTTGTAAGTTATTTAATATAACAAATTATAATTATTTGATAAATACATAAGTTTTAGCTCAAATAAACATTAAATACTATGGGAGGATTCCTTGGATATTTTGAGCATTCCAGCATTTTTTCAAATGAATTGAGGGTATACTTTGCCTTCATCAAAATTTCAAGTTCTAGGGCAAGATTTTAGCCTAGAAATTTAAATTGCCGAAATTAAGAATCCATAGAGTATTTATGAATAAATATTAACCCAAATCCAAGCCATGGTGAGCCTTAGGAAATTTATTGAATAGTTAGGATTAGATAACTTTGGAATGACTTAGAAATTGAACCTCTCATCCAAATTCCTTCAAACAATCACCATGTGGTACCTATGTTTTCTTGGACTTGTAGATTTTATTTGGTGGAGGTTTGAGTCATTTTGTCATCCAATTAATAAACCTTAAGATAAGAACCATGTAGGGGCATAAATTCACCTTAATTTTTTTAGAAATTCATCATTAATTCTAAAAAATCATAAAATACAAACTAAATCACATTGGACTCGTAACAAACCCTACAAGCTATAAATATTAATCACACATTTTTGTTATAGACCTAAACTAATTTAATATAAGTTTAAACAATAATTTTTAATTAAGTTGGAAAAATCATAAAAAATAAAATTGATTTTAAATGACTTCAAATTTGGATCAAAATTATTATATTTTATCCTTAGTATAAGCCAAAAATTTCATTAAATTTGGATATCATTTGGTTTATATAATCTTGAAGAAATCCTATATAATATACGAAAGAAAAATTTAGCATAAACATTTAATTCTTTCCAATGGAAAATTTTATAAGGTTCACAAGTTTCAATCAAACTTCAGTACACACGTCATAAGTTAATTGTTCATGGATGAATAACTTAAACATAAATAAATTAAAAAAATTAACATATTTTTTATGCAAAGTTTAACTTAACATAACATATCTTACGACCAAATTTAAACAAACTCTCAATAGAATAAGGGATCATAATACATCAAATGTATTGATAACAATTTATTTTAGAACTTATTTAGCACATATAAAGATAATAAATTCTTACCTTAAATCACAATTATAACACTAAAATAAATTTCTAATAAAATGTTTGACATATTTCAACTTAAACATAAATAAAATATAATTTGATATAAAGTTTTGAAAATCTTTATAAAATTGGTTATTTATCCAAGGATAAAGGAACCAAAAGTGAAGAACCATCTCCCATTTTAGTAGATTTTTTTCTTCTGCAATCCCTTATGGAGGATGATTGTGTTATAACTCGAGAATTGGTAAAGAAACATTTTTTATATAAAAAGACTTGCATCATACGTAGGATTGGAATTCTATGATGTTATTGATGGATACAAACCCTTGTTTGTATTAAATAGCACTTACCACATTGGACCTTATACTTTATCAATTTATGTATAACATAATATGTTCACTTTTGTGTGAACTAGAACTCTAGTATTTCTAGGATTTTTTTTTCATGTGATGATGCTTCCCTAGATTTTTTTTTCTTTTAGGAATAAAAAATTTTCTTCTACTCATAATAAAATATATAAATGTAGGAGTAATAATATAGCTTGATAATCAATTTAGAGAGTAAGTCGAGAACCAACTAGTGTCTTATTATGCATATAAAATTATTATTCTCCTTCTTTAGCTCCTCTCTTCTCTCAGGTGGAAGTGAAAGTTTGAGAAGTTTGTTAAACCTCAAATAACTACTCTGAGGCTCAGCAAGAGGGGGGGGGGGGGGGGGGGGGGGGGGGGGGGGGGGGAGTGAATTGATAATATATAAATCCTAAGCAGGAAATATATATTTTTTGTAAATTTTTCAAAACCTTGAAATTAATAATTTGAATACCCAATTCAAAAGCTAATAAAATAACAATAATTAAAGTACTGATGATTAAATTCTAATTAATACAACATAACATTAATATCAGATTTTACCAAGTAATCATCAACAAAAAACTAAATGCAAAAAGTAAAGTGCTAAAAATGAAAATGCACCAGAAATTTTGTAGAGGGTTGGTCAGCCTTGAACTACGTCCACCCCCCTGAGTCCTCCACTCTCAGAATTATACTAACAAAAAGTGACTCCTTTTGAGCCCAAAGCAAGGTGAAGAAGCCTTTATAGACTCACTTTCACCATACCTGATGCGGCGGAGTTTTGAAAGCTATATCACCTCCTCTGATGATGGCATGGAACCTTGAATCATTTTTTCCCTCCAGAAGAAGGCAGAGAACACTAAATCCTTTCACTTCATCCTGGAGATGGTAGAGAATTAGAATCCTTTCATAGGAAGAGAACCATAAATCCTTTTTCTCTCTCTTGGAGAAGGTAGAATACCTCAAGGACTTAACCTAGAAGCCTCTCTCCCAAGAGAGCCTTCAAGAACTCACCAAGGCCATAGGAGGAGCATGATGTAGCTATCCTGGAGATACTGTGTGATCCCCTCACACTCCTTCTCCCTCATTCTCAACCTCACCTTCTCCTTCCTCTTAAACCCTGTATTTCTTTTAAAAGCTTCTCCTTAAAGTACCTTTAATAGTCACATAATCCTATCTTATTTGAAGGAGATTCTTAAAACATTGCTTAATTATTGGGCTTCAAGAAACCCTAAAAATTCATGTTGGCTTCCACTTTTCATACAATACAATTGTACTTTATATATTACAAACATTTAAAAAACTAGACTTGTCCATTATGATGTAAATAGTTATTCAGACGAACTGTTTAACTTTTTAATCACATCATACAGAGTGATCCAAAGATTATATAGTATGATCTGTTAGCTTTCTCTCTATTTGTACAAGATGATTCTTGGGATGATTAGATATCATCTCTATCAATCATCCCATACTTCTATCATCAATAATATGTTAAGTTGATTTTAAAAGGATCATCTAGTAAGATATGAATATCATATATTATGATTAGTTCAAAAATCAAGATTTTGTTCAGTATGATCTTTGGGAGGACCAAATTTCACTTTTTTAATCATACGGTATGATCAATATCATATAGTAAGATCAAGATCGTACAATACAAACAAGATCGTACAGTACAATATATAATAATTAATTAAAATATGATTTGATTGACTAATTATGATGGTTAATTTTAGTAATATTTTATATACCGTATGAATTAGATCGTACAGTCTAATTAGTTCAAAATTCAAAATTTAAATATATTACTTTATTTATCCAACATTTATGGTTTTCATATTGGAATGAATCATACAGTTTGATCCATATCATATATTATAATTACTTCATAAAAACTAATTGTTCAATTATTCGTTAAGCCCATTCTTTCTATACTAATCATACAATACAATTGTAAGTCCTACAATATGATAAGCATAAAAAATTTTAAATTTAATTTTTTTAGTTCTCCTGTAAGTGTGCACGATCACCCAATTGCATACACTCTTATGTGGCCACTCTCAAGAAATAAAAAAATAAAGAAAAAAAGTATATACTTTGTTTACTTCATATTCCTTTTCAACCCATTCTTGAGCTTTTAGTAGCCTTGAGTAGATTATGTCTTACCTGCAATATTAGTGCTCAGAGATATAATAAATATCTAAAATATTTATTTAGAAAAGAAATAATTTAGTTAATAATATTTGTTATTATTAAAATTATAGACTAGGGATCCTTGAATGTAACAATCTTACCCTTTTTGATGATGACAAACAATATTAATTGATAGATAAGAAAAAATTCTTTTCTCCTAAGCTCTCCCTCACTAGGTGATATATATAAAAATTAGTGGTTGCATTTTTTTAATGAAAGATAGAAAAAAAATAAACTAATAGAAAATAAAGTAATCAAACATTGGATTATATTAAACTGAAACATACAACTAAACATACATTTTCTCTCCGTTTTGACATCACTAAAAAGAGGAGGAACACCAAACAAAGTGAACAATACAAGAAATTAAAACAATAAAATATAACAAACAAACACTAGAAATAAAATGGATCCTGATTAGGTAGTGGTGGTTCTTGAAAGTATTTATAGATAGAGGTGAAATGATCTTCTATATTGGAAAACTTTTCTCTAAGTATCCAATGTCTTCCTCATGTAGTTGTTCTTGTTGTTGGATATGATAGTACAGTCAATTTTCTAATCAATCGAGCTGCTAAATTATGTCTTCCTTAGGGTAGGCAGGGTAGGTAGGTATATGTGTTGGCATTGGTGGTGGTGCAGGTCCACCTGCAGGAGTAGCTTCCCCTTCTTCAACAAAATTAGGCTCATCATGCTTGTACCCCCGAAAAAAAAGAATATGGAAGGAGGTATACGTATAAAAAATGGGAAGATTATTGGGATGATGAGGATAATTGATTTGGTATTTTTTTTTGAAGACAGACCTTTGAAAGTGCTCTAATACCACTTGAACATTAATTAGGGATGTTAAGCCCTATTAAACTAGCCCAAATCTAACCAAGAAGGGGAGGGGGGAATTAGTATTTTAAAAATTTCTTATTGAAAACTACAATCTTAAACCAAGCCAAAATTCACCTCCAGAAAATCGAAGTGTAGAAATTAAATGCAAAAAAATAGTATGATAAAACACATAGAGATTTATAGTGGTTTGGTTAACTTGACCTAAGTCCACTCTTCAGAGCATGTCCTCCAGGTATTACACTAAACTCAGTGATTCTCCTTTTGCTCCCACAACAATGTGGAGAAGCCTGTACTAACCTCCTTTCCACCAACACTGGTGAGGTAGAGAACCCAACTCCTTTTGCTTCCACCTAAAGTAGGTAGATAACCCAACTTATTTTACTTCCTCCTGAAGCAGGCAGAGAACCCGATCAATCACTAAAGTGTACCTCTCTAGAACTACCAAGGAATAAGGGATGATGACCAGAGAAGATGACTCAGATCCTTGCTTGGAGCAACTTTTGTAAAAACCCTCACAAACTCCCCTTCATAAGATTCTCTCTCTCACTCACTTACTCTCCCTATCCTCTTGGCTCTCTCAAGTCAAGATAGCAACAAAAGATACTATCTTGGGTAAACAAGATGTCTTATATAAAAGAGCTTCAGATTTGCTCTTAATTATAACAAATCGATATTATCATCCAGAATAATCGACCGATCATCCTGTATAATCAGTACAAATTCAGCTCAATTAGTTAGGATAATCTGGGAGAGTCTGGATGATTAAAAGCTTCCTTTGTTCATATTATCTAGGATGATAGGATATCATCCTATATGATTAGTTCATGTCATTGAATATTATTTAAACCATTGCCCTGGATGGATGTCTGGATGATAAAAAAATGGATGATTAGTATTAAATAATATATATCATTCAGAATATCGCCTTGGTAGTTCAGGATGAAACTAGGGTTTATTTAACTGATCATCCTGGATAATCCTGCGATCATCCTGGATGATCCTGCGATCATCCATGATGATAATCAAGCCTTATTTGATTTTCTTAATTACCAGAATAATTTAGACATAATTACACTATATTATCCAGAACGATGTCCTGGATGTTGTCCAAAAGTAAAAGATGCCTAAATAGATCTGGCGGCTGATTCTTTTTTATTTGATCCTATAACCCTATACGATGCTAATATCATCCAGGAAGATTTGCTTAATTGCAGCTTCCTTAACTAGGATGCCCTAATTAGGTTTTCTATTTTTAACTGATCGTCTAAGACAATTTTTGGATCATCCCGGATGATGTGATCAAAAATAAAAAATGTTAAAACAGTCAAAAATTTTCTCCCAAGTGTGTGTGTGCAAGGTTAATTAGTATCAGGACCTACATTGCTACAATGGACTCAAAAAAAGATAAAAGACACTTGACGTACATTACAAGCTGACTCAGTCCTAATCTACCTAATCTTGAGCTTGTTTGATTTGTAATTTGATCTTGTGGACATGAAATGTTAGTAGGCAAGATAGTCGCAGAAAAATAAAAGCATCAGTAATATTTGCTATCATTAAAATTATATTTCTGAATTCAGATTCGCAATAATCTCCCCATTTTTTATGATGATAAAGAATCAAAACTAAATAAAATACAAACAAAAGTAAAATAGTATGATGAAACAAGTCAAACATTACCCATACCCCCCCTTTTGACATCATAAAAAGGACGAGAAGACTAGAAAAGAAAAGAAGAACAGAAGACGAAAAAGAAGAATGAAAGAAATTTTTTTTTGATCAAAGCATGAATATGATAAATTCTCTATGTGATTATATTAAAAATTTGTAAGAACTATGAGTTAACATCATCAAATTTGAAAAATGGTAGAATAATTGATCTTGTTAGCCTGAGCTCAGACTTCTCTCAGGGCGAATTGTCTTTTGAAAGCAAAGATCTAACTCAGAAAAAATCAATTGGATAAGAAAAAGAGATCCGTTCAAAATATGGTTTCAAAAAAATATCTTATAAAATAATATATCAAAGTAATCAGTCACAATCATTAATTTTGAAATCAAGCCTTTGAAAATATCATGTGACACATAAATTCTTCTAAGATTTAAAAGTTTGAAAGAGAAGAAAGCTTGCTTTTGGTTGGCTCATTTTATACTTCTTGTTCAATTGATTGATGCACTTTGCGCATCTTTTGATTTTTGATAAACTTTGTATATCTTTTAAATTTTTTTAGGCGGCCATTGCGCATCTTTTCATTTTTTTTCTTTCTCGAACTCATTTTATGCCCTTGACATTTTTTACAAGTTAGATCCCTTTTGAAACTCTTAAATACTCTCAGTTGTGAGACTATCTTCCAGATATTAGAGAAGAAAAAATTACTTTCTAATATAAGGAAGAATAAATCACAAAACAAAATCAAATTCATATCATAAATGTAATGACCAGATTTCAAAAAATTTAAAAGTAATATAAAGACTTGGACATTATATATATAAGATAGATTACTGCAGTAAGATAGAAAAGATCTTAATCGTAAAGTCCAATTATTAATTTGAGATAGACTTTTGCTTAGAAGAAAATTACACTACTAAAAGAGGTTAGAGGAAGGAAAATAATCAGCAGTGTTTCTCCTTTTAACTAATTGAGAAATGTCAAACATTGACTTCAAATTTTTTTTAAAAAAAGGCAGAAAATATCATTTAAACAATAATCACAAAGAAAAAGAAAGAAAAACTAAAGCAAGTAAAAAGTGAAACAAACAAAAGACTAAAAAAATAACAACAAATAACAAAACTAAAAATTTAGAATTCAGTAAACATAAAGTTCATGCATTTATGTAAATAACACCCAATCTGGTCCTTAAGATGCTAAAAGTGTCAAAATCCAGTGGTTTAGTAAAGATGTTAGCTAGTTGATTCTCAGTTGTCATATGGGGAAACTCAATGTCTCCTTTGTTCAAATGGTCTCTAATAAAGTGATGTCTTATGTCAATGTGTTTGATCCTTAAATGTTGGATAGGATTCTTAAAGATGTAGATGGCACTAGTGTTATCATGGAGAATTGAAATTATGACTATATGTAATCCTAAATCAAGATTTTATTGCTTTAACCAAAGAACTTGGGCTACACAACTCCCTAAGGCAATGTACTCAGCTTCAGCAATGGAAAGTGCAACAGAATTTTATTTTTTATTAGATAGGAGACTAAAGTCTGTCTTATGAATTGGTAAGTCCCATAAGTGCTCTTTTTATCCACCATGCATCCTACAAAATCAGAATCAAAATATTCAATAATCTCAAAAGAAGTGCTATGCCTAGGATACCAGATTCATAATTTTGGGTCCCTAAGAGATATCTAAGAATTCTCTTAATTACAGTCAGGTGAGATTCTTTAGGATCAACTTGAAATCTAGTGCAGAGATAAACACTAAACATTATATTAGGTCGATTAGTATACATGTAAAGAAAAGATCCAATCATCCATCTGCACTTCTTTTGATCAACAAATTTTCCATTTGAATCCTTATCCAACTAAACACATAAGGTCATTAGAGTATTTATTAGCTTGGCTTTATCCATTTCATATTTTTTTAAAATGTCCATTATGTACTTTGATTGATTTAGAAAGTTTCAATCATCCAATTATTTTATACTAAACCCCAAAAAATAGGACAACTCTCCAATCATTCTTATCTCAAATTCCTTACTCATTGTTTTTAAAAAATCATCACATAGCCTTTTATCAGAAGATCTAAAAAGTATATCATCAACATAGATCTGAACTATGAGTAATTCATCTCCTACTTTTCTCAAAAAAAGGGTGGTATCTATGCTCCCCTTAACAAACTCCCTCTCAAGTAAGAATGTGCTAAGCCTCTCATATCAAGCTTTGGGTGCCTGTTTTAATCCATACAAGGCCGTTTTAATTTAAAAACAAGATTTGTAAACTGGGAACTCTCAAAACCTTGGGGTTGCTTCACAAATACATTCTCTTTTATTATCCCATTTAAAAAGGCACTCTTGATGTCCATTTGGAAAAGCTTAAATCCCTTATAACATGCAAAGGCTAGTAGTACTCTAATGGCTTCCAATCTAGCTACAGGAAAAAAGGTCTCCTCAAATTCAATCCCTTCTATTTGGCTGTACCCCTTAGCCACCATTCTCGCCTTATTCCTATCCACCACACCAGAATCATTCATCTTATTCTTAAAGACCCATTTGGTTCGCACTACACTTTGTCTCTTTGGTCTTTCTACAAGCGTCCAAACATCATTCCTAATAAATTGGTTTAATTTCTCTTGCATGGTTAAGATCCAAAACTCATCAAACAAGGCTTAATTGATGTTAGTGGGTTTAGTCATTGAGATAAAGGTAGAGTGGTTCACTTCCTAAGTCCATGCCTAGTTTTAACAACTTTAGAAGAGTCTCCTAAGATCAGTTCTTTAGGATGACTCAAAGAATATCTCCAATCTCTAGGCAAGGTGTGTGTAGGTTCAATCCTTTCCTCCAGATTTGTATTTTCTACTCCTTGGGTAATCTCAACTACTCCTTTAGTGTTTTGGGGCTCTACCCTCTTCTCCAAATCTTTAATTCCTTAAGGTAATCTTTCCAACATCATCTTCATCCTCAACTCTAGACTTCTTAAGATTGGATTCATCAAACACTTCATGAGTAGTCTCCTACACCACAAATGTCTTTTTATTAAATATCTTAAAGGATTTTCCAATACTTGAATATCCTAAGAATACTCCTTCATCAGATTTTGGGTCAAATTTTCCTAAGTGTGACTTCCCATTATTAAGAATGAAAATCTTACAGCCAAAGACATGGAGGTGGGAAATGTTGGGTGTCCTACACTTAAGGATCTCATAGTGTGTCTTATCAAGTTTGACTTTAACATTCACCCTATTCAACATATAATAAGCTCTATTTACTACTTCAGCCCAAAAGTATTTTAGAAGTGAATACTCAATAAGCATGGCTCTAGCGGCTTCAACTAAGGTTTGGTTCTTCCTTTTAGCTACCCTATTCTGCTGAGGGGTCCTAGAAGCTGAGAAGTTGTGATTAATCCCCTTATCCTCTCAGA
The DNA here is from genome assembly GCA_016618105.1 of Dendrobium huoshanense. NCBI lineage: Eukaryota > Viridiplantae > Streptophyta > Magnoliopsida > Asparagales > Orchidaceae > Dendrobium > Dendrobium huoshanense. The sequence continues at coordinate 19,124,918 of CM028351.1, read as the reverse complement.
AGTCTCCAAATATCTCATTTTTAAACTCTCCCCTATGGTTACTATGGATGGTCAAGATCTCATAACCGAGCTTCTTATGAATGTAAGTGAAGAAGGATCTAAATTCATTAAAAGACTCACTCTTATGTGATAAAATTTTAATCCAAGAGAACTTCAAGTATTCATCGAAAATAAAAAATTCATAGACTTTCCCCCCTATGCTAGTAGTGCTAATGAGTTCAAATAGATCCATGTGAAGGACTTCTAAAGGTCTAGAGGTGCTAATATCCTTAATGGAATGAAAAGATGATTAGACTTGCTTCCCTAGTTGGCATGCATCACACAGGCGGCCTTTAGTGAACTTAAGCTTGGGGACACTCTAACTAGGTCTTTTTGGATCACTCTCTTAAAGATTTTCATACTGGCTTGACATAACCTCCTATGCCACAACCATGACTCATCAGTAACTATTTTTAAATAAAATGAAATAACACATTCAATATTATTTAAATCAAGCATGTAAATGTTATTGATCCACTTTCTCTGCAAAATAGTGTTGTTATTCAAGCTAATAATGCAAGTATTTGCCAAAATTTTTATGATGAAGCCCTTATCGCACAACTGACTGATGCTTAGTAAGTTGTGTTTGAATCCATCTACAAGAAAAAATATTATTAATCAAAAGGTTCTTGGAGTTTCCGATTATACCTATGCCACCACTTTCTTGGTGGTGTTCTCTTCAAGAGTGACCTTGCCTCCAGCCCTGGCCTCCAGCAAAATGAATTGGTTGGCATCTTCAGTCATGTGATGTGAGCATCTGATTTTCATGTAGCACATACTGTCATGAGGCCTCTGTAAGATCAAGCCTATAAATTCATCAAATGTCAGATTTAGGAACCCAAATAAGTTTAGATCCCTTCTTATGAAAAGAAGAATGCAATGTATATATGTTATGCTATGAATCATGCAATTTGGATCTCCACACCCAATGTGTACTATGATGAATAATGCAAGTGTGTAAAATGTGTCCAAGCATGCCACAAGAAAAATATCTAACACCAAGAAAAGGGTTTACTAATCTTTTTAAGTTATACTTCCTTTTCTTAGGTTTTAAAACTTTTAGATCAGGTGTGAGTGTAGGCTTATTTTCCTCAAGTGCTTTTAATTTAGCTTTAAAGATCGAGTTAACACTGTCTAAAGTCGCCTTATCAAACTTCAAATTGTGCTCTCTACTTTCAGCTTCATCAATATATATTTTAAAATCAATTTCAAGTGAGGTGTAGGATACTTCCAATGAATAATGCTCAATGATCAACTCAAAATGCTTTTTATTTAACTCATCAAACTCATCAAGTAATAACATGTGATTTCCATCAATTATAGAGTGATCTTTAAATAAAACTTCATACTCTATTTACAAATTTAAAAATTCCAATTTCAAACTAGCATGCGAATTCTTATGTTTCCTATATGATGTATAAATTTTATCAGAAACTTCATGTAATTATTCGTAGTTTAGTTTGCATACCTCTTCTTAGTCAGACTGACTAAGATGATTGTCTGCCTTCAAGCACAAGTTTATAGTTTCTTCCTCAGCTTCAGTCTCAAGGGAGTCAGATGCATAATCCACCCAGAATGCCTTTTGGAATTACTTCTTGTCTTTCCTGAACTTGGGTTTCTCCTCACCCTTATCATTGCTTATTTGAACCTTAAGTGTAGGGCATCGGCTTTAACATGTCCCAGCTTCCTGCATTCAAAATAAACAATATTAGAAGAACTTTTTAAATTTTTGCTATCCTTATTTTTTTTCCACTTTTGATGGTGCTTCTGATTTTTTCTTAGAAAGCTTTTGAATTGCCTATTAATTAATGTAACATCATAGCTTTCAAACCCAGAAGAATAGTGTCTATGTTGTTTGCCTTCAACACCACATTATTCTCCTTCTTTCTCTCATATGCTTCAAGGTTTCTTTGATTCACCCCTTGCTCTTAAGCAATGAGTGATCCAAGTAAGTTATCCATCGAATAAGTATTCAAATCTTTAGATTCAGTAATTGTAGTAATCTTAGCATCAAAGGAAGAAGGCAAGCATCTCAAAATTTTTTTAACTTTTTCATAATTCATGGGTTCTCTCATACAGTGAGGTGATAATTTGAGTAAACCTAGTATATATGTATAAAATCGATTTAGTAGGTTTAATACAAAAAAGTTTGTAGTCATGGAATAAAATATTCAACCGAGATTACTTAACTTCATTTGTTCCTTCATAAGTAATACACAATCTATTCCAAATTTCTTTACTAGTAGCAAAATTTGAAACTCACATATAATCTTCTAATTTCAAAGAACAGAACAAATAATTTAAACATTTTATATTAAGTTGTGCTAAATTCTTATCATCAAAAGTTCATTCAATAAAAGGAAGTTCCATTTTAATGCCATTAATTTCACGTGACGGAGGTGAATAACCTTTTTTAACAAGCATCTATATATGACAGTCAATCAATTATAAAAATGTAAACATGCAAGTTTTCCAAAAATCAAAATGAATATTATCAAACAAAGGTGGTCGGGTAATAGAATATCCTTCTGAAGTATTACGATTACCTAAATTAGCCATGGATCAAAATTCAAAAGTTTTTAGAAACTTGATTTTATGAATCCCACTTTGATACCACTTGAAAGTGCTCTAATGCCACTTGAAAGTTCATTAGGGATGTTAATCCCTCGTGCACAAACCGAAGCTAACCAAAAGAGGGGGGGGGGGGGGAATTGGTATTTTAAAAATTTATCAATAAAAAATACAATCCTAAACCAAACCAAAATTCACCACAAGAAAATCAAAGTACAGAAATTAAATGTAGAAAAATAGTAAGTAGAAATACACAGAGATTTATAGTGGTCCGGTCAACTTGACCTACGTCCACTCCCTGGAGCCTCTCCTCTGGGTATTGCACTAAACTCAGTGACTCTATTTTTGCTCCTACAGTAAGGCAGAGAAGCCTGTACAAACCTCCTTTCCACTGACACCGGTGAGACAGAGAACCCAACTCTTTTTTCTTTCTCTAAAACAGATAGAGAACCCAACTCCTTTTTCTTTCTCCTGAAGTAGTCAAAGAACCTGATCAATCACTGAAGTAGACTTCTCTAGAACCATCAAGAAATAAGGGATGACGATAAGAGAAGATGACTTAGATCTTTGCTTAGAGTAACCTTTGTGAAACCCCTCACAAACTCCCCCTCCTATGATCCTCTCTCTCTCCCTTTCTCTCCCTCTCCTCTTGGTTCTCTGAGGTCAAGACAATAACAAAAGATATAATCTTGGATAAATAAGAGGTCTTATATAGAAGAGCTTTAGATTTGCTCTTAATTGCAACAAACCTATATTATCATCGAGGACGATCAGTCGATCATCCCGTACGATCAACCGATCATCTCGTAAGATCAGTATAATTTTAGCTCAATCAGCTAGGATTATTTGAGAGAGTCTAAATGATTAGAAGGTTCCTTTGTTAAGATCATCTAGGATGATATGATATCATCCTATACGATTAGTTCAAGTTGTTGAATATCATTCAGACCATCGCCCTGGATGGATGTCTAGACGAAGAAAAAATAACTTGATCGTCCAGGATGATCTCACGATCGTCCGGGATGATTAGTATAAAATGATGAATATCATCCAGAACATCAACCTTGATGTATGTCTGGATGATGAAAGAAATAACTAATCATCTAGGATGATATAGGATGATCTCGGAAGATTAGTATAAAATAATACACATCATCCAAAGCATTGCCTTAGTAGTCCAAGATGAAACTAAGGTTTGTTTAATTGATTATCCTTGATGATCTTGTGATCGTCCAAAATGATATGATCGAGCAATCAAATCTTAATTGATATCTTAAATTATCAGATTAATTTAGGCATAATTGCACTACCTCGTTTAGGAGGATGTCTAAAAATAAAAGATGCCTAAATAGATCTGGCAGCTGATTCTTTTTTATTTGAGCCTATCATCATGTATGATGCTAATATAGTCCAGGAAGATTTGCTTAATTGTGGATACCTTAACCAGAATGCCCTAATTACGGTTTATATTTTTAAGTGATTGTGTAGGATGATTTTTGGATCTTATTGGATGATGTGATCAAAAATAGAAAACTCTAAAAAGTTAGAATTTTTCCCCGTAGTGTATGTGTGCAAGGTTACTAAGAATTAAGACCCACATTGTTACAATAGACTCAAGAAAGGTAAAATACACTTGACGTACATTAAAAGTTGACTTAATCCTAATCCATCCAATCTTGAGTTGGTTTGATTTGCAATTTAATCTTATGGACCTGAAATGTTAATTGGCAAGGCAGTTGTAGAAAAGTAGAAGTATCAATAATGTTTGCTATCATTAAAATTATATTTCCTGAATCTAGATTCACAATAACCCTATGAGTGAGATGTCCTAATGTGACATTTCACTTTTTCTAGTATTGTGATGTTGAATAGGGGTCACATTTTTAATATAATATATAATCATTTGTGCTTCATCAAATTGGGTATTCAACATTATTAGATAGGTGCTCCTCTGGGTCCTTCTATCATGTTTGCTTCCACCAGCCATTGAAGAGTTTGGATTGGAGAGACTAGAAGTTCGAAAGAAGGATGAGTTGAGTGATTGAAACCCTTAAAAAATGCCTCAATTTATAGAATTTTACAAATTGTATAGTACGATGTGATATTATACATTATGATCAGATGAGTTAAATCATTTGGACGACTTGTCAAAAAAGGGGGTCAAATCATATAGAAAGATCGATATCGTACTGGATGATTATAAGGAATTATGTTTGTCCTGAGGAGTCATCTGAACATCTTTTGACTGAATTTATTGTATTGTATGAATAAGTGTTTGTGTGGTTTGAATAGTAATTATGATTATACTAAACATATTAAATTTGTCTAAATAGATTTTAACACGTGTATCGTACATTACAAATGGAGGTTTGTATAGTATAAAATGTAAATGATCAAACCTAATGTATTGAATTCATCCCAAAAGATTCTCATATGTGTTTCGTATAGTATAACGAGTGGTTCGTACAGTAAAATGGCCAAAAATTGAACTTATATGTACTTTTGATATGGCTAATGGCTTTGATTTGTGAATAAGTGAAGATATCATACAATACAAAGGAGGATCATACAATATGATAAAGAAAATTCAATTTTGGGAATCTACTGAAGAGTGTGCGTGACAATCAAAAAAATAACTTTTTTATTCATTTTTAATAAAAATTAAAAAAAAGCTTTTAGTACATGAATAAAAAAAAACTAATTAAAATAATACATACCATATAAAACATACAAAATTCTTATTTCAAATGATAATATAGTTTATTTCATTTTGAGTTAAGCATGAATGTATATAACACATAATCTAGTCCTCAGGATGTTAAATGTGTCATGGGCTAAAAGTTTAGAAAATATATCTACCAATTGATTTTCTGTAGCTATATGATGTAGCTTTATATCCCCTTTTGTTACATAGTCTCTAATGAAATGGTGCCTAATATCTATCTGTTTGGTTCTTAAATGTTGGATAGGATTCTCTAATATACAAATGGCAATAGTGTTATCACACATGATTTGAATGGTTCCCACAAGCAGTCCAAGATCTAAAATTTATTGTTTAAGCCATAGGACTTGTGCAACATAACTCGCTTCAGCTATATATTCATCTTTAGTGATACATAGGGCTATAAAGTTTTGTTTTCTACTGGATAAGAAAACAAAATATTGCCTTATGAATTGGCAGGTTTCAGAGATGCTTTTCCTATCAACCCTACATCTTGCAAAATTTGAATAAGAATATCCTATGATTTCAAAGGAAGTGCTATGCCTAAGATACCAGATTCGTAAGTTTTGAGTTCCCAAGAGATATCTAAGGATTCTCTTAATAACATTGAAGTGAGATTCATTTGGATCAGCTTGAAATCTCTAACAGATACTAACACTAAATATAATATCAAGTCTACTAGTAGTCAAGTAAAGAAGGGATCCAAATATTGCTCTTCATTTCTTCGGATCTATTGACTCCGTTGGGGTCCTTATTAAACTATATATTAAAGATCGTGGGAGTGTTTATTACCTTAGCATTATTTATTTCACATTTTTAAAGAATGACCTTGATGTATTTAGATTGGATATGAAAGGTACCATCATCCATCTTCTTTACATTAAATCTAAGAAAATAGTTTAGCTCTCCCATCATTCTCATCTCAAACTCCTCTCTCATAAGTTTTGAGAATTTATCATAAAGATTTTTATTTGTACATCCTAATAATATATAATCAATATAGATTTACACTATGAGTAGGTCTTCTCCTTCTTTCTTTAGGAAGTGGGTGGTGTCTACACTACCCTTACAAAGGATCTATCTAGAAGGATGTGCTCAACCTTTAATATCAGGCTTTAGGTGCTTTTCTCCGGCGATGATTTTCCGGCGAAGAATTTAGTGCAAATTGAAGAGGATGATTAGGGAAATCTTAAGATATGATTGTTTCGAAACGAATCCCTCTAGATCTCAAGTTATTTGGAGATGAAAATTTTAGGGTTTTACAAAAATTTGATTTTCTTTCAAAATTTCTTTACAAAACCTTTAAAGTTAGGGAAGAATTTAATGCTGAAAATGAAGTTTTTTGAGGAATTTTTGAAAATCGAAAAGTTATGGGTTTTACCTAAATTTTAATTTCTATAAAGGGATTTTACAAAAACTATTTCTAAGGGCTTAAGAATATATTTAAAACAAAATTTTGAGTTTTTATAATAAATTTCATTTTTTCTTAATTCTCTAATTAATTTAATCCGAAAATAATTAACCTAATTATTAATTATGATTTAGGGAAGAGTTTAGCTTGATATTATGATGAAAATTCATGATTTAGGAATTTCAAAATTTTAGGGGTTACTCAACATATACATCCTCTTTGATTATTGTATTTAAGAAAGAACTTTTAGAATCCATTTAAGAAAACTTAAATCCTTTAAAGCAAGTAATGATTAAGAGCACCCTAATGGCTTTTAGTCTAGCTACAAGGGAAAAAGTTTGTTCTAACTCAATCCTTTCAATTTGATTGTACCCCTTAACCACTAACATAGCCTTTATTCCTCATTAAGATTCCAGAGTCATTCATTTTATTTTTGAATACCCACTTTGTTCCAATAATGCTCTGGTCCTTAGGACTTTTAACAAATTCTCATACATCATTTCTAATAAATTGACTCAATTCTTATTGTATTACTAGGATCTAGAATTCATTAGATAAGGCTTGATCTATATTGGTGGGTTCTATCATAGAAATAAATGCATAATGACTACCCTCCTTCCTAAGTACATGCGTAGTTCTAACACCTTCTTATGGGTCTCCTAAGATTAGTTTTTTAAGGATGACTAGAAGAATATCTTAAATCTCTAGACAAATGCTCCTAAGGTTCTACCCTATCTTCTATAATAATTGGCTTCTACCCCTTGAATGGCCTCTAGTTCTTCTTCTTTAGGTTGAGATTAAGAGGTTCACTCTGATTCGTCAAACACAAATGCCCTCTTATTGAATATTCTATAGGCCTTCCCTACAGATAAACAACCTAAGAAGACTCTTTCTTTTGATTTTGGATCAAATTTTCCTAAGGGTGATTTTCCATTTATTAAGATAAAATTTACATCCAAAGACATATAAGTGGGAAAGATTGGCTAACCCACCATTAAGGAGTTCATAGGGTGTATTTTTTAGCTTAGATCTAACATTCACCCTATTCAAAACATAACAAATAATATTCTCCACTTCTACCCAAAAGTATCTAGGAAGAGTGTATTCAGCTAGCATTGCCCTAGAAACTTTTACTGTGGTTGTATTTTTTCTCTCAGCTATTCCATTTTGTTGAGGGGTCATAGGGGCAGAGAAGTTATGTACTAATCCTATCTCTTAATAGAAGAATTCAAAACTATCATTTTCGAATTCTCCATCATGATCAATACAAATGGTTAAAATTTCACATCCTAATTTCTATTGAATCCAAGTAGAGAAAGTTCTAAATTTCTCAAATGACTTCCTCTTATGTGTTATGAATCCAACCCAAGTAAATTTGGAGTAGTCATCTATTATCATAATCTTTATATATTCCCTCTTAGGCTAGCTATACTAATAGGTTTTAATAGGTCAATTTGAAGGATTTTTAGTGGCCTAGAGGTGTTAATGTTCATAATTGTTTGAACTGATTGAAAATAAAGACTTAACTTATTTTCCTAGTTGGCATGCATCACATAGGTGGTTTTTAATGAAGTTTAGCTTAGGTATTCCTCTAATAGGTCTTTTTGGGTAATCTTCCTAGGAGTTTTCTTGCTTTCATGATATAATCTCCTATGACATATCCATGAATCATCAACAATTATTTTCAAGCATATAGAATTTGAATTTTTAATGCAGCTAAAGTTTAGCATGTAAATAAAATTTATTCATTTTCCCTCTAACATAAGTTTTAATTGAAACTAATTATGAATTTTTTATAAAGAAATTTAATATCAAAACCTTTATCGTATAGTTAACTAATGCTCAGTACATTATGCTTTAAATCATCAACTGGTAAAATATTTTCAATAGTAAAGCTTTTAGTATTGCTGATTATACCAAAGCTCACCACTTTCCTAGTGGTGTTGTCTGTGAGTGTCACCTTGCCTCTTGACTTTGCCTATAGTGTGATGAACTAGTTCATATCACCAGTTATATGGCTTGAGCATCCACTATCTAAGTGCCACATGCTCTCACTAGGCCTTTTGTGAGAGCAATCCTATATAGTCATTCAAAGGTTAGATTTTGGAACCCAAGTGAGTTTGGATTCCACCTTATGCTTGAATGAATGGGATGAAAGCATTCTATGCTCTAATGAATGTAATTTTGGCCTCCACACTAGATATGTCATACGGTGGATTATGCAAGTAAAGGTTATGTGACCTACCATGCCATAAGAGTAACACCTAACACTAGGAATTAGATTTACTAACCTATGTGGGTCATGGTGCCTCTTCCTTAGCTTATGTGATGCATGATGTGTTGAGGACTTATAAAATTATTAAAAGATAGGTGGTGGTTTTTTATTCTCAAGTGCAGTTAAGTTAACTTCTAGGAATTTGTTTGCACATTCAAGAATGGACATTTCAATTTTCAATGTATACTCCCTGGTATCTATTTCTAATGCACATGCTTCTAATCTTTTGTATGCTTACTCTAGTTACATATGCACTATTTTTAATGATACATGTACATTAGCTAAGTTGAAATGCTTCTTATTTAAGGCTTCATACATATCAAGCAAGGTCAGATGATCATTATCTAAATTAGAATGCTCAATAACTAACAAGCCCTTTTCACAAAGTAGACAATTCAGTATTAAGACTAGCATCCATCTTTTTCATCTTCATATACGAATCATGAATATTTTCAAAAATAATGAGTAATTAATCATTAGCAAATTGACATACTTCATCTTGATTTAATTGATCAAGATTATCGTTTGCCATAAGGCATAAGTTTGTTACATATTGTTCTTCTTCTAATTCTGAAGATTCCAAGGCGGAGTCAGGCTAGAAAGATTTTTGTGTCTTTTGCTTACCCCTCTAGAACTTTGGCTTCTCTTCACCCATCTCATTTATTTGGTAAGTTTTTAGGTTGGGAAAACAGTTCAGAGGTGGCCTGATTTCTTACATTCAAAGTAAATAGTGTTAGAGGAAACTTTAATATTTTTGTTTCTTTTACTTTTGCTCAAATGCTGTTGATGATGCCTCTATCTCCTTTTTAAAAAGATCTTAAAATACCATGTTATTAAGGTGATATCTTCATCCTCCTTTATTGTATAAATTTTAATATCAGAATCATTAGGTTTTAATGCTCCATCACTTTTCCTTTAACTCACATATTACTTGTAAATAACGAGTGATCCAAGCAAATTTCCAATTGAGTAATCACTCAAGTCTTTTGATTCAATATTATAATTATATTTGCATCATAAAAATTAGATAGAAATTGTAGAAGCTAATTGACTTTTTATAATTTGTGAGTTCTCTGAATGTTCGTATAGGTTGTTAGACCTAATAAAATTGTCCCAAAGCTAACCATGAGGGGGCAGGGGTGAATTGGTAATTTAATAAAAAAATTAGATTTTAGAAAATTATTTTAAGAAATTTTACACAATGATAAATTTTTCACAAAATATTTTTCAACCACAGTAATATAAAGTACTAAAAATAAAAATGCAGTAAAAAGTAAAAGGACAGATAAACACCAAATTTTATAATGGTTTGGTCCAACTAGACATACATCCACTCTATGGAGACTCCTTCTCTAGGTATTACACTAAACATAAGTGACTCACCTTTTACTCCCAAAGTAATGTAGATAAGCATTTAGAAAACCTCTCTTCCACCAACTAGGAGCGGCAAAGAACCATCTTACTTTTTCACCCTCTTAGTGAAGATAGAGTTTCATTGTCCTTTTTTCCCTCCTAGTGAAGGTAAAGTACCGTTGTCCTTTTTCAGCCTCCTGGAAAAGGCAGAGTATCATCATCCTTCTTTATCCTCCTGGTAAAGGTAGAGTACCATCATCCTTTTTCACTCTCCTTGTTAAAGAAAATACCTTATCTACTCTGGAGATCTTCTCTCAAGAGTCTACAAAGAAGTAGGGTAGAGTTTTGAATAGAAACTAAGAGATCCTCACCTTTCGGCAACCTTATGAATCTCTTATAATTTCTTCTTGAAAGATCTCTCACTCTCCAACCCCAAACATTCTCCCAAATCACTCTCTTTTTTGCTCTTGAGAGAAATTCACAGCAAATGGATATGAGTGCCAATTTTTAGGATTCTTAAAATCAAACACAAGCAAAACCATCTAGAGAACTTAAAATTACAAGTCAACTAACCTAGGATCGTACAATATGCTAGAGGATTGTCTGTATGAATAGTTCAAAAATCCATGTATGAACCTATATAAACCTGATATCATACTTTGTCCGTCGTTTGTACGAAATAACATTATAGTGTATAAACCTTTTAAAACTGAACATATTTATCTGGTATGATCCTGTATAAACCTTATTTCATATTCTATTAGTCGTATGTATGAACTAACATCATATAGTATGAATAATTAAAATAAGTCATGATTCATTTGGTATGAATGTGGACAACCCCTTTTCATTCTCAATCAATCATCTGTACGAACATACATCATACAATATAAATAATACAAAAAATAAATGAGTTCGTTTGGGATGAACTGGTACGCACCAATTTCTTTCTCTGTGAATTGTTTGCATGAACTAAATTCATACAATGTGAATAATTCAAAAATGATAAGTGCACTTGTGACAAATTAGTACGCACACATTTTGTACTCTATGAATTGTTTGTACAAAAAAATACCATAAAGTATGAACAATTCAAAAATTTAAGTCTTAATTTAATTAACTTCATTTTGGGAAAAAGAAACTTGACAAATTGTCTAGTATGATTGGAAATCATATAGAACGATTAGTTTTAAAATTATTATGTTTTGACTCACTCCCCCAGTGTGCGTGTGCACTATTATCTAAACATAATAACACTCTCTTAAACTTAAGAAAAATAGAAAATTTATAGACTTCATTACACGAACCCTAATATATTATGTCTTGAAGACCTCAACAGTCTGGAAATAAGATTTTCTTGAAATTTTAGTACACACAAGCAACAAATAGAAAATGTTGCCAGTGTATGTTATGAGAAACATAAATTAAAACAATAATCTTTTATTATCTTAAAAAATCATATTATATAAAACTCAATATTGAAGTCTAAGTTACAATAATCTCCCCCTTTTTTATGATGGCAAAATAATTATTTTTTGAAATAAGATTGAAGGTCTTTTTTCTCCTAAGCTCCCCCTCAATGAATGCTAAATTAAAGAGCAAGGGAGTTCTGAGAAAACACAAAACCAAATTGAATTCAAAAATAAAACACACACATAAAACATACAAACAAAACACACACACATTAATCATGCATTATTAATTCAATCAAATAAACAACCAATAACAAATAATAACCAATGACTCCCCCTTTTGACAATAGCAAAAAGGAAAGTACCTCTTAAAAAGGTAATTTTCAATTGGCAAATCTAATATATGATGAAGAAAAGGATTTTAAACTATTTACAAATACAAAATTAACATTCTTATGTGAAAAAGAAAGTCTCATATTTTAAATCAAAGAACAATTAAGATAAGAAAAGTCAACCAGGTTCAATTTTCATTTTAGACCTATCAAAATAAATAATTATTAAAAAAATGATGAAATTGAGATCAATTAGTTTCTAATTAATTAATGAGTATTATTGTAGATTAAATAGATTTGTGTAAGAAATAGAGAGATAAAGGAAAGAGTTGTATGATACTTTCAATTTACAACATTGCACATATTTTCAAATTTTAGCACGCTTTGTGCATCGTTTTAGTTTGGGCTAATTTTGTACCTCTTTTCATTTTTGGAGAACATTATGCATCTTTACAACTTGTGACACATTTTGTGCATCTTTTCAAGCTTGGCATATTTTATGCATCTTTGTATATTTTTGTTCTTTCCAATATCAAAGAATCTTAAAATAAAATAAAATAATTAAAAGAAAAATAAATACATTGAAAAAGAAATAATAAAAAAATAAAAAGACATCTCTTTTGTAGCAATTATAACTAAATAATATTTTTTATAAGATTATGAAGATGATCTTCTAATCTACATCTAATCATAATTTAATTTTAAAATTTGAGAAATTAAGTTTTGCAAGGAATTTAATTTGTAGAGTGAAATATTTTAAAACTTCATTCCATAGATTAACTACATTTCATTAGTTTATAGAAGCTTAAAACAATTCAAGGAGATTATCCTAAAAATAAGACAAATATCATTTCATTTAAAAAAAATGAAAAACAAACTCAAGATTCCAATAAAACTGCAACTAAAACAATAACATAAATATTCAAATGCCATCATATAAAAACTAAAAAGTTAAAACATACAATAACTACAATAGAAAATGAAAACTAATTTTGGTCCTAGTTAAGAAGAGAACGGAAGGAAGCAACATTAAAATAGGTTGGAAGCTGAGTAGGTGGATCGAGATGAATCAAGTTATGTTTCTTCTCAAGAATATAAGTGATTATATGTCCTAAAGTTATATTCTTCTTTCTTTTATTGTTAGGAAGTATAATGTCTGTAAGTTTATAGATGTAGTCCATAATCAATTAGGCTTCATCAATTGAAGTGTTTGTCATAATAAGATATGTGACTATAGAAAGCTAAGGAGTTAGGTTAATATGATTGAAAGTTCACTAGGGATGTTAAGCCCTATAGAACTGGCCCAAGCTAACCAAGAGGGGGGGGGGGGGGGGGGGGGTGAATTGGTATTTTAAAAAATTTCTTTTCACAAAGAATGAAAATCACAAACCAAAATCACGCCACAAATAAAGTGCGGGAGCGATAATAAGAAAAGAACACATCGAGTTTATAGTGGTTCGGTCAACTCGACCTACGTCCACTATTTGGAGGCACCCTCCAAGTTTTGTATTACAAAATGTGACTCTCCTTTAGCCCCCACGGCTAGGCGGAGAAGCCCTCACAAGAACCTCCTTTTTGCCACCCCGGCAAGGCAGATAACCTACCTCCTTTTGCTTCCTCCTGAAGCTGGCAGAGAACCAAAACCAAAAGCTAACTCCTTACCTCTACCGACCCTTCCACGGATGAAAAACTCTAGACAAAGAACAAGAAGAGCGATCCTTGAAGCAACCCTTATGAATCCCCTCACAAGCTCCCCCTCACAAGATCTTCTCTCTCTCCCTCTCTCTCTTTCTCTCCTCAAGGTCTTCTCAAGTCAAGGCAGCAGCCAAAGGTCTTGAAAAATGTTGAACAAGAGCTCTTAAATAGAAGAGCTTCAAAGGAGGTCATTAATTGCAAGTTGTCGACTTTATCGTCCAGGCCGATATGGACATCGGCCTGGCCGATCAGTACAAATCAAAGAAGATCAGCCAGAGCATAGCCCTGGATGCAAAACAGGATGATTGAAAATTGGCTTGATCATCCCGGACGATCTCCCGATTATCCGGGCCGATCAGTTCAAATCAGAGAAAAATCTTTCTGAGAATAGCCCTGGATACGAGCTGACCGATTTTTATCATCCTGAAGTAACTTAAAGTTTTTTGACTGGATCGTCCTGGCCGATCCTGCGATCATCCAGAATGATATGATCGTATCAATCATTCTTAATTACTCCCTTGATTTCCTGATCAATTAAGGCATAATTTGAGAATATCATCCTGGCCGATAAAGGATCATCCTGGCCGATAATTTAAAAATACAATATACCTTAATTGTCTATGGCGGCAACTTCTTTCTATTTTGAGAATATCATCCTGGCCGATACACATATTTTCCAGGCCGATATGTACATGACGGCTGCCTTAATTAAGAATCCTTATTTAGACTTTCTATTTTAAGCCTGATCGTCCAGGCCGATAGAAAAAATCGTCCTGACCGATATGAGTAAATATAGAAATTCTAAGTCTCTCAAGTGTGTGTGTGAAGGGTTACTTAGCATCAGTCTCCTTGACTATTACAAGTAGACTCAAGAAGTGAAAAACAAAAGTACAGACTGACTCAACCCTTAACCTACGCAATCCTGAATTGACTATGTCTTGTTCGTCCGATTTTCGATTCCTGAAATATTAGAAGCAACAAGCAGTCCAAGAGAAATAGTGTTTGTCAATCATCAAAACATAAGCCATAAAAATAGATTTGCAACAATCTCCCCCTTTTTGATGATGGCAAAACACTACGAAAACAAATTAGTAGTAAAAGTTCATGATCAATAAAATAAGGAACCTCATAAACTTCTCCCCCTTTTGACATATCAAAAAGGAGGGAACAAAAGACAAATGGCAAATGATTTTTTTTTAATCAAGGCATGACAATGATATAGTATTCCATGTGATTGATTAAAAAAACTTGTGAGTTAATGAGTTACCAATCTCATTAATCCATAGAATAGTAGAATATCCGTTTATGGTTTTGTTAGGAAAGTTGCTATTTGCATGTTTTACATTCTTGCAAATTGTATAGTTTTGATGATTCCAAATATTATTGTTTTATGTGTTGTTATCTCCTAACATTTTTTGGAAGATTTGTTTTCGCTCTTGTGTGTACTAATATTTCAGGAAAATCGAACCCCAGACTACGAAGACTTCAAATCAGATTCAGCATTAGATACTTTGTGAATTTGAAGCTTGTACTTTTTATTTAAATTAAATTTGAGAGGGAGTGATTGTAATTGAGTGAATAAATTTACACACACTTAAAGGAGATCTTGAAAAAGTTTTTGTACTGATCGTACGGGACGAACATTGTTCGTACGGGACGATCAGATCAGTTATCTCCTTGTTTTCGCTCTTGTGTGTACTAATATTTTTTCTCTTGAGAGGGATCATTGAGAGGGAGAAGATCCTTGGAGGGGATTTCAAGGGAGTGTGGAGGGGATATTCACTCGGTTGCTCCGGCGAAGGCTCTCAAGTGAAGTTCAACAACATTGGTCCGGTTCTCTGCCGACACTTGGAGAGTGTAAAAGGACGACAAAGTGTATCTTTAACAGCCATTGTGTCTTCGTTCTTTTGGAGAAAACTAGAAGAGAGAACTTGAAAGGGAGAGAGGAAAGGGTGGAGTTTGAGAGGGAGAAGATCCTTAGAGGGGATTTCAAGGAGTGTGAAGAGGATATTCACACGGTTGCTCCGGCAAACTTGCACTTCAGTACCATCGGATTCAAGGGTCATCTTGAGGGAAGTTTGGTGAGAAGAAGATCTCTTTGGTGTCAAAGAACCCGACAACTCCGCCGCACCGGGGAAGGTGAAAGTGATTTTGTACAGGCTTCTCCGCCTTGCTGTGGGGGCAAAAGGAGAGTCACTTTGTAGTATTAGTGCAATACTTGGAGGGTGCCTCCGGGGAGTGGACGTAGGTCAAAGTTTGACCGAACCTCTATAAATCTGGTGTGTTCTTTCTTATTTTTCTTCCGCTTTTAGTTTCATTGTAAGTTATTTACTCTGGTTGAAAAGTTTATTTTTAAACTTTAAATTTAACTTGGATTAATAATTAAAAAGGTTTTCTAAAAATCCAAGAGTAGAAGTATAATTTTTTAAATTACCAATTCACCCCCCTCTTGGTTAGCCTTGGGACAATTAGTTAGGCTTAACAACCTAATTACTAGACTCAACAGGTTTACCCTTAGCTCAAACATTTTCTTAGGGTAGAATCGTCTTTTGAAATCAATGACCTAACTCAAATAATTAATTGGATATGAGAAAAAGAATCCACCCATCACTTGTCTTAAGAAAAAGTTCTTTATAAAATAATGAAGTATGGTAGATTTGTCACAATCGTACGATAATCGAGATCAAGCCTTTGAGAACCAAAACTTCTAAGTTCTAAAAGATTTAAAAAGGGAGAATAGCTTGCTTTTGAGTGGGCTCATTTTATGCCTCTTGTCAATTTAGTGGCGCTTTGCGCATCTTTTTTTTGGCGTCTTTGCGCTTCTTTTGTTGGCATCATTGGCCAATTTTTATTTTTATTTTTGCAAGCTAGATTCTCTTTTATAATCCTTTAAAAAATCTTAGTTGTGAATAGGAGCTCTCTCTCTAACATAAGGAAGAATTACCACAAGCAGGATTAATAATCAAAGACAGGAGTAACGAGGGATCTTGATGTGAGAAAAAGACTTTAATCATTATAAATACAAAATAGATTTTCTTAAGTAAGCTTTAAGAAAAGATCTTAATTTCATAAATAATCTTTTAATTTGAGATAGACTTTTGATTAGAAAAGAAAATTATGCCACTAAAATAGGTTAGAGAAAGAGACACAATCACAAAATATTCCTATCATCTAAGAGATTAAGTAGATGAAAACATATTGACTACAAAATTTTTAAAAAATAAGGACAAGGAATATAATACCATACCAGCGATGATTTTGAAAACTAAGTAACAAGAGACAAAAAAAAAACACACTAAAAGGTCAAAACAACATAAAAAGAAAACCAAAAGTAAACGAAAATAGCTAAAAGTTTCATGCATTTATGTCAATCACACCCAATCTGGTCCTTAAAGAACTGAAAGTGTCTAAAGCCAGTGGTTTAGTAAAGATGTCTGCCAGTTGGTTTTCAGTTGTCACATGGTGTAACTCAATATCTCCCTTAGTCACATGATATCTAATAAAGTGATGTCAATGTGTTTAGTCCTTGAATGTTGGATAGGATTCTTAGAGATACATATGACACTAGTGTTGTCACAAAAGATTGAGTTGGTGCTTACATGCAATCCTAAATTCAATACCTGTTGTTTCAACCGAAGGACTTGGGCCACACAACTTCCAAGAGCAATGTATTCAGCTTCAGTAGTGGAAAGTGCAACAGAGTTTTGCTTCCTACTAGACCAAGAGACCAAAAATTGTCCAATGAATTGACAAGTTCAAGAAGTGCTTTTTCTATCCACCTTGCATCTGCAAAATCAGAGTCAAAAAAACCAATAATCTCAAAAGAGGTGCTGTGTCTAGGGTACCAAATCCCTAAGCCTTGTGTCCCCAAAAGGTATCTAAAAATTCTCTTAACAGCAGTCATGTGGGATTCCTTAGGGTCAGCTTGAAATCTAGCACAAAGGAAAATACTAAACATGATATCAGGTCAGTTCGCAGTCAAGTAAAGTAAAGATCTAATCATGCCTCTATACTTCTTCTGATCAACAAACTTACCACTTGGGTCCTTATCCAATGGAGCACTAGAAGTCATGAGAGTGTTAATTGGCTTGGCTTTGTCCAACTCATATTTCTTCAAAATGTCCTTTATGTATTTTGTTTGATTTAGAAAAGTTCCATCCTCCAATTGTTTTATGCTAAACCCCAAAAAGTAGGACAATTCTCCCATCAAACTCATCTCAAACTCTCTACTCATTGTTTTAGAGAAATCATTACACAATTTTTTATTAGAAGATCCAAAGAGTATATCATCAACATAAATCTGAACAATCAGTAAATCATCTCCAACTCTTCTAAGAAAAAGGGTGGTGTCTACGCTCCCCTTGACAAACTCCCTCTCTAGTAGGAATGTGCTAAGCCTCTCATACCAAGCTCTAGGTGCCTGCTTTAAACCATACAAAGCCTTTTTTAATTTAAACACATGATTTGGAAATTGAGAACTCTCAAAACCTGGAGGTTGTTCTACAAAGACATCTTCTTTTATTTCCTCATTTAAAAAGGCACTCTTGACATCCTTTTGAAAAAGCTTAAATCCTTTATAGCAGGTAAAGGCTAATAACACTCTAATGGCTTCCAATCAAGCTACAGGGGCAAAAGTCTCCTCAAAGTCTATCATTTCTATTTGATTGTACCCCTTAGCCACCAATCTTGCTTTATTCCTTACCACAACTCCTGAATCATTCACCTTATTCTTAAAGGCCCACTTTGTCCCAACTACACTTTGTCCCTTAGGTCTTTCCATAATTTCCCAAACATCATTCCTAACAAATTGATTCAATTCTTCTTGCATTGCTAAAATTCAAAACTCATCAGAAAGGGCTTGGTTAATGGTGGTGGGTTCAGTCATAGAGATAAAGACAGAGTGGTTCACCTCCTTCCTAAGTCCATGTTTAGTCTTAAATCCACTAGAAGGGTCTCCTAAGATCAAGTCCTTGGGGTGACTTGTAGAGTATCTCCAATCTCTAGGCAAAGTGTGTGAAGTTTCTCCCCTTTCATCAAAATTTTCTACTCCTTGGGTGACTTCTTCTACTCATTCATTACTTAGGTGCTCACTCTCCTTCCCCAAATTTTCTACTCCACTTATAATCTCTCCAACATCATCATCTTCTATTCCATGTTTCTTAGGATCAGACTCATCAAAAACTACATGGGTTATCTCTTCCACCATCAAAGTTCTTTTATTAAACACCCTAAAAGACTTCCCAACACTAGAATATCCCAAAAATACTCCATCAGATTTAGGATCAAATTTTCCCAAGTGAGACTTCCCATTGTTGTGAATGAAAACCTTACAACCAAAGACATGAAGGTGGGAAAGATTGGGTGTCCTACCCTTAAGGATCTCATAGGGTGTCTTCTCTAATTTGGCTCTAACATTCACCCTATTCAACACATAACAAGCTGTGTTAACCGCTTCAGCCCAAAAGTATTTTGGAAGTGAATACTCAGCAAGAATGGCTCTAGCGGCTTCCACCAAGGTCCGGTTCTTTCTTTCAGCTATCCCGTTCTGCTGTGGGGTCCTAGGGGCTGAAAAATTGTGGCTAATCCCCTTATCCTCACAAAACTCCAAATCTTTCATTTTCAAACTCTCCCCTATGATCACTATGGATGGTCAAAATCTCACAACCTAGCTTTTTCTGAATCCAAGTAGAAAATGTTTTAAACTCATCTAAAGACTCATTTTTATGCGAAATAAATCTAGTCCAAGTGAACCTCGAGTAGTCATCAACAATCAAAAAACCATAAACTTTCCCTCCCAGGCTGGCAGTGCTAATGGATCCAAACAAATCCATGTGAAGGACTTCTAGAGGTCTAGAGGTGCTAATGTCCTTAATGGGGTGAAAAGTGGAGTGGACTTGCTTTCCTAGTTGACAGGCATCACAAAGGTGGTCTTTTGAAAACTTAAGTTTGGGGACACCTCTAACTAGGTCTTTTTGGGTTACTTTCCTAAGGGTTTTCATACTTGCATGACAAAGCCTTCTGTGCCATAACAAAGAATCATCAATCACAGTTTTTAATCAAAAAGAAGGAGCACATTCAATGTTATTTAAATCAAGTATGTAAACGTTGTTGATCCTCTTTCCCTGCAAAATAGTGTTATTACTTAAACTTACAATGCATGAGTTTGCAAAGAATTGCACGATGAAGCCTTTGTCACAGAATTGACTGATGCTGAGCAAGTTGTGCTTCAATCCATCTACAAGCAAAACATTTTCAATCATAAGGTTCTTGGAATTACCTATTATACCTGCTCCTACCACCTTCTTGGTGGTGTTGTCTCCAAGAGTGACCTTGCCTCCAGTCCTGGACTCTAGTGCAACAAACTGGCTGGCATCACCAGTCATATGTCGAGAGCATCCACTGTCCAGGTACCACATACTCTCACGAGGTCTTTTGTGAGAGCCCTCCTGCAAAATTACCAAATGTTAGATTTAGGAACCCAAGCAGGTTTGGGTTCCTTCTTATGTAGAGAAGAATGCAATGCATGTGTGGTATGTTGTGGATCATGCACCATAGGTCACCACACCCATTGTGTACTATGGTGAATCGTGCAAGTATGTGAGATGTGTCCTAGCATGCCACATGAAAAACATCTAACTCCAGAAAAGGGATTTCTTAAGTGGTTTGAGTTATAATGCCTATTCCTAGGTTTTGGCAATTGATCAAAAGTAGATGTCATCTTAGTTTTCTTACATGCTTCTAAATCATTTTGAAACTTCAAATTTGTACTTTTTAAAACTTCATTTTTAATCCTCAAAATTTTCTCTATCTCCTTAGACTTCTTAAAATTAGATTCAAGTGATGTGTGTGAGACTTTTAATGCATCAAGCTTTTCAACTAACTCACAATGATTTTTATTTAACTCATCAAATTCATCAAGTAAAGTCATATGATTTGAACTAATTATTTGATGGTCTTTAATCAAAATTTCATGCTCTTTTTGTAGATTTAAAAATTCTAATTTTAAGCTAGCATGTGTTTTCTTAATTTCTTATATGATGCATGAATTTTTTTTGAAACTTCAAGAAGTTGATAGTAGGAAAGTTCACATACCTCTTCTTGATCAGGATTGTTGTCTGCCATCAAGCACAATTTTGATGTCTCATCTTCTGGTTCTGTCTCTGATGAATCCGATGCCGAATCTGCCTAAAATACTTTTTGTACTCTCATCTTGTCCTTCCTTGGCTTAGGTTTATCCTCACCGTTTACTTTGCTTGAGTGATCTTTAAGCGTAGGGCAATCAGTTCTCACATGTCCAGGCTTCCTGCATTCAAAACAAATAACATCAGAAGATCCTTTAACATGTTTATGATCCTTACCTTTTCTCCAACTTTGATGATGCTTTTGTTTCTTCCTTAGAAAGCTTTTGAATTTCCTTGTGATGAAGGCAACTTCATCGCTTTTAGACCCGAAAGATTCAGAATCAAATTTGTGCGCCTTCAGTGCAATTATTTTCTACTTTTTCTTCTCACCTGCATCAAGATTTCTTTGATTCACCCCTTGCTCGTAAGCAATGAGTGAGCCAAGTAAGTTATCAATAGAATAGGTGTTCAGATCCTTAGATTCAGTGATTGCAGTGATTTTAGCATCATAAGATGAAGGCAAGCATCTCAAAATCTTGTTAACTTTTTCATAGTTTGAAAGTTTTTTTCCTAGTGCATGCAGTGAAGTAACTATATGAGTAAATCTTGTATACATGTCAGAAATCAATTCATGAGGTTTCATATAAAAACGTTCATAGTCATGCAAGAGAATGTTCAAATGGGATTGTTTAACTTCATTAGTACCTTCATAGGTGATGCACAATTTATCCCAAATCTCTTTACCAGTTTTGTAAGTTGAGACACGCATGTAATCCTCAAATTTTAAAGCACAGAAAAAGCAGTTCAAATATTTTGCATTTAATTGAGCTAAATCTCGTTCATCAAAAGTCCATTCAGTAAAAGAAATTTCAATTTTAACACCATTAATTTCACGAGAAGGTGGAGAATAACCTTCTTGAATAAGCATCCACATGCGATAATCAGTAGATTATAAAAACGTTGACATGCGAGTTTTCTAAAAATCAAAAGGTAGGTTATCGAACAGGGGAGGTAGGGTAATAGAATACCCTTCCGTAGTATTACGATTCCCAAGGTTAGCAATAGATCTAATTCAAAAAGTTTTCAAACTTAAATTTTTAATCCGGCTCTGATACCACTTGAAAGTTCACTAGGGATGTTAAGCCCTATAGAACTGGCCCAAGCTAACCAAGAGGGGGGGGGGGGGGGGGGGTGAATTGGAATTTTAAAAAATTTCTTTTCACAAAGAATGAAAATCACAAACAAAAATCACGCGACAAATAAAGTGTGGAAATTAAATAAATGCGGAAGCGATAATAAGAAAAGAACACACCGAGTTTATAGTGGTTCGGTCAACTCGACCTACGTCCACTCCTTGGAGGCACCCTCCATGTATTGCACTACAAAACATGACTCTCCTTTAGCCCCCACGGCTAGGCGGAGAAGCCCTCACAAGAACCTCCTTTTTGCCACCCCGACAAGGCAGAGAACCTATCTCCTTTTGCTTCCTCCTGAAGCTGGCAGAGAACCACAATCAAAAGCTAACTCCATACCTCTATCGACCCTTCCACGGACAAGAAACTCTAGACGAAGAACAAGCAGAGCGATCCTTGAAGCAACCCTTGTGAATCCCCTCATAAGCTCCCCCTCACAAGATCATCTCTCTCTCCCTCTCTCTCTTTCTCTCCTCAAGGTCTTCTCAGGTCAAGGTAGCAGCCAAAGGTCTTGAAAAACATTGAACAAGAGCTCTTAAATAGAAGAGCTTCAAAGGAGCTCATTAATTACAAATTGCCGACTTTATCGTCCAGGCCGATATGGACATCGGCCTGGACGATCAGTACAAATCAAAGAAGATCGACTAGAGCATAGCCCTGGATGTAAAACAGGACGATTGAAAATTGGTTTGATCATCCCGGATGATCTCCCGATTGTTCGGGATGATTAGTTCAAATCAGAGGAAAATCGTCCTGAGAATAGCCCTGGATACGAGCTGGTCGATTTTTATCGTCCTGAAGTAACTTAAGGTTTTTTGACTGGATCGTCCTGGCTGATCTTGCAATTGTCCAGGATGATATGATCGTATTAATCATCCTTAATTACTCCCTTAATTTCCTGATAAATTAAGGCATAATTTGAGAATATCGTCCAGGCCGATAAAGGATCGTCCTGGCCGATAATTTAAAAATATAGTATACCTTAATTGTCTATGGCAGCAACTTCTTTCTATTTTGAGAATATCGTCCTGGTGGATACACATATCGTCCAGGCTGATATGTACATGACGGCTGCCTTAATTAAGAATCCTTATTTAGACTTTCTGTTTTAAGCCTGATCGTCCAGGCTGATAGAAAACATCGTCCTGGCCGATATGAGTAAAAATAGAAATTCTAAGTCTCTCAAGTGTGTGTGTGAAGGGTTACTTAGCATCAGTCTCCTTGACTATTACAAGTAGACTCAAGAAGTGAAAAACAAAAGTACAGACTAACTCAACCCTAAACCTACGCAATCCTGAATTGGCTTTGTCTTGTTCGTCCGATCTTCGATTCCTGAAATGTTAGAAGCAACAAGCAGTCCAAGAGAAATAGTGTTTGTCAATCATCAAAACATAAGCCATGAAAATAGATTTGTAACAATAATCATCATCTTTATGAATGATAAAAGTCCTTAATACAAGCTGGATGACCGTAACATTTTGATTGAAGGTGTACACATGAGATAGATGATTGACTGAAGCAACACCTCTAATGGTTTGATTAATCATAGACCAGTCAAAATCATACCTAGAAGTTATTATGTGTGCCCTTACCCCTTGCATTCTAAGATGTAGGTAGTTGCCCAAATCTTCCTTGGTGATCACTACTCTTTGTTTAAAAAACATAAGATGACATTTTTGTATGATTTTCATTCATTATCAGATTGGCCATGAAAGAGTGAAATGTGTCATAATGTAAAGTATGTATTAAAGTGAGAATAAACAAGAATTGGGTAGAGCCAAAAAGAGGCATCACGAAAAAGTTAATGACTCTTTGGATGAGGAGATGAGAAGGAGTCATTTTCATCTCAAAGAAGCGAAGGTAAACTTCTTCATTCTCTTTGGACAAGAAGTTCTCATCTCGTTGACCAGAACAAGAAGAAGAGCCTTTGGAGATTCGAGCCCACTTACTAGTGCTTGCCATTTGGAAAGTTTTAAAACATAAGATGATTTGCGATTGAAAGTGATTGGTGAAGAAAATTCAATGAATGCCTTCCAATTTAAAGAAAATGACATGAACATACATTAAGAAACATGGTTTGTATGTACAACCTTGCATTCATGCGGGATGAAAACCTTTCATACATGCGAATGTAAACTACCAAAAATGAAACAACTTTTTGCAAACTGCCATTCCTAAGGAGTCATTTCGTATAAATTTTTGACCAAAATAAATATATAAATGAACACGTGTTCATCCAAGATGATCAGATAATAATGATCATACTCTGGCCATTAGGTTCATCCATATACAGAATGACAACATGATCGTACAGATGAAAAGGTGTTCATACGGGATGAACTTTAAAATCTACTCTTTGAATAACCTCCTTATTCATACAGATGAAAAATGAAGTGTTCATATAGTATGATGATGTGTTTGTACAATTTGATCTATTTATAAAAATATATTTTTTGCTTACAAACTTGGAAAAATTATCATGCAAAATCTCGTGATATCATATAGTACGAAAGTAATTCATATAGTACGAGTGAAAAAAGGAATTTTTAGATTTACACATGATAATCATGATTCCTTCTAAAGATCAAGTCAAATAAGATCCATGAGACACAAAAAAACAAAAACAAAAAAGTACAAAAGACAAATCAAAACCAAAATAAAGAAAACAAAAATCAATAAAACAAACAAAAATAAATAACAAATAATAACAAAGTATAAACACTAACAATAAGTTACATCACAAATGAATTTTGCTGAATTTCAATTATTAAGCATGAATATCAATTACACCCAATCTAGTTCCTAAAATTTCAAAAGCAAGTGATTAAGTGAAAATGTCAGCAATTTGATTTTCAATAGCTACATGATGTAGCTCAATTTCTCCTTTAGACACATGATTTCTAATGATGTAATGCCTTATATTTATATGCTTGGCTTTAGAATGTTGAAAAATATTCTTTAAAATACATATGACACTTGTATTATCACAGAAAATTAGAATAGTACCAATAGAAAATCCTAAACTAATAAGTTATTATTTTAACCAAAGAACTTGTGCCACACAAGTATCTATGAAAATGTATTCATCTTTAGTAGTAGAAAGGGCTACTGAATTTAGTTTTCAATTAGACCAGGAAACTAAATAGTTTCCAATGAATTGAAAAGTTCCAGAAGTATTTTTATGATCAATCATACAACTTGCAAAATTTGAATCAATGATTTCAAAAGAAGAGCTATGCCTTGGATACCACAATTCTAAGTTTTGAGTTCTTACAAGATATATAAGAATTCTTTTAACAGCAGTCAAATGTGATTCCTTTGGATCAGTTTGAAATCTAACATACAAATAAACACTAGATTTGATATCAAGTTTGCTAGTAGTTAAGTAAAGTAATGATATAATTATTCCTCTAAATTTTTCTTGATCAACAAATTTTCTCTTAAAGTCCTTATCTAACTCTACTGAGGAACTCATTGGTGTAATCATTTATTTAATTTTATCCCTTTCATATTTCTTGATCATTTCTTTAATATACTTTGACTGGCTAAGAAATGTCCCATTCCCTTTATGCTTTATGCTAAAACCAAGAAAGTAACTCAAATCTCTCATCAAACTTATTTTAAATTCACTACTCATTATTTTTTAAACATCATCATAAAGATTTTTATTGGTGGATATCATCAACATCTATTTGAACAAAGAGTATGTCATCTCCTACCTTTTTAAGAAGAGAGTGGTGTCCACACTTCCTTTAGCAAATGATCTTTCTATTAGGAAAGTGCTTTTCCTCTCATACTAAGCTCTAGGTGCCTATTTAGTCCATAAAATGCCTTTTTTAATTTGAACACATGATTAGGGAATTTTAAATTTTCAAAACCTGGAGATTGTTCAACATAAACATCATCTTGTATCACCCCATTAAGAAAGACACTCTTAATATCCATTTGAAATAATTTAAAACCTTTAAAATAGGCAAAGGCAAGTAGCACTGTTATCGCTTCAAGTCTGACTACTAGGGAAAAGTTTCTTCAAAATCAATTCCTTTTACTTGATTATACCCTTTGGCCACCAATCTTGCCTTATTTCTAACACTACACTTGAATCATTTATATTTTTTTTTTGAACACCCACTTAATTCCAACAACACTTTAATTTTTAGGCCTTTCAATCAATTCCCAAATATTATTTCTAACAAATTAATTTAATTCTTCTTGCATGGCTCAAATATAAAATTTATTAAACAATACTTAATTTATATTAGTGAGCTCAATCATTGAAATAAAGGCAAAGTGGTTCACTTCTTTGTTAAGTCCATGCCTAGGTCTAACATCTTCACTTGGTTCACCTAAAATCAATTATTTAGGATGACTTTTAGAATATTTTCATTCTCTAAGCAAAATATTTTATGTTCCAATATTTTCTTCAAGATTTTTTTTAATTCCTTTGGAGATCTCTTCAATATGTTTTTCCTCCAATCTTAACTATTTTAAAAAAACTAAATTAATCAAAAACTACATGTATGGTCTCCTCAACTACCAAAGTCCTTCTGTTAAAAACTCTATAGGATTTTCCAACACTAGAATATCCTAGAAAAATTCCTTCATCAAATTTAGGATTAAATATTCTTAAACGAGTTTTATCATTATTATGAAAGAACACCTTACATCCAAACACTTGTAAATGTAAAAGGTTAGGTGTTCTCCTCTTAGTAAGTTCATAGGGTGTCTTGTTCAACTTGGATTTAATGTTCATCATATTCAGAATATAATAAACTGTAGTAACCACTTTAGCCCATAAATATCTTAGAAGTGAATATTCAACCAATATGGCTCTAACGACTTCTATCAAAGTTTTGTTTTTTCTTTCAACAACCTCAATCTGCTGAGTCCTCCTAGGTGCTAAAAAGTTATGATAAATTCCTTACTCTTTACAAGTATTATTAAATTTCTCCTTTTCAAATTCTCCTCCATGATCACTTTGAATTGATAAAATTTCACAACCTAGCTTCCTTTGAATCCAAGTAGAAATATTTCTAAAGTCTTCAAATGATTCACTCTTATGTGATAATAATTTAATCTAAGTGAATTTTGAATAATCATCAACAATTACATACCCAAAATCTTTCCCTCCTAAACTTATAGTGCTAATCGGTCCAAAAAGATCCATGTGTAGGACTTCTAATGGTTTGCTATTCCTAAGTTCCTTAATTGAATGAAAGGATGGTTTCACTTATTTTTCTAATTGACATGCATCACACAGATCATCTTTAGTGAAGTCTAATTTTTGTATTCCTCTAACCAATTCTTTTTGGGTAATCTTCCTAAGCTTTTTCATCCTCTCATGATAATTTGTTCTATGCCATAATCAAGATTCATCAGTAATAGTTTGGAGAAAAAAATATTAGAAGATTTAACATAATTTAAATCATGCATGTATACATTATTTACTTTATTTTCATGTAACACATCAATTCTATTTTGGCTTATAATGTAGCTTTTAGTTAAAAATTTAATGCTAAAACCCTTATCACAAAGTAGACTAATACTTAATAAGTTATATTTTAAGCTTTCAACAAATAATGTATTCTCAATAAAGAAATTATTCTCATTGCCAATCATACCTATACCTACCACTCTCTTAGTGGTACTATCTCCCAATGTCACTTTGCCTCTATTCCTGGCTTCCAACGATATGAATTGAGTTATATCTCCAGTCATATGCTCTAAACATCCACTGTTCAGGTACCAAATGGTTTCATGAGGGCTTGTATGAGTGCGATTCTACAAAATTATCAAATGTTATACTTGGAAATCCAAATAAGTTTGAGTTCACCTCTTGACAATAAAAAACCAGATGCATGCTTGATATGTTAAGATCTAACCATCTTAGGTCTCCACACTAAATGTGTTTTACTATGAATTGTGCAAGTATTAGAAATATGTCTTATCATTCCAGGAGAAAATCAATTAACACCAGGAAAAGGATTTACTAATCTATATGAGTTATAATGTCTTTTCCTAGGTTTTGAAATTGTACATTTCTGATTAAGATTATAAAATTATTCAAGTGTAGGGGGTGTTTTCCTCAGAGCTTTCAATTTTTCTTTAAGATACGAGCTTGTGCTATTTAAAATTGCAATGTCAACTTTCAACTCATATTCTCTTTGATTCTCTACAGCTATAAACACCTTATATTCATTCTTAAGATTAGTATAAGATGTTTTTAATAAATCATATTTCTTATTCAAATCATCAAATTCATCCAACAATGTCATATGGTAGCTATATATGGATGTGTGATCATTCCTAAGTATTTCATGATCCTTTTGTCAATTTAAATATTATATGTTCAGTTTGGCATGAATTTTTTTTGAGTTTGCTATATGGAGTATATAATTTATGAGAAACATCAAATAATTCATTATAGGATAAATCACATACCTCCAATTGATCCAAATGGCCGAGTTTGTCTCTAATTAAGAATAAGTTTGTGACTTTCTCTTATGCTTCTAATTCTGAAGAATATGAAGTCGAGTTAGCCCATAAAGCTCTCTACAGTCTTTCTTTCCCTTCCTAATATTAATTTTATCCTCAACTTACTCCTTGCCAAGATTAGCTTTGAGATTCATGTAGTCGATTTTAATATGTACAGGCTTCTTGCATTTAGAACAAATGACATCATTAGAAAGTTTTACATTCTTATAGAACTTTCTCTTGTTCCACTTCTAACCTCTCCATTGCTTTCTTCTTAGGAAACTTTTGAATTGCCTCATCATGAGTGTAATATCTTCTTCATCCTCAGGTAGTAATTGATTGCTTTCTATCATCCACTTTCAACTTGATATTCTTCTCCTTTTTCTTGCCACTTGCATCAATTTGTTGTTGAGTCTCTCCTTTCTTATAAGCAGTTAATGATCCAAGAAGGTTGTTAATAGAAGAAACATTTAAGTCTTTTGACTCAGTTATGGCAGTTATCTTTGCATCATATGTTATTGGTAAACAACATAGGATTTTATTAACTTTTTTTAAATTTTTTGGTTCCCTACTTAAAGAATGTAATGAGGTAACTATTTTTGTAAAACATGTATACATGTCAGTGATTGATTCATTCAGTTTCATGTAAAAAGTCCATAGTCGTGTAATTAAATATTCAATTTAGATTATTTTACTTTATTAGTTCCTTCATATGTTATACAAAGACTCTACCAGATTTCTTTTATAGTTTTATAGGCTAAAACACACTTGTAGTCCTTAAAATTTAGGGCAAAAAAAAAAACTATTTAAATATTTTGCATTTAATTAAGCTAAGCCTTTTCCTCTAGTGTCCAATCAATAAATGGTGTTTCAATCCTAATGCCATCAACAAGTCTAGTGGGTGTAGTGCAACCTTCCAACACTAAAATCCACATGTGATAGTCAAGTGATTGGAGAAAAGTAGACATGCAAGTTTTTTAAAAGTCGAAATGAATGTTATCAAATAGGGATGTTTTAGTGATTGAATATCCTTTAGGAGTGTTTTGATTTCAAAAAGTTTCCATGAACATTTTTAAAAAGGTTGTCTAAACTTTAATTTTTGAAACTTGCTCTGATACAACTTGAAAGTTCGTTTAGGCTGTTAGACCTAATAGAACTGTCCCATAGTTAATCAAGAGGGGGGGGGGGGGGGGTGAATTGTGAAAGAGCTCAGTTGACACTAGAAAGTGCTCTGATACAACTTGAGAGTTCGTTAGGGATGTTAGGCCCTATAGAACTGGCCCAAAGCTAATTTAAAAGAGAGAGGTGAATTGGAAAACTTTAAAACCAAATATAAAACTAAAATCAATATCACCACATAGAAAACCAACGATGCGGAAATTAAAAGTGCGGAAGTAATAAAGAAAGAACACACCGGATTTATAGTGGTTCGGTCAAACCTATACCTACGTCCACTCCTTGGAGGCACCCTCCAAGTATTGCACTAAAATCGTGACTCTCCTTTAGCCCCCACAGCTAGGCGGAGAAGCCCTTACAAAATCACTTCCACCTTACCCGGTGCGACGGAGTCGCAGGTCTTTTGACACCAACGAGATCTTCTTCTTTGGTGAACTTACCTCGAGACAAGCCTTGAATCAGATGGTACTAAGGTGCAAGTTCGCCGGAGCAACCGTGTGGATCCCCCACCACACTCCCTTGAGTTCCTCCCCCTCACAGGATCTTCTCCCTCTCAAACTCCACCCTTTCCTCTCTCCCTTTCAAGCTCTCTCTTCAAGTTTCCCCCACAAGAACGAAGCTACAATGGCTGCCAAAGACACTTACAAAAAGTGTTATGCCAAAGCATAAATAGAAGCTCTCAAAACGAGCTCATTAATTCAAGTTGCCGACATTATCGTCCAGGCCGATAGGTATATCATCCTGGCCGATTAGTTCAAATTCGGCTCAACGGCCTCGGACGATTTGGGACGATCAGAAGAAAATTGGTTACATCATTCTGGCCGAAACTTCGATCGTCCTGGCCGATTAGTTTAAAACTGATTTATATCATCCTGATCATCGCCGTGTTTTGGTGCTGGCTGATGTCAATCGTACAGGACATCGTCCCGGCCGATCCAATTATAGTCCCGGCCGATTGGATCGTATCAATCAGCCATTAATGATTTTCAAATATAACAAGATCAATTTAGGTATAATTGAGTTAGATCATCCTAGACGATAGTAATATCATCCTGGGTGGGGGTGAATTGTGAAAGAGCTCAGTTGATACTAGAAAGTGCTCTGATACAACTTGAGAGTTTGTTAGGGATGTTAGGCCCTATAGAACTTTCCCAAAGCTAATTTAAAAGAGAGAGGTGAATTAGAAAACTTTAAAACCAAATATAAAACTAAAATCAATATCACCACATAGAAAATCAACGATGCGGAAATTAAAAGTGCGGAAGTAATAAAGAAAGAACACACCGGATTTATAGTGGTTCGGTCAAACCTTGACCTATGTCCACTCCTTGGAGGCACCCTCCAAGTATTGTACTAAAATCGTGACTCTCCTTTAGCCCCCACAGCTAGGCGGAGAAGCCCTTACAAAATCACTTCCACCTTCCCCGGTGCGACGGAGTCGCGGGTCTTTTGACACCAAAGAGATCTTCTTCTTTGGTGAACTTACCTCGAGACAAGCCTTGAATCAGATGGTACTAAGGTGCAAGTTCGCCGGAGCAACCGTGTGGATCCCCCACCACACTCCCTTGAGTTCCTCCCCCTCACAGGATCTTCTCCCTCTCAAACTCCACCCTTTCCTCTCTCCCTTTCAAGCTCTCTCTTCAAGTTTCCCCCACAAGAACGAAGCTACAATGGCTGCCAAAGACACTTACAAAAAGTGTTATGCCAAAGCATAAATAGAAGCTCTCAAAATGAGCTCATTAATTCAAGTTGCCGACATTATCGTCCAGGCCGATAGGTATATCATCCTGGCCGATTAGTTCAAATTCAGCTCAACGGCCTCGGACGATTTTGGACGATCAGAAGAAAATTGGTTACATCGTTCTGGCCGAAACTTCGATCGTCCTGGCCGATTAGTTTAAAACTGATTTATATCATCCTGATCATCACCGTGTTTTGGTGCTGGCCGATGTCAATCGTACAGGACATCGTCCCGGCCGATCCAATTATCGTCCCGGCCGATTGGATCGTATCAATCAGCCATTAATGATTTTCAAATATAACCAGATCAATTTAGGTATAATTGAGTTAGATCATCCTAGATGATAGTAATATCATCCTGGCCGATTGCCTAAAATAAAGAATACATAAACGTCTTATGGCGACTGATTTCTTTTTGAATTGATAATATCATCCTTACCGATAAAGGTATCGTCCAGGCCGATTTGTTTAAGTGCTTAAGACGGCTGCCTTAATGAGGATACCCTAATTAGGGTTTTTGATTTTAGACCGATCGTCCAGGACGATATTATTATCGTCCTGGCCGATGTTACCAAAAATAGAAATCATAAAGGGAAAAGAGAATTTCTACCAAGTTACAAAACATCAGGTGCCACACCAAATACAATAGACTCAAGAAAGGAAAAAGGTACAAACTGACTCAATCCTAGTCTACCCAATCTTAAGCTGGTTCCAAGTTGCAGTCTGATCATGTGGACCTGAAACGTTAGTTCATAAGGCAATTGTAGAGAAATAAGAATTGTTTGCTATAATCAAAAACATGAACCATATATCCGCAATAATCTCCCCTTTTTTGATGATGGCAAACAATTTGAATTTTCAAAAAGGATTATTTTCTCCTAATCTCCCCCTCACTTGAATAACACTTTAAAAATAGGGGAGATAAAAAATATTTTTGTTGTTTTAAAATTTTTGAAAAGAAAATAAAGGATACAAAAATTCAATTTTTGTTGTTTTAAAATTTTTGAAAAGAAAACAAAGGATACAAAAAATTCAACAATACGTTCTCCCCCTTTGACATTATCAAAAAGAGAGAATGCACAGAAAACAAAATGAAAGAAAAATATTCTTAAAATGAGAAAGTTACCTCTTAGTTTTAATAAAAAACTTTAGTAGAATTGAATTGACAACGCATATCCCAGTAAAAGTTAGAAATTCAAAATCCGATAATCCAAACTCAAGTTCTTTAAAAGGGCTCAAAAACTTTTTAATTCAATATCTAAATCATAAAATAAATTAGAGAAAGAAACAATCATTTTTCAAAAACTCCTTCAATAAAATATATCTAATAGAAGTTCAATGCACGAATTGTTGAATCAAGAATCAAAATTTTCAAAGTCAAGTATCGAAAGTATCAAGGGTTTTCTTAAGCTTTTTAAGAAATATAAGAATGGTAAGCATTAACTTTTTGTGGGCTCATTTTATGCCTCTTGACAATTGGTTGGCGCACTGCGCATCTTTTGATACACTTTGTGTATTCTATATTTTTCATTTTGGCGCTTTGCGCATCTTTTATTTTTGGCATCATTGGCCATTTTTTTTTTTTGAAAATGCTTCCTTTCTTAAATCTTAAAAGCAAAGGAAAACCCATCTTTGTGACAAAGAGAATTTCTTGATTAAGAAAATTATGAGTTAGATTCAACAACTTGCAAAAGATTCCTATGCGATAAATAAAACGTAGGGAGAAAAAAAATTTTGTTTCAAAAACTAATTTAAAAAGATGAAATAGATTTTAAATCAAAACTAGGATAACCTCTTTTAGGAAATAGAGATTGAGAAAAGAAAATAATGAGTTTCCTTCCTTTGACTATTTAGAGAAGTCAAACAAAATTTACCAAAGATTTAAAAAAAAAATAGGAAGTAGATTTTTCATTTTTAGAACAGTGAGTGTGTATGTTGGATCAAAGAAAAATACAAATAATAAAAAAATGAATAAGTAAAAAAGAAAAAAAAACAAAAGAAAAATAAAAACCAACAAAAAGAAAAAAAAAACACAAATAGCCTTTTTTAACCATTATCTCTTTCCTGGTCCGATTCGTCAGACACCATGTATGTCCATGAGATTTCGTGTTTTTTATTATTTTCCCAATTAAACATTAGCTTTGCCTTGCGCTTTTATTTTGGAGGGAGAATTCTTACATTAGGGCACGTATTCTTCATATGTCCAGGTTTCCTACATCGAAAGCAAACAATGTCAGAGGAAATATGGACATCCTTACCACTTTTACCTTTCTTCCACTTTTGCTTATGCATTGGTGAGCTTTGTGATTTGCTTGACAATTCATTGCTATCATCACCAACTAAGCTTCCTCTTTCCGTATCTTCAGCTTTTAGAACGATCGTTTCACTTGCATCCAAAATTCTTTGACCCAACCCTTGCTCGTAGGCAATGAGTGAGCCAATCAAATTATCAATAGAATAATCATTCAAATATTTTGATTCACAAATAGCAACAACTTTAGCATCGAATTTTTCAAGTAAACAACGAAGAATTTTGTTAACTTTTTCAAAATTTGAAAAATCTTTTCCTAAGGCATGCAATGATGTAGTAATTTGAATAAACCTTGTATACATGTCTAAAATCATTTCAAAAGGTTTCATAAAAAACATTTCAAAATCATGCATTAAAATATTCAACTTTGATTGCTTGATTTCATTAGAGCCTTCGTATATGGTGTGCAATTTATCCCAAACTTCCTTACCAGTAATGCACGTGGAGATTAACAAAAAATCATCAGAATTTAAAGCACAGAAAAAACAATGTAAAGATTTTGCATTTAATTGAGCATCCATTCGTTCATCCCTATTCTATTGATTAAAATGAATATCAGTTTTAATTCCATTAACAATACATGATGGTGATGAATAACCAATTAAAATTATATGCCACATGCAAAAATCAATTGATTGCAAAAAAGTAGACATGCGAATTTTTCAAAAATCAAATGTAATATTTTTAAATAATGGTGGTCTAGTGATTGAATATCCTTCCGCAAAAATACGATTAGAAATATTAGCCATGGATCGAAATTCAAAAGCTTTTAAAAACTTATTTTATGAAAACCGCTCTGATACCACTTGAAAGTGCTCAGTTGACACTAGAAACTGCTCTGATACCACTTGAGAGTTCGTTAGGGATGTTAGGCCCTAGAACTGGCCCAAAGCTAATTTAAAAGAGAGAGGTGAATTGGAAAACTTTAAAACCAAATATAAAACTAAAACCAATATCACCACATAGAAAACCAACGATGCAGAAATTAAAAGTGCGGAAGTAATAAAGAAAGAACACACCGGATTTATAGTGGTTTGGTCAAACCTTGACCTACGTCCACTCCTTGGAGGCACCCTCCAAGTATTGCACTAAAATCGTGACTCTCCTTTAGCCCCCACAGCTAGGCGGAGAAGCACTTACAAAATCACTTCCAACTTCCCCGGTGCGGCGGAGTTGCCGGGTCCTTTGACACCAGAGAGATCTTCTTCTTTGGTGAACTTACCTCGAGATAAGCCTTGAATCTGATGGTACTAAGGTGCGAGTTCGCCGGAGAAACCGTGTGGATCCCCCACCACACTCCCTTGAGTTCCTCCCCCTCACAGGATCTTCTCCCTCTCAAACCCGACCATTTCCTCTCTCCCTTTCAAGCTCTCTCTTTAAGTTTCCCCCACAAGAACGAAGCTATAATGGCTGCTAAAGACACTTACAAAAAGTGTTATGCCAAAGCATAAATAGAAGTTCTCAAAACGAGCTCATTAATGCAAGTTGCCGACATTATCATTCAGGCCGATAGGTATATCGTCCTGGCCGATTAGTTCAAATTCAGCTCAACGGTCTGGGACGATAAGAAGAAAATTGGTTACATCGTTCTGGCCGAAACTTCGATCGTCCTGGCCGATTAGTTTAAAACTGATTTATATCATCCTGATCATCACCGTGTTTTGGTGCTGGCCGATGTCAATCGTACAGGATATCGTCCCGGCCGATCCAATTATCGTCCCGGCCGATTGGATCGTATCAATCAGCCATTAATGATTTTCAAATATAACCAGATCAATTTAGGTATAATTGAGGCCGATTGCCTAAAATAAAGAATACCTAAACTGCTTATGGTGGCTGATTTCTTTCTGAATTGAGAATATCGTCCTGGCCGATACAGGTATCGTCTAGGCCGATCTGTTTAAGTGCTTATGACGGCTGCCTTAATGAGGATGCCCTAATTAGGGTTTCTGATTTTAAACCGATCGTCCAGGATGATATTACTATCGTCCTGGCCGATGTTACCAAAAATAGAAATCATAAAGGCAAAAGAGAATTTCTACCAAGTTACAAAACATCAGGTGCCATACCAAATACAATAGACTAAAGAAAGAAAAAAGGTACAAACTGACTCAATCCTAGTCTACCCAATCTTAAGCTGGTTCCAAGTTGCAGTCTGATCATGTGAACCTAAAACATTAGTTCATAAGGCAATTGTAGAGAAATAAGAATTGTTTGCTATCATCAAAAACATGAACCATAGATCCGCAACAAATTGGTTATTTAAAAAATCTCCTTACAAAATTTCACTCAATGATAGAATTTTCACAAAATATTTTTCAACCACAGTAATATAAAGTGTAGAAAAAAATATAGTAAAAAGTAAAAGAATAGAAAAACACCAAATTTTATAGTGGTTCGATCCAATTAGACATACATCCACTCCATAGAGGCTCCTTCTCCAGGTATTTCACTAAACACAAGTGACTCTCCTTTTGTACCAATAGCAAGGCAGAGAAGCCCTTACAAAACCTCTCTTCCACCAACTTAGTACGGCATAGAACCGTCATCCACTTTCACCCTCATAGTGAAGGCAGAGTACCATCATCTTTTTTCACTCTCTTGGTGAAGGCAAAGTTCTGTTGTCTTTTTTCACTCTCCTTGTGAAGGTAGAGTACCATCATCCTCTTTCACCCTCCTAGTGAAGAAAGAGTGTAGTTGTCCTTTTTTACTCTCTTGGTGAAGGCAGAGTACCCGATCTACTTTGTAGATCTTCTTTCAAGAGTCTTCAAAGAGCTAGGAGAAAGTTTTGGAAAGAAACTAAAGATCCTCACCTTTAGGAAACCATATGAATCTCTCATAATTTACTATTGCAAGATCTCTCACTCTCCACTGCCAAACACTCTCCTAAATCACTCTCTTTTTTACTCTCAAGAGAAATTTGTAGCAAATAGATATGAGCGTTAGTTTTTAGGACTCTTATATATTAAACACAAAAACCATCTAGAGAACTAAAAATTACAAGTCAACCGACCTAAGATTGTACAGTACGATCGACGATCATCTGTACGAACATTTCAAAAATCTATATACGAAATTGTACAAACTTGATATTATACTATATCAGTCATTTGTATGAACTGACAACGTACTATATGAATAGTTCAAAACTGAATATATTCTTTTGGTACGATCATATATAAACCTCATTTTGTACTCTGTTAGTCATCCATATGAATTTACATCATATAGTAGAAATAGTTAAAACAAATCATGCTTCATTTGGTATAAATGTGGATGACCCCATTTCATATGGTACAAATATGGATGACCCCATTTCATACTATATCAGTATTCTGTATGAACTTATATCATACAATACAAATTACACAAAAAATAAATGAGTTTATTTGGGAAGAACTAGTACGCACCAATTTCTTACCCTTTGAATTGTCTGTACAAACCAAATTCATACAATATAAACAATTAAAAAATGTTGAGTTCATTTGGAATGAACTGGTATACACATATTTCATTCTCTGTGAATCATCCATATGAAAAACCATTGTACAGTATGAACAGTTTAAAAATTTAAGACATGATTTGATTAACTTTGTTTTAGGGAAAAGAAATTTAAAAAATAGTATAGTATAATTTGAAATCATATAGAATGATTAGTTTTAAATTTCTAAAGTTTTGACTCACTCCCCAGTGTGTGTGTCCATGGTTACCCACTTATAATAACACTTTCTCATACTTTAAAAAAATAGAAAATTTATAGACTTCATAGCATGAAATCCTAATCTACTCTATTTTGAAATCTTAAGCAGTCTGTAGTATGATTTTCCTGAAATGTTAGTATACAAAAGTAACAAATAGAAAACATAGCCATTATATGTTAGGAGAAATAGAAATTAAAATAATAATATTTTATTAACATAAAAAATCAGACTATATAAAACTCAATCTTGAAGTCCAAGTTGCAACATTCTCTACCTAACGCATATAGGGATGTCACTACTTATGTAAACCTAGTATACATTTAAGAAATTGATTCACTAGGTTTCATGCAAATAGATCGTAGTCAAGAAGCACGATATTTAACCTATACTATTTTACTTCACTAATTCCTTCATAGGTTTTGCATAGTTTATCCCAAATATCTTTTCTAGTGGTACAAGTGAATACACACATATAATATTCATATGTTAATGCACAAAATAAAAAGTTTAAACATCTAGCTTTTAGTTGGGCTAAATCCCTATCCTCATTACTCTATTCTTTAAATGATAGTCAAGTTTTGATTTCATTCACAAGATAAAAAGGTGTAAAATATCCTTCTAGAACTAACATCCATATGAGATAATCTATAGACTGTAAGAAAGTAGACATGCAAATTTTTTAAAATTCAAGAGGTATATTATTAAATAAATGTTGATGAGTTATCGAATAGTCCTCCACAGTGTTATGATTACCAAAATAAGCCATTTATTGCTTTTTCAAATGTTTTCTAAAACTTTAGTTTTAACACCATCTCTGATACCA
Organism: Dendrobium huoshanense; assembly: GCA_016618105.1. Taxonomy (NCBI): domain Eukaryota; kingdom Viridiplantae; phylum Streptophyta; class Magnoliopsida; order Asparagales; family Orchidaceae; genus Dendrobium; species Dendrobium huoshanense. Next base: position 19,086,569 of record CM028351.1, on the reverse strand, counting down.
CTTAAAAGTTCAAGAAGATTGTTAAACCTTATAGAACTATCCCGAAGCTCACTAGGAGAGGGGCCGAATTAACAATTTAAGAAATTCTAAGTAGGAATTATATTCTTTTTATAAATATTTTAAAACCTTTAAATTAATAGATTAATCACCTGATGATGAAGCTAACAATTAAATATTAATTAAAATACTTATGATGAAATTTTGGTTAACATAATACAACATTAATCTCACACCAAGCATTTATCAAAAAAAGTAAGTGCAAAAATTAAAGTGTTGAAAATGAAAAGCACACCAGAAACTTTATAGTGGTTTAATTAACCTTGACCTACATCCACTCCTCGGAGTCCTCCACTCTAGGAATTATACAAACAAAAATTTACTCACCTTTAGCACCCGCAGCAAGATGGAGAATCCTTTACAGTCTCACTTTCACCAAACCTGATGCCACGGAGTGTTGGAAGCTATGTCACCTACCCTGGTGATGGCATGAAACCTTAAATATTTTGTCTCTCTCCTGGAGATGGTAGAGAACCTCAAATCCTTTTTCTCCCTCTTGGAGATGGCAGAGAATTGGAATCCTTTCATAGGCAAAGAACCTCAAAACCTTTTTCTCCCTTCTTGAGAAGGTAGAGTACCTCAAGGACTTGACCTAGAATCCTATCTACCAAGAGAGACATAAAGAACTCTCCAAGGCCATAGGAGGTGTAATGGTGTAGCTAGACTGGTGCAACTATGTGATCCCCTCACACTCCTTCTCCCTTATACCCAAAAGCTTCACTTTTAGAGCACCTTCAACAATTACAAAATCCTCTCATATTTTTAATAAGATTCTCAAAACATTACTTAAGTATTGGGCTTTAAGAAACCTTAAAAATTCAAGTTGGTTGTAACTATTCATACAATACAATTGGACTTCATACAGAATGATCAGCTCAAAAATAAGACCCATATAATATGATGTAAACAGTTGTTCAAATAAACTATTTAACCTTTTGAATACATCATACAGTACAATCCAAAGATCTTCAAGTATAATCTGTTAGCTTTCTCTCTATTTGTAATGTATAATTCTCGGGTTGATTAAATATCATCATTATCAATCATCCCATACTTCTATCATCGTATAATATGGTTAATTGATTTCAAGTAGGTCTTCTAGTACAATATGAATATCATACAATACTATTAGTTTGAAAATTATAGTTTTGTTTGGTATGATATTTGAAATGATAAAACTTTATCTATGTCAATCATACAGTTCGGGGAAGATTATTAAATGTGATATATTATCATTAATAAAACCATGATTTTATTGACTAATTATAAGGGTTAATATAAGTAAGATTTTAAAATTTTTTATAGTACAAATCAGATCGTATAATATAATTTGTTCAAAAATTAAATTTTAAATATCTTTCTTAATTTATCTTGTGGGTAAGGTTTTCAGATCATAATGAATCGTATAATATGATCCAGATTGTATAGTATGATTAATTCACAAAAACTATTTGTTCAATTAGCCAGTGAGCACATTCTTTCTTTATTGATCTTATAGTATGATTATAAGTCATACAATATGATTATTATAAAAATATTATCTTTAAAATTTTTCTCACTCACCCTATTTGTTAGCACAATTACCCAATTGCTTACACTTTTATGTGGCCAGGCTCAAGAATTAGAAAATAAAGAAAAGAATAAAAGTACAGACTATATTTACTTGACATTCATGTTCTACCCATTATTGAGCTTTTAGTAGCCTTGAGTAGTGTATGTCTTACTTGCAATGTTAGTGCTCATAGATTAAACAAATATATAAAATATTCAATGAAAAAAGTAACAATTCAATCAATAATATTTGTCATCAACAAAATCACAGATGAGGGATCCTAAACTACAACAGGAAGCAAACTACCTAACCAATTAGGGTGCAACCTTGACTAAGGGGAGTTCTACTTTTTTAGGATAAAAATTATTTCTTAAGCCATTTTAAAATTTTATATTTTGATTATTTCATAAATTCAATATGTATGATATGTATTATAAACCAATAAAAATAATCATATTTTTATAGCATTTTAGCTTAAGAAAAAAAATCCACCATTCATGTTTGTGGGCCATTTAAGTCTTCTTATAGATTGGCCCTACATTTTAAAACTTAAATAATAACAACAACTCACTTATCACAAATTTATATAAGAGTTAGATCATGAATTTAAAATGATTAGGTTGAGTTGTGGCTTCCATTCCTATTCCATGTAATAACATAAGTCTATAAGTGTCAGGCATTTCTAAGATGCTTCTTAAGTGTCAAAGATATTAGAGTAATTTCCTTATTTTGTATATCATAAGACTTGGTTTGAGTGACTACTCAACATTGATTCACTTTAGTTAATGGTTTTGAGCCTAACACAAAATCAAAAGTCCTCACCCTCTTAGAATATAATAACACATTTTTAATGAAATTCCAACTTAAACATAAAATTTCCATCTTAAATTATAAAGCTCAACATATAATAAATTGGTTTACTTATGAATTTCTCATAACTCAATGCCAACTATATTTCTCCTTTTACTTAATAAAACTATTGAACATTAAGTTATCCCTTTAAAAATTCTTACTCCTATCCATATCTTAAACTTTATAATCAAAGAATATAACTTTAATTAAGATTTTTAGAATGAAAATTAAATAATTGAACTTGGATAAATAAAAGAAATAAATTCCAAATTTAGTAAAAAATTAAATAAAATGCAAAATTAAAGAATTAAAATAAAAATGTTAGAAAAAAATTAAATGATTTAATTTAAATAAATGAAATCAATCAAATTCAATTCAATAATTAAAAATAAATCACCCTAACTGAACTCAATTAAATAAACAAACCATAATTGAATAATTAAAACAAATAGGGAGCTTTATGTGCTTACATTATTTGTTAGAATGAAATAAATGCAATCATCTTAGAAGATTAAGAATTGTTGATTAATGACATCAATGCATGCTGGAGAAATTAATTAACATGGTTCTATAAAACCTAAACAAATAAAATTCATTAAATAAATTTAAATCCTTATAACTTAAACTTAAGTTAAATCCCATAGCCTATAACTCTAATCAAATCATTATTCCAACTAGGATTCCTCCAAATTAGACATATTAACACACTCATACAGTTGCTTGATATGATAATATCCTATATTCTAGGTCATGAGTAGTATTCTATGGTGTAAATGTTTACATTCATGAATGTTGGCTGATGTCCCCTTGCATCTTCAAACTCTAATTTCAACTTCTACTATGATTCTTTATTAAATAAGAGCCCATGAATCTTATAATTATTAGACTTAAACTCATATATTTATCAAAAGTGCTTTCAAGGTTAGCTGGCTATCAAATCCAATAAATTTATGTACAATTTTAACATTTGCAAAATTCTTTCCTCCCATTTGGGAGTACCCTCATGATTAAACATAATATTTTATGTCATATTTTTTACTTATTTTATTATTTTGTTACATAATATGTGCATTCAACACTATGTTGGAGCTCCTGATCATCATATAAAATGACTCAAGAATTCTTCACATTGTACTGAAGAATAATCATCTTATTGTATGATGCATGTCGATCACCCTGAATCAACCCATAATTTGAAGTAAATGGCTTAGATATGATTGAACCAGTAATTATAGTTTTTACTATATGAGCACCTTTCATAATGTATGAATGATGTGATAGAAAAACATTTAGAAAAAAATATTATGGTCGGTATGACTTGTATATCGTGTTGAATGAACACCCATTCATACTAGATAATTAGTTTAGTCAACTATCTTATAAAAGACCCCTTAGGATGAATGAAAGATGAAGATCATATTGTATGATCCCCGGTCATATTGAATGATTTAACTAGTCTTCATATTATTTTAGACGAGGTAATCTAGATCAACATGGTAATATATGATCCAACAGAGATTATAAATTATCGAGAAAATCTCATTCTAATTCACACTTCCTCTTCATCAAACTTCCTTTCCATCTACTTCTATACCCTAGTATAATTGATGGCTAGAAAGCATGCTCAACTCATTTAACGAGGTTTGTTCAAGCTTCATGTGGATGATTACTTCTAGTTTGAAGAAGATGTTACTTCCTCCTATAGGAATTAGGCAGTTATGATAATTGATTCAAAAACCAATAATCAAGATAATCTTAGCTATCGGGTACTTGATATTTTTTGTCTGGACAACCCTTCAATTTCTCATTACACTTACTTTCCTTATAATACAAAATTATAGCTTGAATTTTGGTATATTTAAGAATAATAATTGATCGCACCTATAACATGTAAATATTGTATTATTTTGAGAACTTAAATATTAGAAAAAAAATTATTTTTAGTTGTTGTACAAGAATGTTTCAGGAATGGAAAAAAATTCATAAGTGTCAAGACAAAGCCACATTGCTTCAAACATAAGCATCACGATGTTATCATTCATAATATCTAGTGCCATGATCCAACCTTACAGTGCTGGAGCACTTAACTATATCACGTCGTAGTGTCAAGGAGTACAGTTTAGTTCCACACTGCTCAACATATTTAGCATCATGGAAAAGCAGTTGCATAATTAAGGAATCATTCTGACTCAGCTAAAAGTCAAACCAATTTAGCCCAATAGACACTTCGGGTCAATCCGACTCCAAATCAGATAAAGCCAATAATGTTGAGGTGCTAGTTCATTCTATAATGCTACAATGCAAACCTATAGAGCACTACGACACTGAGTCCATTTATTTAATTCATATGAATAGTGATAAAATCGCAACCCTAATTTTGTTTGGTTGGAAAAACATTACAGTTAAAGTAAATAGTAATAGTTCATTTTTATGTTAGCATGAATAATTTCTTGTGAGATCAACACTCTCATATCACTTTATTACTTAATCGACAAGTGCACTTGCATATTTAGTGAGTAATTCACATCAAACAAAAATTAAGTATATTTCACTAATGAATATCATTCTAGCATCCAATCAATTACCCCATTGTCTACCATCAGCACCACACTTCAATGCCTTATACATGGATGACCAATAGAGCTTAACTCCAGTACTTTTGTGACCAGTTTCATGTTTCAATCATTGGCGCATAACCCAAGAGAGATTTTTTACTATTAATTATTATAATTAGACAAAATTTTATCTCACTATTAGGAATAGTCTAATGAACCTTCACCAACCCCTTATAAGTACTTTAGTTTTCAATGCACGTGTTCTCTAACATATTTTTTGACACACCATTATGTTTAAAGCTGGTGATATGATAAATATCACCCCACTTCCCACAATTGTCATTTTGTATGAGTGGGATAGAGTTCAATATAGCAAGTATGTTCATATATTATATAGAGAATTTCATGACCATTAGAAACCCTAGGGCTCACCATTGCCAAAAACATGAACTTGGACATGTCAGAACTTTCATCTTTAATGGCAAGTATAACCTATTGAATCCTACACAAGAAGACACTTCCCCATGTATTTCACTATGGAGCATGATTAGAAAGAGGAAGAGGGAGCACCAACCCCCATAGTCTAGCCACTTCCTCATGATATATTGACTTAGCATTTTATCATACTTGAGCTTAAACTAGATTCCCATGTCGAGAAGTCCACATAGTAATGCAAAAAGTTATAGCAAAAACATGAGGAAGATTTTACATGGTTTTAGGATGAAATTTTTTCTTTCACCGTTACTTCTAGTCTCCACCACCGCTTCCTGGTCTGGCATATTGATAGGTTGTGTTGTTTATGTGTTTATTACAACTCATGTTATACTATTTTTCTTTTTATACTTTATATAGTGTTTCCTTGGTATTTTCCCTTTCCATGTTGCTCCTTTTTGAGATGTCAAAAGATGTAGTAGTAGTGGTGATTGTTGTAATATAAACTATTTTGTACTTTTTTTCAATTTTAAAATTTAACTTAATTATAACTAATTGTATTTTATTACCTTTAATTATACAGGACGATCACACATTCTGATAAATCCTACTATCAAACCTTGGTTACCAAAATTAGGCAAATGTAGATTTTAAAATTTTAACTAATCGTACCATATGAAGGAAATCTTATAGTATAATTAATAATGAATGTCACTTAATTTTTTCTATGGATAAATGAATCATTCCCAGATCAAATTTTTGCTGAAGATCGTATTGTGTGATCTAAATCATGCAGTCTAATTAAATAGAGAGCTCACTACCCAAACCATGGTTCATCCTAATTGATGTCTGATTTTATATAGTTGACTATACTAGAAGACTAAATATCATAAAGGATGATCTATGATGGGATTTTATCTAAAAGATTTGAATGAACCAAGTATCATATTATGTTATCAAAAGCATTAAATTTAATAGTAGTGTTTTATTTAAATAACCCACTTTAATTCTTTCACATAAGAATTGAGTGAATATATTATGTATAAATAGTACCTTTCTTGTATGAAAGATCTTTAGAAAGCGATAAATGCCTCCTTACTTATGGGAGAGTCCAAACAACTTGAGAGAGTGAGGAGGTGAAGTTGAGGGAGTGTTTACTTATGGGAGCCAAGCGGTGTGAAGGAGTCAAATAATTATTCCTTTTGGCTCTCACCTTTGCTCCTCTAGGTTGTAATGATGGAGCTCTTGGAGAGGAGCTCTAGAAAGAAGCCTTTGGTAAAAACACTTAACTAGCCCAAGAGGCTGGGAGAGTGGCATCTCTACCATTATATGTAATAGAAGGAGAGAATGACATCCTTACCATTATTAGGAGTAGGAAGGAGCAACACCGCCATCATTGTGAGGAGCATGAGGTAGTGGCATCTCATTCATTGCGAGGAGAAAAAGGGAGTGGAATCTCTAGAATGTTGAGGTATGAGGCAAATGTTTTCAAGAAAAAAAAAATTTACGACTCATTCTCCCCCTGGTAAGAGATAAGTGCATGCTTCTCGGTCTTGTTGAGTGCTTAAGGAGTGTTTTCTAGTGGGATCCCCGAAGAGGATAAACTTTTGATGAGTGGAAGTAGTTAAATTTACACTAAACCAGTATAAAAACTTGGTTTGTATTTGATTTACTTTTCCACATTTACTTTCATGTATTTTCATTTATATTACATTACATTCTAAATTTTGTTTGTGAAATATTTTGTTAAGATCTTACATAAAGTATAAAAAATATTAAAAAATGCCTAAAGTTAAAAAAAAAAAACTTTCTTTTATTTATTCTTTTAATATTTATTTTCTTAGGTTCCCATAATAATCTATTTATAAGAAAGTGTTTTTTAAAATACTAATCACCCTCCATCATTGTTTATCATAGCACTTTCAATGTACTTATTTGAAAATAAATTTGTATTAAATATAAATTTTTACCAAGTGTTAGGATTGCATATCACTTCATCATTTCATCTTTATTGACTAGTAAACCCATGATGATTTGAGTTCTACAAAAAAGCACATTTTTGTATATTTATCTTATAAACATGACCAATGAAGCCATATCATACTAGCATATTGGGTGTTTTAAACACATAACTAATTATAGAATAAAAGTTTCAATAATTATATATATGGAAAGACAAAAATATACTTAGTGAAAATACTACTAGTGAAGTGATCAAAATCAAAGATTTTAGAAAAACATTTCATTTTGTAATTGAAAAGGTCCTATTATATAATGGTTTTAGGAATGAGTTTCACAGGATAAGTTAATTATGTGAAAGATATTGAAGTTAATTTTTTATCTAACACTTTTTAAGAAACATTGATTGAACAAAATTTTCTTAGAAGGGCTTACAAAATAATATTTACATTTTGGATGAATAGTATAATTGAGTTTAGAATGATATATTTGTTGAAAGTTATTTTAGTGGATTCATCATTATCTTATGCTTGTATGTATACCCTTAGAATGATCAGTAATAGATTAAGTTCTAGTAAATAAAAGACACATTTCTGTATATGTAACTTATCAACAAGATCAATGAAGCCATGTCAAACTAGGATATTTGGTGTTTTAAACACATAACTAATTATAGACTGAAATTTACAATAATTATATCCAGGGAAAGAGGTAAAGTTATACGTAGTGATAGTACTACTGAAAAGTGACCAGAATAACTAATTTTAGGAAAAAAATCATTTTGTATTAGAGAATGACCTATTATATAATGGTTTTAGGAATAACGTTTTAAGGATAAGTTAACTATGTTAAAGATATTGATGTTAATATTTTATCTAACACTTTTTTATAGACATTAAATGAAAAAATTATCTTAGATGGGCCTACAAAATAATATTAAAATTTTGGTTTAATATAGTATAAGTAAGTTTAGTATGATCTATTTGTCGAAAATTGTATTAGATGATTCATCATTATGTCATGGTAGTGTGTATACCATTAGAATGATTAGTAAAAGACATATTGTTAAGGGAGTAACTAAATGTGAGTCCACCAATGATCATGTATGTGACTCCTCTTATCTAACAAAGTTGGCTAGAACAATATTTTACAGCTCTAGGATAGTTTTTAAATGTATACCCCAAGAGGTGCTTCACATGGATATGCTTGATAGATTAGCATTATAAGCATGTGGCTGAAGTCTTAAAGAATTATTATATCGAATGAATAAAGGATATTTATTTGGATAAAATTGTAGCATATAAAAGTCATTACTTTGATGATTAGAGGGTTCATAATTTATATTTAATAAAAAATAATATATTTATTCCTTATAATGAATAACAAAAATGGAAGGGAGTCTTAGAAAAAGAAGAATTTTATAAAGAATCTATAGATAACACATAAATATTTTTGTACCTAGAGCCCTATAATATGTTGGATTAAAAAAAAGGAAAAAAAGGAAAATTGTTGTCGTAGTTTGATTTATGATGAATAAAAAGAACCCTCGGTGATTTACTAATTTACCACAATTTGAATCCCTAAAACCTAAAGTCTAAGTGAAAATTTTTCCATATTTCATACATCCTTACATATCCTACTTCCTTTATATGGAAATTGCAAACAACTCATATTTAAGATTTTCCAAGACTTTTACATCATCATATCACATTTATGAATCCCCTCAAGCATAAATAAACAACACCATATTATTGTATACCTAGCTCACTCAAATATGGTATAATAGTAAAAAAGGAGGAGAAGCACTAAGGACTTCACTACTTAGAGGACATAATGCTTTAAAAGCCACTTGTGCTTAATGAATTAATATCCATAGAAAACTTTGAGTTTAATTATATGATTAAGTTCTTCTTAATGCTATTGGCAGTTTATCAAATATATATATATATATATATATATATATATGATTGAGTCATTTCTAAGAATTTGTGTACATGTGTCAATTATTTGCCTCTACTTTTATGCGCCAAACCAACCACCCTTCAAAATTATCCCACATTCAAATTTGATCCACTTGTAAAATTAGCCTTTTTATCGAGGTTAATAATAGATCTTTATATTATAAACATACTTTTTATTGAAATGTTTTGCCAAATAATTTTATGCTATAAAAATTTTCTTTCACCTTACATTAAAGAAAAGGATTTTAAAAATTTAGGATTTCATTTTTAATCACATTTTAAACTTTTTTCAAAAGAACATATTGTATATTTAATTTAAAAATAAAAATTTTCACCCATATTATATTAGAAGTGTATCAACATCGGATAAAACATGCCAGCAAAATCTACTAATATGGATCAAGTGGAAAATTTATTACGAGACATATGAGAAGTTTCCTTATATAATTGTGGGACTATTAAGTTAAATATATGTTTATTTTTATTGTATTAAATTTTAGTAAAGGTGTGTATTTTAGTTGATTTTGTGCAGGATTTGTCTCACGAAAGGATTAAAAATTACGAAGTTAAGAATAAGCACTTCAGCACAAGAATTATCAGCTCCGTAGTGTCCTCAATACCTCAGCACCAATATAGGATATTATAGTGCCATAACATTGGGATAATTTCATTTAATTTAGAGCCCAACAAAATGAAGGTCAATGTCTCAGCGCTACTTAGTGTTGTAGTGCCGAAAGCGAGCATGACAGTGTTATTGCCTAAAACAAAATTCCATTTAATTTAGTCCACTTGAGGAAGAAAGGTCAATGTCATAGTTCCCTAAGTGAAAATTACCATGCTAATGTCTCAGAAAAAATTACTAATAATTTAGTTTTGGAGTGCTAACCTCTGAGGTATCGTAGTGCAGATAACATAAGCAAGAGCTATAACACTCATCCTTTTTAGCACTGTGGTGGAGCAATTAAAGAAAAGGAACATCACATTGACTCAGTGAAGTGTTATTCTAAATAAGTTAAACATTATGCTAGGTTGGCCAAACACTGCAGTGGAGCACATTTAGTAGCATTGAGGTGATAGTTCATAATACAATATCATGACACCACCTTGTTAAGTTTCATGATGCTTGAGTCTATTTATTTTAAGTAAAAATAGTTTTGTTTTATTTCTTTTGTAAGGAAGGAACTTGAGGATATTGTGTGACATAGAGGACTAACTGGTCATCCTTGTAGAGTAAAACTACACTTATGAGAGGCAAGGATTGTGGAGAGTGAAGGTGTAAGGGAAGAATAACTTCAAGTCTATCTGTTAGATCTAGTTGGGATTCTTCATTTGAGTGCTATTTCTTCATATTTTTTATTTGTACACTTTTTTGAGCAAGTAATTGAAAGTGTATTGTTCAATTTTATTTGTATGCTAACTAAACTCTAGTTTTTTACTAATAATGTGAAAATTTATTTATATCATAATATAGAATTATGAATATGAATGTGAGTTATTATTTTCACTATCTCCCATGTTTAATTTAATTTGTGCAATGACAAAGTATAAATTTAAAATCTAGTGTGGTTCATTACTTCGATAGAGGAATGTTGTAATAAATTAGAGTATTGAAATGGAATATCTTCATATATAGACATAGGATGATTAGGATTCTAGGATCTATGAATATATAATAATCGTAAAGAGGCTATGGAACTCTCTTTACACATTTATAAGTTCTACAGAGATCTAAAGGTGTATATGCATTGATTCATAACTACAATAGATAAGTCTACTTTGAAAAACATAGGTCCATTCAACATCATTAATACAAAACATATTTATTATTTATTATCTCAACTATTTTTTTGCATTTCTTTATAGTTTTAGTAATTATTCCTTAATGCAATTGTATAAGATAAATTTAGTAGTCTACATAGGCAGTAATAGAGTAAATTATGGTTCGCCTATTTTCTCATGGGTTTGACACACTTCTCATAATACTTTATTACTTGACCAACACAAGCATTTATGCAAGTAGAAAGAATTTAGCATATGAATGTGTACTGGTAAATAATTTCATTACCATATAATTATATCACTAGTAAAGCAAGAAAACTCTTCCATATACATAAACAAACAAACCACATCAAGTTTTTCACATCATTATTTAGGATCTAGTGTGCGTTATTACTATTATTCTTTATTGTTCAAAAAATACAAAATTTAATCCTACTTGATTTGTATCTTGTTTTTTTATCATTTTTTCTTTTATGAATCTGTGCATTTGTGATTGTTTGCTTTTTGTAATTTTTATTCTTGTTTATTTTATTTCATTTCAATTTATCTTTGTTAATAGTGTATGCATAGTAGATCTAGTGAGGGACTCTTTTTGTTTGATCTATAAATAGAATGTATCCTTACAAAAATAATAAAAATAAAAAAGACTTCAGCTGTAGGAATGGCCAAACCAAATATAGATCAAGAACAACCTAAACACTTAGGAAGTATGCAATTCCTATAGTAGATGGAATTCATTAGATTATCTACTGACCTACTATCCAAGTAAATAATTTTGAGCTAAAACCTAATATTATCCAAGTGGTACAAAATTCTTAGTTTGGGAGAACATTTGTTGAGGATCCAAACCTACACTTATATGTTTCTTAAAAGATTTGCACAACATTCTAGTATAATAGAGTTAATGATGATACTATTAGACTTCATCTACTTTTATTTATGTAAGGTACAAAGCTATATTATTATTGAATTCCATGCCCCAAGCTCTACAATCACTTGAAATGAGTTGAAACATAAGTTCCTTGCAAAATATTTCACACCATCTAAAACTGTGAAGCATAGGAATGTTATTACTTCATTTTTCTAGTTTGATGGAGAATCAATTTATGAGAGCTAGAGAAGATTCAAGGAGATGCTTTTTAAGTGCCTTCATCATGTTCTGTTTTATTGGTTGGTGATTCAGACTTTTTATAATAGGCTTATAGGATCTCATAGGTTAATAATTAATAAAGAAGCCTGAGGATCATTGATGTTAAAGCCTTTTAATGAGACTTATTCCTTTGTAGAAGAGATGGAAATAAATAATTTTCAGTGATCTTCTGATAGGATAAATCATGAGAGAGAAGCTAGTGTTTAGGAGTTAGATGCTTTATCAATTTTAACTACTCAAGTTGCTACGATTTCTAAGAAGTTAGATAAATTTTGGAGTAGATGCTTTAAAATACTAGTAATCTAGGTTGGAAGAACCTCCTTAATTTTAGTTGGAATAATAACAATATTAGAAATTAGTGGTATGTTAATCAACTAAACAAAGTTCTAACATGAAATAACCTTGAACAACCTTTAGTTATTCCCATATGTTCTTATCCCCTAGGTTTTAATCATAATAATCAATTCAAAGATAGGAAGATACCTTTGAAGGATTTAGCATTTCAAATGGGAAACCAATTATGCAGCCAAGTCGCTCCCCTTAGAAATATAGAAAATCAAATAAGGCACCTTTCTGATTTAGTTAATAATAAATCCCTTGATGAGCATGCTAATCTTAAAAATAAGAATTTGTAAGAGCATTGTAGTACTATTTAGTTGAGAGTGGGAAAGATTTAGGAGATCCTTGTAACAAAAAAGATCAAACTTAGGAGTCAATTATAGTAGAAAATCCTATAGTGCCTTACTCACCAAAAGAATAACTTTAATCATTTAAGAAGCTGAAAAGACATATTAGGAAGGTTGTAGGGACATTAGCATAACCTTTTCATCAGAGACTAATTAAAAAAAAAAAAGATAAATATTTCTCTAGATTTAATAGAAATATTTTAAAAATTAACTATTAGCATAACTTACTTGAGTTGGGTGAATCATACTTTATTATTAATAAAATCAAGATACTTAGTACTTATAAGTATAGGTATTTATGAGGACCACGTAAGGTGTGATGTGCTTCAAATGGAAATAACACAGATGCTCTAAGGAAGGCCATAGATGTATAAATGGGGTGTCATGAGTTTTTGAAGAGAGAGCAATTATATCTTACAATTCAATGAATTTTTTATTTTCAAAATATATCCTTTTATCCTAACTAAAAGGGTAAGCCCAATTACTCCACCTAAATTATTCCTTATATAACCATATAATCCTACATTAAACACATAACTTTGGTATCAATAAGTAAAGAATTTTGTTCTTTAATTGAGTATAATTAAACTCTCCTGCAATGGAAATATTCTATTGTCATAATTTAAAGAAAGGAATAAATCTTTTATGTATACCCCCATATTTATTTTTGATTTACCATTTACATTATCAAATGACTTTCAAATTCTTCATGATAAAGTTTAGCAAAAATTAGAAATGATGAATTAAAAGTTTTGTTTAATAAAAAAAAATTCAAACTTTAAGCAGAAAAATGTTCGAGGTTTTGTGATAATTAGAATATGTGAGCCTTTTGAGACTATTAGAATGCTTGGCACAAATGCATATTTTCTTTTTTTGCCAAATGACATTTATCAGGCCATCTTTTAGTATAGAAGATTTTTTATCATATAAATAGGTTAGCAAACCACCAAATGTCCATGATGATTCTCTTATAGGAGAATAAAACAATCACTTTCAGGTTTGTACCAAATATTCATTCATTGAGGTTGATCAAATTATTATATATGAGATGCAAAAAATCAAGATGGAGATCATAGGTTTCTTGTGAGTTGGAAGGATAAAAAAACAATATAGGATATTTGGGTTAATAGATCTAACTTAGGGAATCATGCACTATAAGTTAAAGAAGATCACTTCAATTCCCCAAAGAAGAGTTTTTTGAGACCCATGGGAATTGATATGACATAAGCTGCCAATGTAAGAAGAAATGTACCAACAACTAGAGCCTAGAGTAAGAAGGGAGTGAGTAAGATTTAAGTGTTAAGGAAAAAGAGCAAAATGAAAGTTCATATGGAGAATTTGTTATCTTCGCATTTACGTGTGTGATACATATCCAAAAAGACTATGTATTTTTTATTTAAAATTGAAGTATCAATTATATATTGAAAATGTGAAATTTATATTTTAAATTTTGAATTATAAAATTAACTATTTTAAAGTTTTAATGTTTATATTTTGAAGCTTTAAGGGAGTGTGATATAATTTTAAGTGCAAATATTTTTTTTAAATTAAATAATTCAAATAAAAATTAGCGCATACATAGGTTGCCACACATATGAAAATGGGGATGCTTGTTACTTTAGTGGTTACCTCACTCTCTCTCATGTATTATAGGTGGTCAAACCCTCATGCCTCTTCCCTCACGTTATTTACTTAGAATGTGATTTTGTAAACTTACTTGAACTTGATAGAATAATTTATTTTGATGTGCTTTAATTGTTGGAGTTTCTTCCATGAATGCAACGCTAGGTGTTTGGCCTCACTGATAAAGATATTTTTTGATATATTAAAATTGTACTACTTTAGTGATTGGTAAGTATTATATCTATTTTAACAAAATTCTTCTACAATTATGCCCTCACGCTACCATAACAGTTTCCCATCCACTTCCTAAAAAAAAGTCCAATTAAAAAGTCATTAATGGCTCTCGATCAAACCTTGCTTCTATCTTATGGCAAACATTTAATTTTCAAGCTATTAAAATTTAGTTATTTCACTAAATCACACATAAAATCACCCCCTTCTCTCTTCTTCGATGCATCATATACTTCAGTAACATAACCTCTAAATGTTGCTTCTGTCGGGTTGGAGGTTGTTTTTCTGACTCTGGGTTGTGTGGAAGGGGTTTCTTCCATCAATAGTTTTGTTGAGGTTCCAGTGAAAGAGATTGATGCACAAGCGTTGGCTACCTGTGTGGGTAATTCCTTTAGTTTGGATATTCGAAAACAGGGTGATTGGCTGACTGAATCGTTGGATGATGATTTTGATTCTGAATATCTTCATTCCGACAATGATTTTTCTCTTCTGTGTTCTACAACTGTTGCCACTATGGGGAAAATTTTGGGGGAGAGGACATCGCAAACGATGAATTTTATTTTGGTGTTCTCCTCTTTTGTTCTCTCCGGATTCGTTTGGTTTAATTGGTTCGATTTGGTGTTATACGAGGATAAGGGCTATGATGTGGTTGGGGCCTGCGTCTTGATCGTTTTTGCTGGTGGCAACCGTTGGTGTGGAATTCGGGATGGCTTAGTGGGACATTATCGACACTAACTGGACGGTCCTTGCAATAAGTCGTCGACGCTGGAGGCCTTGACCGTTTGCTGAGCCCGTTGTTTTGCTTGTATTTTTTCTTTTTGGATTTTGTGGTTTTTCTTTTGTTTGTTGTTTATTTTTGGCTGTATCTTCGATTTTTTGGTTTATTAATAAATTTTGATTAAAAAAAAAAAAAACCTCTAAATGTTGATTTAACAAATTTCTCATGTGTAGAGCCCAATATTTTCATAATAGATGAAAAAGACAAATTTGGGTGGTGTTCTCGAAGGGGTTTAGAGTTTTTTATTAAAGAAAGCTAGCACATTCGATCTTGGATGAATGAAGTTGTAATACATTAAAATAGTGTTAGTCACATACTCTTAGGCGAAGTAAGCAGGAGGAGTAGCTTTTAAATGTTTTATAAGATCTCATAATCATCCATGTTATACTATTTTTTAGAACTCATAAAATTTCTGAGTTACCCCATATGCAATGACCTTTATGCCGTTGGCATGTTCCAATAACTTTATTATAATATTAGACATTATGCATACACACTACATATTCTAGAATGTTGGTCCAATATTGTCCATCAAAATAAACAATGACCCTAATAGAGAAATGAATCATGCTTTAAAAGTAGATAAAATGTGTACGTGTGTGTGTGTGTGTGTGTGTGTGTGTGTGTGTGTGTGTGTGTGTGTGTGTGTGTGTGTGTGTGTGTGTGTGAGAGAGAGAGAGAGAGAGAGAGAGAGAGAGAGAGAGAGAGAGAGAGAGAGAATCTAAATGACTCTCTTAGTGAATTAGTCTATAAAAGAGCTACCCAATTCCTTTGAAAGAAAAAGGTGATTGAAATTAAGCATTCGAGAACATTTATAGAAGAATAGTTAACTACACAAGAATCCTAGAGAGAATATGTAGGAGAATCTAATGGGATGGTGTTTATGCTTGATATTTAATATTGCATATGCTTTTGTTTGGTAAATGATCCTAAATATTTTGGCTAACATCAAGAAAACAATCACAAAATTCATTACATTGTATGATTATAGATAAAATAAGAAAATTTTACTTGATGCAACTAGCTACATATCACGATAGCCTAACATGTAGTTAACTAAAAGTCTAGAAGTTCATGTGTATTTTTTATTGAGGGTGAGTAATTTTGTCATGCTCTTCTAGCAACAACCCCCTTATTCTACTAATAAATGATATGTGTAAGTAGATGATTACATTCAAAGAATAGAGGACTTCGTTAGTCACTTGTGTGAGTTCAAGTGCTCTATATTGAGGTCTAAGGGATGACTCTTGAGTGACAAAAGAAAATTTTATTGTAGGTAAATTAAGGCTCTGATAGTTCAAATTTATAGTCAATAAAATTAGATTACTATTAACAACTTGCTAAACTAGAGTAATCTTTTATAAAGATTTGACTAATTTGACTTAGAAAAATTACAGGCGATAAAAAACTTTATAGGGGACTTAGTTGGATAAAATTTATTTCTTTTTGAAGTTATTAAAGAAATGTTCTTCCAACTTAGAAGACAAACAATGATGGGAAATTAGAAGTAATGATAATATTAATAATTGACCCAACCCACCCAATAAACTTTTGTCAAAAAATCTTGATTTTTTGTGGGTGAAGCCAACTTGAGATTTGGCAAATATCAAGCTGTTGATGATCCAAGTCATTCACCATCAACAACTTGTTAAATTTAGTTTAAGCTCTTATTATGTCGATTAAATTTTGAGACTTTAATGAGGGCAATTTAGTATTTGATTCTATAAACCTTAATTTGTGCAATGCTCTATAAACCAACCTCCCTCTAGCCTGCAACAACCCATAATTAGATGAAAATAAATATGCGCTAAGTGAAGTAATGATAAAATAGGCCAACCTACTGTGTTTTCATGTCAAATAAGCACGAATATTTACACTAAAGATTAGAATGCGTTAAGATAATATTTTTTAATAATTATTGTTTAGGTAACAAGAAAAAAGAAATGGATTCAAAAAGAACAAAAAGAAGAAGAAAGAAATGGAGGGGACCCATCTTTCATTAATGAGCTACTGCATGATATCTTTCTCCATTGCACCTGCGCCTCTCTTAAAATGCATCCCTGCAACCAAAATTAAGAACACTCAGTTCTCTCTCTGCCAATATCTACATTTCCACCTATTATAGTATGCCCACCCTCCCTCTAGGTCCACTACCCAAGCCATATACGTCAAAAGCGCTAAACACTAAAAATCAGAGCCCCACCCATCCGGTCATGTCCGAGGCATTCTGCATTTTAATATACATGTAAATTGTTATATTGTGTAAATAGAATAAAAGAGTTATATATATATATATATATATATATATATATATATATATATATATATATATATATATATCTTAAATGGAGTACAAACTACATTTAATATTAAAAATATCAAGTAATGGAGAGTTATTTATGCACAAATATTATATCTACATATATATTTAAAATTTTAGCTGCACCTGCTCTCTCTTGACCCCCTTGAATCATCCCTTATCTCTAGGCATATGAGAAAATTGAAATATGTTATTTGTTATTTGGAAAGAATTTTGATAGTTGATCAAAGTTTGTTGAATAAACATAAAAAGATGAATTTTTGTCTAAAAAGATAAGTTTTGAATGTAATAAAAATATTTATAGCAGAGTAAAGAAAATTATTTGCAACATATCTTTAGATTTTGTTTGGGACATCTTTTTTATTACTTCTTAAAACAACTTTTTAATATAAAAAACTATTTTAAGAGCAGTAAAAAAATGGACCCAAATGAAGCCTTAATCTAATTTAATTAAGGTGTATCCCTATAAGTGCAACAATAATAAAACTGGTTTTGTATTTGAAAATATTTGCCAAAAAATAATTTGAAAGAGTTCAAAAGTAATTAATTTTTTTTCAAATCAGTGAATCATTTGAATAATATTAACATATTCAATGTAAAGTAGATTAAGGTGGATTTTAAGCATTTTGACAGATTTTTTACTGAAGTTTTTGTATAAATTGAATTAGGATGAATTTGTTTTAAAGAATAGAATTGAGTAAAAGTGTTTACATTATCTTAATATTAAAGTATATTAAATATTCACCCCAATAAAGTATATTAAATAATTTTTTAAGTTCTTTTTTCATATTTTATATGTTAGAAGATTTTGATATAGGGTTTCGTTTGGGGCGAGTTTTTTACTGCTTCTTAAAATAACTTTTTAGTACAAAAATTGTATTTTTATCAATAGAGTTTTTTCCTTCTTTGAATAAGTATATTTCGTTAATCTTGAAATTATATTTTGTTTGCTTTCTCATCGAAGAATTTCGTTAAGTGAATGAGGTAAACGGGTTCTTTATCCGCCTTCAATCTTGACTGTGAAAATAATATGATTGGATAGCTTACGGCTTGTGTCAGGATTTATTAGATGTTGAACAGCTTTTGATAGAAATGGCATGATGGGCTAAAAAAAGATGACGTGACTCTAATAAAAGGGAAGATATTCAGAAAAGAGAGGCATCGTCGTTTTGAAAACGACCCGGATGCTCTCCTTATTTGTGAGGAGGTGAAGCGTGGGAAGAAAATGTTATTTGTTACTAAAATTTACAATTTAACTAAATAATTAGCTTATGATTTGAGTTGACCAATCATGTCTATTGTATTATTCATAATCAAGAAAATTTATTAATTTGATAATTGATAATAAAATTAGTTCGATTTAAGGTGGGCGAGTAAGAAGTAAATCACTAAAAACTTATTATTTTTATCGGGTGTGAAAATGACTTGCATTCAAAAAATGCATTTCAACCCAATCTTTAAAAGGTTAGGAAGCAATAAAAGATGTGACTATGAAATAAAATGTAATATATAATTTGAGTGCTACAAATATGTGAATAGGACTTTGTAAATATTGTTGTACAGTTATCTTTATTATCGCCTAAGGACACCTTCGAGGAGTACCATTGTTGTGTGGCTCTAGTAAGTGCTTCTCAGGAATAGCCGCTAATGATGAGGAGTGAGCTACGAGGGTGTAGTTGCCACTATTGATTTGGAATAAGTGACCAACGTAACTCATGCTAATGGGGTAGGTGATCCTTTGGTAGTTGTGAGGACACTACTGTGGGTGAGTTCTTTTAAATTATTCCCTTCTCAGGATGAGTTACAAACTAGAACAAATACTTTTTGGGCTAGTGCCTATCTTAGCTGATCTCTACTAAGATGAGCACTTCACTTGGTAGAGTTCCTCCAAGATGAGTGGTTGAGCTCCTCTAAGATAAGTTATCTTTGTCTTCCTATGAATCACCTAGATGTTGAGTATATGAATATAGGTATATATTTTGTTATATGACTTTCTTGTACATGTAGAGAGTTACTTGAAAAAGAAGCGAAGTAGGAAAAACATTATAAAGTATTTCTATGGACTGTGAAAGTGATGAATTAAAGCAATATGAGCATCCTTTAAAAGCTAGTGCTTATTGCTTTTCAAATTTAAGGAATCCCATATCCCTAATGAAAAGGTTAATAGACTAATATAAATGTGGTGACCCTATTATATGTTTTGATTATTTATCTACGTGGGGGCTATAACTCCCTTTCTAGTTGTTTACCTTGGATCACAACTGGCCTACATGAAGTAGTCTGAAAACTTTCTTACTTAGCCATAATTTACGATCACTTTAACCCATGTGTTCAACTTAGTCCAGCAATTATATATTATGAGGCATTGACAAGAGAAAAAATTGTAAAATCCAAATAACATCTATTTTTTAAAATTGACATTTGATTCTACCTTTTTTGTATAGAAAATAGGCTAATATTCTAAAACTGATGGAGTACCACAATACCATAGATATAGCACTGCAGCACTACATTTCCTCCAGCACCAAAGCACAGACAATTCAACACCCTAGTGGTAGAAAATTGAATTTCATCAGAGAGCTTAGTGTCGAGGCGCTACACAGGTAGCACTGAGATGTTACGTAGGGTGAGTCGTAGCACTAAATCACCATTGCTCCATAGCGAAAGACACTTATAAAAAGTTGAACCAACGAATCAATGTGATTAATGGTAAACCAACAAGTCAATTTATCAGCACTGCTATGCTTTCTTGTTATAACCACAGAGCCTATTAAGTTATTTGTAAATGCTATAGATAGTAATTTTATTTCTCATGTAAGGGGGGTTGTTATTGGGGAGAGTTATTATTGGGGGCGGCTACAAGTAGTGTGTTAGTGTGTGAGGCTGTCGTTGGAGGGAGTTGACCATATATTCATGTTGTATTAGTCTAGTTAGAATCTAGAGAGAGGAGAAATAGTGCAAGGATTCTATAATTCAATTGCAAAGGATTTCCAAGTGATTTTTATTTCACATATCACTTGTACTTTTATTTTTTATAATATAATGAAGCATATTTTGTTTAGTTTTTATTTCATATTTGTTTAAAAACTTTTCTATGGATTTATGATAATTTGGTAACCATATTTTTCTTTTGATTAAATTTATAATTACATGAATTATTCAAAGATATGTTTAAATCATGCATGCTCAATTTAGGTTATGTATAGACCATACATTAACTTAAATTTTATGATCAACATCCTTGACAGAGGAATACAAAAAAATTAAAATATTTAAAACTTAACTTTGCCATGCATAGACATATGGTGACAAGAGTTATGGGATCTTAAAGAGTTATTAAATTGTAGATGAGAGAAACCATAGCTAACACACAAACAAACTCGACAGAGATGAGGAGTAATTATGCTCTAATTCACAAATTTTTTTTTTAAAAATTTAACTATTGCAAATAATAGCTTTTAAGTATTAAAGGTTCATAGTAACTTAAATATATAAATTGATTCTTAAATAGAAAGCTATTAATTTACAATTACACATCCTTTTTATTTAAATGATAACGTAAATTTAATAATTCCTATAAGAAATAATAAAGTGACCTTAGGGTTTCAATCCTCACGATGATGATACACTTTTTGTCACTTTATTATCTGACATGATATGTATACTTCCATAGAATAGATTTATAGCACAACCTAGTAGCCATAGTTAAAAGAATAAAGGTGTGCCTGCCAAGTTTTTGGCACAATTCCTAGTGAGTTTTTTTAATTGTCCTTTCTTGCACTTTATATTAATTGATGGATTACTAATTTAATATCACCCTTAGCTTTATTTTACTTATTATAAGTTTCCATTAATATTATTTATACAAAATGTCAGTATGGTTGCATTATTAATTATTCAACTCTTTAGTGCTTTACACTATTCATATGACCATGTTATTAATGCATGCATGATATTAACCAAATATGAGAAACTTTCTTTGATTTTGAAATAGAAAGAACTCTAAATTTTTTTTGATAATTTATAAAATCTTTAAAATAAATTAGGTGATAGAATCCATGAGATTGGCTAACCCAGATTACTTTGAGAATATGAAAAACTTTGGGTTGAGGGTAGTCATGAAAGTATTAATAAATCAAATATTCAAGCTAACAACTGTGAGATAAAACTTGTTATCATCTAAGTAACCAATTAAAAATCAACTTTAAATTTTAAATTACACCTATTCTTGAATAAAATGTCTTAGTTTCCCTTTTAAAATATGCCATCACAGGAGAGGATCTTGTTAAGATAGTTGTTATTTGCATGTTTTACATTATTATAACTTGTATAGTTTCGATGATTCCAAACATTATTGTTCAAATGTGTAGTTATCTCCTAACAATTTTAGAAGATTTGTATTTGCTCTTGTGTGTACTAACATTTTAGGAAAATCTAACTCCAGACTACGAAGACTTCAAATCAAAATTCAGCATGAGATTTTGTGAATTTGAAGCTTGTATTTTTCTTTGAAATTAACTTGAAAAGGAGTGATTGTAATTGAGTGAATAAAAACATGCACACACACATAAGGAGATCATATAAAATTTATACTGATCGTACGGGATGATATCAGTTCGTACGGGACGATCAGACAGTTATCTCTTATTAAGATCACATGGAACGAATAGAAACTGGGCAGAAAAATTTTCTAAGTCCTATTCGTCCAGGACGAAATTAAATATCGTCCAGGACGATCTGCTCTCTGTAAAATTTTCGTCCAGAAGAAATTATATATCATCCAGGACGATCTGCTCTCTGTAAGATTTTCGTCCAGACGAAACTAAATATCGTCCAGGACGATCTGGTCTCTGTAAGATTTTTGTCCAGAAGAAATTAAATATCGTCGAGGACGATCTGCTCTCTGTAAGTTTTTCGTCCAGACGAAATTAAATATCGTCCAGGACGATCTGGTCTCTGTAAAAATTTTGTCCGGACGAATCAATTTTCGTCCAGACTATACAAATGACTTAGAACAGTTTTTCTGCAGTTTTTGGAACCGACCTTGTAATAACCGTTCTTACAGGACGAACTTGGTTCGTACATGACGATCAGCTTGTACGAAAACATTTCGTACACATATACAAACAGGTTCGTTTCAAGGCTTTTAAGTAATATCGTCCAGAACGATCCACGATCGTACGGGATGATCAACTACGTACAGAATTAAAAACTTGCAGTTTTTGGGCGGTTTTTCTTGTCTTTTGTATATATAGTCCAAATTAGACTGCCACCCAATCTTTTTATCATTTGATCTTCATGCCTCTTGAGACAATAGCCAAGGAGAGAGTGTGAGAGTGCATTCAAAGGAGGATTCCTACCACTGGAGCATGAAGGCTTCACTTAGAGTTTAAAGGTAAGAATCTCTACTTGTGAATCGGGATTACTTCACTCTTTTCTTTCTTCCTTCTAGATTCTTGTGAGAAGATATGTCAAGGAGATCCGGTTCACTGCCGACACTTGGAGAGTGTGAATAGCCGAAGGGTTCTCTGCCCACACTAGGAGAGTGTGAAAGGACGGAGGGTTCTCTGCCCACACTAGGAGAGTGTGAAAGGATGAAGGGTTCTCTGCCCACACTAGGAGAGTGTGAAAGGATGGACGGTTCTCTGCCAACACTAGGGAATGTGTAAAAGGACGACGTTTCTCTGCCGCACCGGGTAGTGGTGGAAAGAGTGTTTTATAAAGGCTTCTCCACCTTGCTGTGGGTGCAAAAGGAGAGTCACTATTGGTATTAGTGTAATACTCAGAGGGTGCCTCTAGGGAGTGGATATAGGTCTGGTTTAGACTGAACCACTATAAATCTGGTGTCATTTACTTTACTATTTTTACTTTTCCGTATTTTATTTTTGGTTTAAAAAACTTTGTGGTTGAAAAACGTTTCTATAAAAACTTAATAAAAATTTTCATTTCGGTTCAACACATTTTCAAAGAGGGTTTAAATTTTTTAAATACTAATTCACCCCCCCCCCCCTCTTGGTAGCCTTGGGACATTAACTTAGGTCTAACAACCTATTTACTAGACTCAATAAGTGGTATCAGAACTTTGTTTCAAAATCATAAGTTTAAACTACTTTTTGATTAACGTAGATGGCTACATTCGGAAACCGAAACACACCTGAAGGTTACTCTATAACTAGACCTCGACTGTTTGACAATATACCTTTTGATTTTTGGAAAACACGCATGTCTACTTTCTTACAGTACTTGATTATCGTTTGTGGATCCTAGTCCAGGAAGGATACTCAAAACCAACTAGATTAGTTGATGGAGTTAGGGTAGAAACACCTTTTGCAGATTGGACTATAGAAGAACGTGACTTAGCACAACTAAATGCCAAATGTTTAAATAGCTTCTTTTGTGCTTTAAAATCTGAAGACTACATGCGGGTTTCCACTTGCAAAAGTGGAAAAGACATATGGGATAGACTTTGTATAACTTATGAAGGGACTAATGAGGTTAAGCAATCAAGACTCAATATCTTGTTACATGACTATGAATTGTTTTGCATGAAACCAAATGAATCTATTTCTGACATGTACACAAGATTCACACAAATTGTCACTTCTTTGCATGCACTTGGTAGGGAATTAACTAATGTTGAAATGGTTAATAAGATTCTTCGTTGTTTACCTACTGCTTATGATGCTAAAATTACTGCAATTACAGAGTCTAAAGATCTAAACATTTATTCTATTGACAATCTTCTTGGTTCACTCATTGCTTATGAACAAGGAGTAAGTCACAGAAAGATTGATGCAGGTGAATCACGAAAGAAGAAGAATATTGCACTGAAAGTGGAAGAGTCAGAGAGTAAACACTCACAACCTGAGGATGAAGATGATATTGCATTGATGAGTAGACAATTCAGAAGCTTTTTAAAGAGGAAGCATAAGAGACGCCAATAATGAAATAGAGGTAAGTATAACAGAAATGACAAGATTTCTAATGAAGTGATTTATTATGAATGCAGGAAACCAGGTCATATCAAGACTGAATGCCCAAAAATCAAAGCCACTCCTAGCAAGGAGTAGGTTGAGGAGAAACTAATTGTAAAGAAGGGAAAAAAGAAGTTTCAAAGAGCTTTCTGGGTGGACTCAGCTTCAGACTCATCTGAGACTGAAAAAGAAGAAGAAGTCACCAACCTTTGCTTGATGGCAGATAATGTTGATCAATCAAATCAAGAAGAGGTCTGTGACTTAACTTTTAATGAATTATTTGAAGTTTCTGAACACATGCATGATACATATAGGAAAATAAAAAAGATGCATGCTATTGTAAGTTTTGAATTGGAAGAGCTTAAGAAGGAACATGAAATCCTTAGGAAAGATCATGCATTAATAGATAACAACCACATGAAACTTCTTGACAAATATGATGACTTGAATAAGAATTTTGAAAATTTAAAATCATCCTATGCTGATCTTGAAAAAGAATTTAAAAATTTTAGGGATGAATCTGAGAGCAAAATATATCGAATCAATTATACAAATCGAATTTTGAAAGATTTGAATTCATTTTATAAACTGACAATAAGAGCTCTTGAGGATAATAGGAAACCCCCAAAACTTGAAGATTTTACAAATCCTAAATATTATCCTAAATACATGAAATCTCTTAGAAGACAATCAAATGGAAGAAAACTTAGGAATACTTTTCCTAATGTTAAATGCAATAATTGTGGATTTTTGGAACATATATCCCACACCTGCACTTTGAAGATGAAAACTAATTTGGTGTGGAGAACTAAGATGCATAAACCTAGATATATCATACATGCATTTGATTATAAATTTCTAAAAGGTGAACCCAAACTTATTTGGGTTCCCAGGTCTAACATTTGATATTTTTGCAGGGTTGCTCTCACACAAGACCTCGTGAGAGCATATGGTACCTGGATAACGGATGTTCAAAGCATATGACTGGAGATACTGCTCAATTCATAATGCTGGAAGCCAGGAGTGGAGGCAAGGTTACACTTGGAGATAATACCACAAAGAAAGTGATTGGATCAGGTATGATTGAAAATTTAAAAAACTTTTTCATAGACAATGTGTTATTGGTTGAAGGCTTAAAACATAATTTGTTAAGTATAAGTCAGCTATGTGATAAGGGCTATAATGTAAAATTTTTACCTACTAGCTGCATATTAAGCCTAAATGGGAAAAATATTTTAAATGGAAAAATGGTAAATAATGTTTACATGCTAGATTTAAATTGTATTCAATCTCCTACTGCTTTTTGTTTGAAAACTGTTTCTGATGAATCATGGCTTTGACATAGGAGACTTTGTCATTCTAGTATGAAAAACCTTAGGAGAATTACCCAAAAGAACTTAGTGAGAGGTATACCAAAACTAGACTTTACTAAGGACCACCTTTGTGATGCATGTCAATTAAGAAAATAAGTGAAGTCCTCTTTTAAGTCTAATAAGGATCTTAGAACTAGTAAACCATTAGAAATTCTTCACATGGATCTTTTTGGACCTGTAGGAACTGTAAGTCTAGGAGGGAAGGTATACAGATTTGTTATAGTGGATGATTTCTCAAGATTCACTTGGGTTAGATTTCTTTTTCATAAGAGTGAATCGTTTGAGGAATTCAGAAATTTTTCAACTTGGATTCAAAGGAAACTAGGGAGTGAAATAATTTCTATACAAAGTGATCATGGAGGAGAGTTTGAAAATGAAAGATTTGAAAATTTTTATAAAGAAAAAGGGATTGATCATAATTTTTCTGCACCTAGAACCCCTCAACAAAATGGGGTAGTTGAGAGGAAAAATAAAACATTAATAGAAGCCGCCCGAGCAATGTTAGCAGAATACTCACTTCCTATATATTTTTAGGATGAGGTGATTAGCACTTCATGCTATGTTCTGAATAGGGTGAATGTGAGATCAAATTTAAATAAAAGACTCTATGAGTTGCTAAAAGGTAGAACACCTAATTTGTCTCATTTGCATATTTTTGGTTGCAAGGTGTTCATTCATAATAATGAAAAATCTGCCTTAGGAAAATTTGATCCAAAATCAGATGAAGGAATTTTTGTTGGATATTCAAGTGTTGGAAAATCTTATAGGATATTCAACAAAAGAACTTTGGTCATTGAAGAAACCACACATGTTGTATTTGATGAATCTGGATATTTGGAAGAGTCAAATGTTGTTGAAGATGAGATTGAGAAAAACTCTCAAAAGATTGATAGAATAAATTTGGAAAAAAATATGGAAGAGAATTTGGAAAGAGAAAACCCTTTGCCTAGAGATTTGAGATTTTCTAAAAACCACCCAAGGGAATTGATTATTGGTGAACCGAGTGAGGGTGTTAGAACTAGGCGTGGATTAAATAAGGAAGTCAATCATTCAGCCTTTATTTCAACTATTGAATCCACTAACATTGATCAAGCACTTTCTGATGAATTTTGGATATTGGCCATGCAAGAAGAGTTGAATCAATTTGTAAGAAATGAAGTTTGAGAATTAACTTCAAAGCCAAAAGATCAAAGTATTGTTGGAACCAAGTGGGTGTTCAAAAATAAAATGAATGACTCAGGAGTAGTCATTAGAAATAAGGCTAGATTAGTTGCTAAGGGGTATAATCAAATTGAAGGAATTGATTTTGAGGAGACTTTTGCCCCTGTAGCTAGACTTAAAGCAATTAGGGTTTTACTTGCCTTTGCCTGTTTTAAAGGTTTTAAATTTTTTTAAATGGATGTCAAAAGTGCATTTTTAAATGGGGTATTTGAGGAAGATATTTTTGTAGAACAACCTCCAGGTTTTGAAAATTTTAAATACCCAAATCATGTTTTCAAGTTAAAAAAGACATTATATAGATTGAAACAGGCACCTAGGGCTTGGTATGAGAGGTTGAGCACCTTCCTACTTGAAAGATCTTTTGAAAAAAGAAGTGTGGATACAACTCTCTTTTTAAAAAAATTTGGAAAGGATATTCTCATTGTTCAAATTTATGTGGATGATATCATTTTTGGATCTTCAAATAAAAATCTTTGTAATAATTTTTCTAAAATAATGAGTATTGAATTTGAAATGAGTCTAATGGGAGATTTAAATTACTTTCTAGGTTTTAGCATTAAGCAACTTGAAGAAGGTACTTTTCTTAGTCAAACTAAATATGTTAAGGACATCCTCAAAAAATATGAAATGGACAATGCTAAACTTGTTAGTACACCAATGAGTTCCTCAGTTCAGTTGGATAAGGACCTTAAGGGAAAATCTGTTGATCAAAAGAAATTTAGAGGGATAATTGGATCTTTATTTTACTTGACTGCTAGCCGACCAGATATTCTGTTCAGTGTTTGCTTATGTGCTAGATTTCAATCAGATCCAAAAGAATCACATTTGACAGCAGTGAAAAGGATTTTAAGATACTTACTAGGAACTCAGAACTTAGGAATTTTGTATCCTAAGTTTAGCTCTTCATTTGAAATTATTGGTTATTCAGATTCTGACTTTATAGGTTGTAGAGTGGATAGGAAAAGCACTTCTAGAACATGTCAATTCATTGGAAATTCATTAGTTTTATGGTCTAGTAGAAAACAAAATTCAGTGGCCATATCTACTGCAGAAGCAGAATACATTGCATTAACTATAGGCACTATTCCAATTTATTATGATAATACTAGTGCTATTTGTATTTTCAAAAATCATATTCATCATTCTATAACTAAACACATTGACATAAGGCATCATTTCATAAAGGATCATGTTTCCAAGGGAGAAATTGAACTTACTCATGTTTCAACTGAAAATCAACTTGCAGACATTTTTAAAAAACCTTTAGCCTTTGATACTTTCAGTACATTAAGAACAAGGCTTGGTGTAATTGATTTGTATGCTTAAATTAAAATGTTTTTGCAACATTGATATTTATGTTTTCGTAGTTTATGTTTTTATGATTTTTGTTTTTGTGATTTTTTTTTTTTGTGTTTTGAGTGATTTTATTTTTAGAGTCTGTGCTTTTGTCATAGTGTAGTGTGATTTGTGTTTTGTTTTATTTTCTTTAATAAAAATTTAAAAAATCCCAAAATATGAAAATCGACCGAGATGAAATTTTTCGTACGGGACGATGTGTGTAAAATTCAGTTTGCGTGATATAAAACGTCTTGAGAGCATTTTTTAATGTAGTTCGTCTGTACGATCTGAATGATCGTCCAGGATGAAATTTTTTTTCTCAAACGTCGGGACGATTGAATGCAGCAGTTGAATGGATAAGGCAGTTTTAATTGTGAACTTCGTCCGTACGAACTTTTGGTTCGTCCAGACGAATAGACGTTGATTCATAGTGTGGGACGGTTTTCAACTGACATTAAAATGAATTACTTTTGATCATCGGTACGAAATTTTTTCGTCTATACGATTGGTCAAGTCAAAAAGTCTGTACGAAAAGACGTATCATAAATTGTGTTGATTACGAAAAGCCATTACATTTTGGACGAATTTAATCGTCTGTACGAAATTATTTCGTCCAGACGAACGATAATTTTTGTCAAGGATGAACTTTTTTGTCCAGGACAAACGTATCGTTTTCTTTAAATTAGAAGGCTTTCTTAACTCAACAATCACATCTCCAAACATCTCTTTCAATCTCTTTCGACTTCCAAATAAAAAAAAAATGGCATACTCTAGCAAGCGACAAAAGGTGTTAGCAAAGAAACCACAGGAATTCTTCTGAAAACTTTCTTTCAAAAGCAAATGAGGAATCCTTTCCTCGATTTGCCTCTACAAAATTCACACATTCTCGCATTCTGATCCAAAGCGAAATAAACTTCAAGGTAATGCATCTTTTTTGCTTCCACTTAGTTTGGATTTATCTCATCTCTCGTCCACCTCTACAACAAACAGACATTTCTTTACTTCCTAGCCAATATGAGTTTCAACTCCGATCACTCTTCTGTCAGTTCTTATGTGTTTAAACAAAAAGTTAAAATCACTAAGCATGACTTAGGTGCTTTTCTTAACTTAAGAACTGAAGGTTCTAGAGCCCACACCCTTATGAACGATAACACCTTCAAGTGGTATGAAATCAATAGGGTGATTAGAGGAAATGACTTAAATTATCATATTGCTAGAGTTTCTAGAATGACAAAAAATGCTCGAATTATCCAGCACATTCTTAGATCTTCTATTATTCCAAAAGCTGGTGATAGGATCAATATTACTCCACTCCTTTCTATTGTGACTTTTTTTATTATGAAAGGTAGTCCTATTGATGAAGCCCAACTTATCTTAGACCATCTTTATGGGCTTTCTGAAATTGGACATGTTGATCATAAAAGAAAAAGGAATATATCATTGGGTCACTTGATTACATTTATTTTGGAAAAGAAATACAATCTAGTGCATCCTGATGAAGAATATGAAGAGCCGGTCTACTACAATGATTCTTCTTTTAGAGCAATCTTTAAGGAGCAAAAAGAGAAAGCACCTGCCAGTGCTTCTGAAGAAGAAGAAGAAGAAGGAGAGCAAACATCTGCACCTCAATCAAATTATCAGAATTTGATTGAGAAATTTGATAGACTTGAGACTCATTTTGATCAACGATTTGATCAAATTGATGCTCAACTTCAGCAGCAGCAACAGGACATTGGTAGTATAAGAAATGAAGTTCATGAAATTAATACCAATGT
This sequence comes from Dendrobium huoshanense, assembly GCA_016618105.1. Lineage (NCBI taxonomy): Eukaryota > Viridiplantae > Streptophyta > Magnoliopsida > Asparagales > Orchidaceae > Dendrobium > Dendrobium huoshanense. The sequence goes on along the minus strand of CM028351.1, from coordinate 19,055,953 downwards.
TATGTTGATGTCTTCCTAATTCAACTTATTTGGTGGCATTCCTCCTCCTCCTTTAGAAGAATAGAGATTTGGGTGATGATTTTCTAGTTGTTTATTGTATTAGTGTTTATTTTAGTTTGTTTTAGTTGTGTTAAAAGTTCAGTGTATTTTTTTTTTGGTATTGATATTATGAAGTGATTTTGTAATCTTTTTTATTAATATCAATATATGTTGTATTTGCTTTAAATTTGAATTATTTTTGAAATGTGTTTAGTTTTTATGAATTTCATTAGTCTTTTTAATCTTAATTGTGCTTAAATTAGATTGTAATTTGAGATTAATTTCATTAGAAATTCTAGTCTTTCTAAATTTAAAATTTGTATATAACTTGTTATAATTAGAATTTTTAATTTCATGTCTATTCATTTAGCTACATAAAAATTAATATTATTATTATTGCAATTTAGATGCTTTCTTATTTTATATTTCTTTGCTCAAGTGATATTTATGCACTTAAAAAAATTTGAAAATTTAGATTATTGATCTTGGAAAGAATTGGTTTCAATTACTCTAGAAAATTATACAAAGAGTACAAAAATCAAAAGGAATGCGCAAAGGTTCGCAAATGCGAAAAAGAGGCACAAAATAAGCCTAATGTAAAAAGATGAACAAAAATGTGCCAAAAAATTTGAAAAAGATGCGCAAAGCGCCACATGTGGTAATTCTCTTCTTTCCAGATTCTTTCAATTTCTTAATTCAAATTGATCTTATGTTCATTTATATTTCTATTGAACTTTGAAATATAGATTTTTTATTCATCTCTCTTGTAATGATTTTCTATATCTCAAATGTCTAAATTAAATAATGTCTTTGATAAATTCTTCTTACTTACACTGTTATATCACTTCTTAAATTCTATGAATTTCTATGATTTACCTAATGTTATTAGTTTTACATTGCATACCTTATGTCAATCACTCTTTAGATTAAATTTTCAAATGGATTTCATATAATTACATACATTTCTTATCTATTTCTTCTTCACTTTTTGTTGTTGTCAAAAAGGAGGAGAAATTATTGTGTTTGTTTGTATTTTGATTTTGTGTCATTTAGCTTGTGTTATTGTCTTGTATTTTTTGTTATTGTCTTGTATTTTTTATTTTTGTTAATTTTTTTTTTTAAAAACCAAAATATTGTTCTTTAATTCAAAATGCCTCCTTATTTTCATGTATTCATCAATTCAGGGGGAGTTTAGGAGATTTTTTTAATTTGAGATCATACAAACAATAATTGTTTTGTCATCATCAAAAAGGGAGAGATTGTTAAGATAGTTGCTATTTGCATGTTTTACATTATTACAACTTGTATAGTTTTGATGATTTCAAATATTATTGTTCAAATGTGTAGTTATCTCCTAACAATTTTAGAAGATTTGTATTTGCTCTTGTGTATACTAATATTTTAGGAAAATTTAACTCCAGACTACGAAGACTTCAAATCAAAATTCAGCATGAGATACTTTATGAATTTAAAGCTTATATTTTTCTTTGAAATAAACTTGAAAGGGAGTGATTGTAATTGAGTGAATAAAAACATGCACACACACATAAAGAGATCATATAAAATTTATACTGATCGTACGGGATGATATCAGTTCGTACGGGACGATCAGATAGTTATCTCATATTAAGATCATATGGAACAAATAGGAACTGGGTAGAAAAATTTTCTAAGTCCTATTCGTCCAGGACGAAATTAAATATCATCCAGGACGATCTGCTCTCTGTAAGATTTTCATCCAGACGAAATTAAATATCGTCCAGGATGATTTGCTCTCCGTAAGATTTTTGTCCAGATAAAATTAAATACCATCCAGGACGATCTGCTTTCTGTAAGATTTTTGTCCAGATGAAATTAAATATCGTCCAGGACGATCTGGTCTCTGTAAAAATTTCGTCCGGACGAATCAATTTTCGTCCAGACGATACAACTGACTTAGAACGGTTTTTCTGCAGTTTTTGGAACCAACCTTGTAATAACCGTTCGTACCGGATGAACTTGGTTCGTACGGGACGATCAGCTTGTACGAAAACATTTCGTACACATATACAAACAGGTTCGTTTCTAGGCTTTTAAGTAATATCGTCCAGGACGATCCACGATCGTACGGGACGATCAACTGCGTATAGAATTGAAAACTTGCAGTTTTTGGGCAGTTTTTCTTGTCTTTTGTATATATAGTCCAAATTAGACTGCCACCCAATCTTTTTATCATTTGATCTTTGTGCCTCTTGAGAGAATAGCCAAGGAGAGAGTGTAAGAGTGCATTCAAATGAGGATTCCTACCACTGGAGTGTGAAGGCTTCACTTAGAGTTTAAAGGTAAGAATCTCTACTTGTGAATCGGGATTACTTCACTATTTTCTTTCTTCCTTCTAGATTCTTGTGAGAAGATCTATCAAGGAGATCCAGTTCACTGCTGACACTTGGAGAGTGTGAACAGCCGAAGTGTTCTCTGACCACACTAGGATAGTGTGAAAGGACGGAGGGTTCTCTGCCCACACTAGGAGAGTGTGAAAGGATGAAGGGTTCTCTGCCCACACTAGGAGAGTATGAAAGGACGGAGGGTTCTCTGCCAACACTAAGGATTGTGTAAAAGGATGATGATTCTCTACCGTGCCGGGTAGTGGTGAAAAGAGTGTTTTGTAAAGGCTTTTCCGCCTTACTGTGGGTGCAAAAGGAGAGTCACTATTGGTATTAGTGCAATACTCAGAGGGTGCCTCTGGGGAGTGGATGTAGGTCTGGTTTAGACCGAACCACTATAAATCTGGTGTCATTTACTTTACTATTTTTACTTTTTCGCATTTTATTTTTGGTTTAAAAAACTCTGTGGTTGAAAAACGTTTTCTATAAAAACTTAATAAAAATTTTCATTTCGGTTCAACACATTTTCAAAGAGGGTTTAAATTTTTTAAATTCCAATTCACCCCCCCCCCCCCCCCCCCCCCCCCTCTTTGTAGCCTTGGGACATTAACTTAGGTCCAACAACCTATTTACTAGACTCTACAGATCTAACTTTAATTTAACATTTCATTATCTCTGTTAAACTTAAAGAAGATCAAGAAGGTAGGTTGATTTGAGTTCTTACCACATATAATAGAGCTTTTGGGTGGTCTATTACTAAGATTCTAGGGATTAGTCCATATATATTTAAAGTATTCTTATAAACACAAAGATGACTTACAAAAAAGGTTAATTCCTCATATGAAGGAAGTAGTGAATAAACAAAAACCTGGGGAAGTTGGGAAAGAAGGGTGCAAAGGGAAGAGAGATAAGCTCCACAATTCAAGGAAGGATTTGGAAAGAGAGTTTGAAGGTTTTGGCTGCAAAGATTGGAGATGGTAGAAGGTGGCCGGTCATCTATGGAAGACCGGAACACCAAATCCATTTTATCTACCACGAGTCCAATTATGTTGGATTCAAAAGGTATGTTCTCCTTCAAATGCATCTCCCCTCACAATCTTCGTGTTTTGGAATCTCCTCTTGTTATCAAAGAGGGAGGCTTGTTAGCTAAACATAAGCCATTGCCGGATTCAAGTAAAGGGAAAGAGGTAATTTTGGCTTCTTACAAGTTACCTAAATCTCCTTTATCGGTTTCTTTTTTTGGAGCAAATGACAAAGAAGCTTCTTCTTCAAGGAGCAATTTTGTTGATATTTTAAAGAATGACAAGGAGATTGACCAGGCTAATGTCAATATCAATAATCCAAATATTTCTTCAAATTTTGATAATTCTAATGTGTGGACTAAAAAACCACACATTAAAATTAATTGGAATAAAAATCTTGATGAGATTGAAGAGTTAAACATTGTTAAACTGGATATGGATAAGAAAAAATCCAATATTCAAGTTTTGATAAATCTTTGGTTGTTAAAATTCTTGGGAAAATTTTTGCTTTCTCTAAATGTGCCATTGACTTAAGAAAGCAATGGAAGAAATTTGGAGGATTCCATTTAACCATTCTTGGCCTAGATTGGTTACTTTGTTCATTTCAATCTCATGAAGCCATGGAAGAAGTCCTTAATGGAGGTCCATGGTTTGTAGGGGGCTTCGCAGTTGGGTTTGAAAAATGGTCTCTTAACTTCTCTCTGAATTCATTGGAAAGTATTTCATCTCCGATCTGGGTTCGTCTTCCTCACTTACCCCTTCACTGTTGGGATGAGTCCAATATCACTAGAATTGTCTTTAGAATTGGGACTCCACTACTATTAGATGGTAATATGTTTAGGTGGGGAAGAAGAGAATTTGCTAGAGCATGCATTCGAGTTAATTTGAACTCTAAACTCCCTTCTGTAATATGGGTTGAAGGGTTGCATGGTAGATTTTTTCAAAAGTTTGAATACAAAAATCTTTCATTTCTTTGTTTCAAATGTGGGAGAATAGGGCATATTGATTCAATTTGTCCTAATATTGAGGAAATCCCTCCCATTTCAAATCGTAATGATAATCTTTATGGTCCTTGGATGCAAGTTAAATTAAAAAACAAGAAGAAATCAGTGAGAAATCAATTGAAATCTAGAAATTTTTCAGCAGCAGAAAAATCTGGAATGGGTTGCAGAAGTGAAGAAACTGTTCTTGCTGAACCAGAAGAAATTGTACAAACATTGGCAAATGGGAACAAGATCAAAATGATGTCCGATCCAGTGGAAGTTGTAGGTCAAATTGATGAAAATGCTGGATTCAAGGAAGGAGATGAAGTGGCGGTTTACCAGAATTTGAAAATCAGCATGGATTCTCGGGATTCAATTTTTGAATCTAATTCGTTTAAAGATTTAGCTGATGAGGATAATAGGGGTGATGGTTTTTTAGGAGAAACCAGTGTTGATCATAATTCAAATAATAAGGTTGATGAGATGGCTTTCTCTCCAACTAACTCAGCTCTCATGGAGGCTGAAAAAAAGGATGAGAAGGAACTAAAGACGATTTCTTCTCCAACAAATCCAGCATGCCTTATGCTGGAGGACGGTCTAATTGAAGGAAATAATGAATCTACTGTTATTTCAGAGGATAATCAGAAGGTTGTTGGGAATCTGGAAATTCAAATTCCACAAATGATGGAGGCGGTTAAGGAGAAATCTGAGAAGGAGCAGATTTCAGATTCAACTCCTATTAAGACAGCAAATATTTCTGAAATGTTTGTTAATGTTGATGAACCAAAAGATGGTTTTTCTAAAACCATTTCTCCTCATTCATTAATCTGTTTAAAGTTCAAAATAACTGTCTTATTGAAGAATAAAAAAGTCTCTTCTTTTGAGCTTGGTTCTTCAAGTTCTAAACACAAGCTGTTCAAAGAACTACAAGATCTTGGACCGGTGAAAGAACTACCTATAAGAAAGTTGGCTGATCACAAAGAGAAGAATGGTTTGAGAGGTTCTTCTTCCCTTTTATCTCACTAAAAATTCAAAAAGTTTCTCCCGTGGATAACAACATTACAGAGATATACTTGAAGAAGGAACTTATGATCATAAAGTTTGGCGAACTAATACCATACTTTTGGAATTTATTTTTGAATTGTAATTTTCTTTTTAGTTTATATTTCCTTTTTTTACTTTTAATTTGTTATTTTAAACTTTGTCTAAATGATTATGAGATCTTTACTAATTCTTATTTTCTAACTGGATGGAAACTCTGGGATACTAATCAACCCTCGGGTTGTCTTAAATTTTGGTATCCCCTGCATCTCAATAGTTTCAAAATAAGAGATAGTGGATTTCATTTCATTTATAATAAGTTTAAATTAACAAATTTAGTTTTAATAAGATCCCTTTTTCTTATTGAAAAAGGGATCATTAGCTTCTATTACCTATTTTGTATTAGGTTGTCTTCTCTTTTATTTTAATGCAATTTCAGCATTTCTTCAAAAAAAAAAAAAAAAAAAAAGAGAAGGAAGTAGTGAAGAAAGAGATTCTGAAATGGTTGGATGCATATATCATTTATCATATTTCTGATAGTGAATAAGTTAGCCAAACTCAATGTGTGCCAAAGAAAGGAGGGTTAACTGTCATCACTAATACAAAGAATAAACTTACTCAAACTAGGACGATGAAGGGGAAAAGGATTTGCCTTGATTATAGGAGGCTTAGTGTTGACCTAATTTTTAACATAGGTAATATAAAGCCTAACCCCTTAAAATCCCATCTCAATATTGAGATTGCATGACTATAGTATTCCATAACTTTGTTAAAAACCAAGGAGACAATTGTTGATCCCTGCCCTTAACTTGTATAAAACTCTACTTTGCTCAGTGTCTTGTCAAACATTTGATGATTAGTCTATATAACCTAAACATAACCAATGCACCCTAGACTCCTTAAATCTAAATCTAAATATCTCTGAGCCTATCTAAAACATAAATCCTACCCTTGCTAATTAAAAAATCCAAGGGCTAAATCCCAACCTACACTAAACTTTCCTGTTGACCTCACTTTTACCTGAGGTCATTCGAACACTACAAATCATAGACTATAATAACCCTTACTCAGCCAATAGTCAACGTGGTTGACTAAAACCAAATCATGTCAAACAAGGTCAAAATGGGTCAAACCACTAATTGTAATTAAATAAAACTCTATAATCAACTAAGAAGTTCCAAACCCTAAAAGAACATACCCATGGTGAGTTGACTTGGTCAACTCACCAAATTTTGTCAAATGAAAACACATTAAAGTTCCATCATAGAAATATTAAACATATTGCTTTGAACCCCTTAGATTTGACTTAACCAACACCTAAAGCGCCCATAAGGTCTATCCTAGGTGGCTTGAGTTTATTTGCCAAGTCAATCTGGTTAAAGTTAAGTAAAATGATATATTCGTTAAAGCTTCCAATTTTTGCATGTATAACCCATTAATCTAAACTAGAGGGTTTAAATACCTTTAAAGTATTCTAAAATGTTCCTAGGATGATTTTGAACCTCGCATAAGGCCTAAGCTCGCTTATATCAAGCCCATGTTGTCCCCCTCCATATAGAAAGACTAAAGGTCACTTTAAAGCTTGACATACCATATCCTTGCCCAAATCTTGTTCCCTAATAAACTCCTCCATGCAACAATCATCTAAGACATTTACTTGAAGAATCCTAACAATTGAATTAAATTGGAGAGCTTGGAATTGTTTGGATTAAAAGTGGTTTTGAAAAGTTTAATCTTCTTTCGGGGAATTTGAAATTGACTATGAATTTTAATTCTAAAACTAAACAACACATCAAAAAAGATATGCTACCTTGAGAGCTAGAAATAAGTTTTAAAATGGGGTCCTAATTTAGAATTCTGATCCCATCTTGAATGTCATAGTCACATTTAAAAAACAAATGCATGTGGTCCTAAAGGGCAAAAGAGTAGTTCGATCAAATATCTAGCTATGATAGTCTAGATGAATTATTATTAATGTCATATTTGAAGCTTTATCAACAAAAGATTTATCTCCCCAATGGAAGAAAATATCACTCATATCAATTGTTCTAACATGATGATAATAATCATCGTTAATTTTGATTTTTCCAAAGAAGACTAATTGTGTTTTGAAAATTGGTTTTTGAAACGTTGATGTGGGTCCTAAATCTCCTAGAAGCTCAAGCCCTCATAGTTAATTATATCTTAAGGTGGTTGAATTCCCTACAAATACTTTTAATTAAAATAATGGTAGAAATTCTATTTAGATATTTCCTTGGAGTGATATCAAAAGAGATAAATTTTAGAATTTCAACAAGGACTGGATTAATTTGGAGCACTTTTTTTGGAGGAATGCAGAAGAGGAAGGAGAAACTTTGAGATTCTTAAATAGTTCAGAAGTATCCCAACCTAATCTAAGTGTTGTGCTTTAAATTTTAAATTGAGTAAATCTTTAATTTAAGTTGATAACTTATTAGAAATTTGAGATTATTCTCAGAGGTTGGGTCTTTTGATTCAAAAGCTGCATCGTATCCTATGTCAAAATTGAGCACTAGTCCATAGTAGCCCAAACCTAGCTAATATAGTACAAAATCTGGACTTACCCTAGCCTATATTGGGGAGCCATCTAGCCAACTAGTTGATTTAAAATCTATGAGTATGGTCATTATGAAAGAGAGGTAGGGATGTTGTTATTAATATTTTTAAGAATTGAGAGTTACATCTATTTTTGATCCTAATTGATCCCTTAACTAATGTAGGGTGAATATGCCTTAATCAAATGTAAATAAGGTTTTAAACTCATTTTTAAATTAATTTTTAATGCAATGATTGGTGGTCGACTCGATTAAATACATAAAATGAATATCTAGTATCTTTTGAAAAAGACTTAAAATATATATTTCCCTAAAGATTGCACAACATCCCCTTAATATATCTACGCCCTCAAAGGCCAGTTGATCTTCTAGAACTTATAGGAGAGGAGGTGTGTAATAAGAAAAAGAAGTAATTAATATCTTTATGCAGACTCTCGATGATCCCGAGCTTAATTCTTAGATCATTAAAGTTTTTAGGTTTGCATAAAAATTTTATTTTAATTTTAAGTAAAAAAAATATGTGCCCTCACGAGCTTCTGATCAAATCCAGGATAAAAAAAGATGCAAATTGCTAAACAAATTAGGGAAAGTTGGCAACCCTATACACAATCATATCAAATCAAACACATTAAATAATTAAATTAATAAAATAAATGAACATAGAAATACTTCTTGTTTATTACATCCCAAAAATTACTTTACTTAAAAGTGGAAGGGAAGCAAAAAAAAAAAAACCCATATTCTAATCCTAGGAAAAACACAAGCAACTTTGAGTGGGATACTCTTTGTCTTCAACTCTTCATCCTTCTCCTATTTGGGCTCCTTGGATTTGTCATACTTGGATACATAAATGAAAAATAAAACCCTTCCCCAAAATGGGAGGTCATTCTTTTCACTTTGGGAATTAAAATTATCCAAAATCAGCTTCCAAATGGAAAAAGAACAATCCCTCTAAGGGGTGCCCTTTCATCTTTAGAATCAAATTTAGATACATGTATACAAAAATGTTTAACTTTCACAAATCTTAATGTTTAAACAGATTACATTGATATTGAAAAGAAAAATCTAGACTTTTTTGTAAGGTTATCAAAAGTATTTAAAAATAAAATACATCCCAAGCAATTTATACATGTGTAGTAAAGTAAATCACACTTGGCACCTCACTTATTTATTTAGGGGATAAGCTGTTGAAGCACTTATAGAAGTTATAAGAATTATTAAATTAGCTCCCTTTTTATTGCACTATATGAGCATGGCCACCTATAGAAAACTTAGTGAGCTACCAGATCGATCCTAACCTAAAGGTAAACTTTCACCCATCACATCAATTCATAGATTGTAATTAAAGTAAATAAATGATCATATCAATTAGATTTCATTCATAACATGCAATGCAAATTTAAAAAATCAAGCACAAAGTAGAAAAAGCAAATACTAGCCAAGCCTTAACTAGATTTGGTTGTCCTAGCAAACCATCTAAAGTGTGTGCTAAAGGCTGTGTGACTGGGATAGATCATAAGCTAGGTAGTTTTTTAAAGTTATCTTATATTTTAGTTCATTAAAGGTCGAAGGGGGAAATTTAATTAGAGTTTAAAAATTAATGTCTTAAAGCTTAATTTAGGTATATTTTAATTATTAAATGAATACTATCTTTATTGCTCATCGATGTCATGAAGTTTATTTCACCTTCTTTATGGCTTAGTTAGTGGTCTCATAGGCCTTAGTTACCAGCAATAATCGAGGTTGATTAAGCTTATTTGAATGGTTAAAAATTAAGGGTAGGTTAATTTTATTTAAGCATGTGGATTGTTGGTTTGAATAATAAAATTAAGATTTTTTGGAATTTAGAATGCATTTTTGCATTTTTGAATTTTTATAATTATTTGAATTATTTTAATGTATTAATTGAACTGTTAATAGTTGAATTTTAAGCTTAGAGTTGGTTTTGGGGTTTTTTAATTTTTTTAATACTAGACCCTAAATGAGTAATTAAACATTGAGTTAGCATAATTTGGATTTTTTAACATTAAGTTATGTTTTTTTTAAGATATGAACTACCCTTGATCGGGAAGTCAACCTTTTGATTTTGACCAAATTTTGGAGGTTTGGTATTTTAAAAAAATACTAGATTTTAGTTATATTTGAATGGCTTTGATTTTGATTAAATTAGATTTTTCTAGAATTGTTGGTGATTTCCAAAATTTTGGTATGTTAAGAATTTTTTAAATTGCCTAAATAAGGTGATTTTTATATTTTGATCCAAATCAATCCCAAAGCTATTGGAATCACCCCTAAAGGTTATGCATGACCTAAGGCAATGTTTCCAATTTTTTAAGGATTTTGGGAAATTTTTAAGTATTTCTAATCAATAATTGAATTAATTAGCAATTTTTTGTAAAAATAAAATTAAAGCTAAATGAAAGGTCTGATCCATTATAGTAAGATCTAATCCACGATCAAATGGGCTCCAAAATAGTAAGATCTGATCCAAACTGTTGATTAAAATCAATAGTTACGAATACATCTTCAATCACTTGCTTAAACCTGAAGCTATTAACATTCTCAGGCATGATCCGAGAGATCCCGCTGGTGAACTCTCACAAAATTTCATTGGAAGAATAAACACAATGAGGACTTTTAATCAAATGGAGGGATTGTGTTAGATTGAAAGTTCCTTTCACACTTGCCAACACTAGCTAGCTTTGAGCTCAGTAAGGGAGTCTTACCATATAGAAAGCTGAAACAAAATGGATTATTTTATCAGGAAGCTTGAGGGGATGATGGAGAAGGCATTTCCTTCAGATGTCGAGGCCAAAGGATTACTAGAGTCAGGACTTTGAGTGGGTTGTGGATGAGTTTTATCAGAGTTCGCTTGAACAGATAATTGGAAGAGGTTGGGAGGTTGGGGAAAGGGAGAGGAATGCTAAGGGAGTTCTACAGAGTTATTTTGAAAAATTTAGAGAAAATAAGAGGTTTTGGGTGAGGGTGCCCTATTCAAGCTATCTTCACGACCATGGTTGGTCGGGATTGATCGGGGTAGCCGCTAGATGGCTTCTAGGTGGAAGGAGGCATATTCGAGGAGTCACCTAAGTCCAAAGGAGGTGAGTGCAGGCCTTGGGGATGCTTTGGCTAAGACACATAAAGGGGGACCAACAGAGTTGATTTTCTATTAGCCATAGCTACCGCCCATCACTGGCTGGGTCAGGATGATGTGGAAAGGTTGCATGGAGTCCAGTAAGCTAGACGATGAGCACAATTGGGTATAGAAGTGCCTAATTGCATGAATGGGCTCAGGTTAACAAAATCTTAGATGGTTTGGGTTATATTGGGCTCAGCCTGGATTGAGTCAAGTCATGGGGTTGATAGGGGAGATGCATTAGGTCAAGCGGCATTTGATGCAAGAGTCAATTAGGCTTAAATTACTCTAGGATGGGAAATAGATCGGGACAAGATTTTTTTGACCACATTTGGTTTTCCTAGAGGTTAACCCAAGTCAACAAAAGGTCTAGGCTCAAAAGGGTGGGTGTGTTCGACCTAGGGACACACAATAGTGGTGTTGCTCTAGCTTGGTGAGGCCTAGGTTGAGAAATTGCTCAACCTAAGGTAGTTTTGGCCATTTTGGGTAAGCCTAATTCTAAACCCAAACTAACCCAAGGCTTGGGTTGACTATGGAAGGTACATTGGCTAGGGGAACCCAATGACACCATTGGTTTGATCCAATTAGGCTAGGATTAGAATTTGGCTCAAGGAAGATCTCTCTTTAGACACTTGGCTCAAGCCAAGTGGTTAACCAATGTAGACCCAACGCTTAGGTCCACCCAAGGGTTATTTATAAGGACCCAATGGGTGATCTTAGGGGTTTAAATTTGCTTGGGAAAGCCTTGGTCAAAGCGATTGAATGGGTAGAAGTATGTGGGAGGTTTTATCAAACTTTGTTGACTTGGTCAATGAAGTTGACCTATGGTCAAGGATTGGGTCCATTGAGTTCAAATTGATCATATAAACAAAATGAAGATGGTTTCAACTGAAGAGGAGGTCATTTAGTTTGAAATGTGTGTTTAAACCCTTAAGGGTCACTTTGGTCAACCATGTCAAACCCAAGTGTGGGTTTAGTTTGAATGTATTTCTAATGGAATTTAGGATTCACTGGGATAGGTTTTGAAGATTGATATGAGAAGGCCATGTTGAATTTTTGGGAAAAGACTAAAAACCCATTTAATGGGCATTTTGGTCATTTTGAGCCCTGGTCAACCTTGGTTCAAATTGGGTCCAGGAAAGAGTAATTAATTGACCAACAAGTCATTAAAAAAGTCATGAATGCTGTTAGAAGGTTTGGAAAGGATCCCAAGGTCAAATTCCATTGAATGGCAAGTCCAGTGGGATAGGTTGAAGGACCTCATAATAGGTTCAAATTTGGTGGGTTGATCTTAGAGACTTATCTAAGAAATTTCCAATTGAAGGGCCCCAAATCAAAGGTTATTTTATATGTTTTCTAGGTGGCAGAAAATTCACCTAGAAAGGGTTTTAGGACCTTGACCCTTGGATTTTGTTTAGAATATTGGATTTGGATTGGATTTTGGAGTTGAATGGTTGAGTCCGAATTATACACATACATTAAAATCAAATGTATCATTGAGATTGATTGGAAATGATATTAAAGTTGGTTAAAACTTGGTTGAAAGTAGTGGAGGGTTGGACTAACGATTGGATTGAAGGGTGGAACTATATTTGATTAGACTTTGATTTTTATTTTGATTAGGACCTATATGGTTTCACAGTAGACATCTCCAAATCATCAGGTCACCAAAAAGAAACCTAGGTAGGTCCTAGAGATATCATACATAAATGAGGTCAACTAATGGACCCAAATATATACGGTAGAATAAAGTTCCAGTGCACATATTGGTGTTACTGAATAGAAGGGTGGAATATGGAATTTTGATTCTAGGGAAAGGAAAGACCAAGCCTTAGAGAATCAAAGGTGAGTCAATAATAGTGCAATGCTACAATGGGTTTTTTCCACCATTAGTAGATGATCGTATGGTGGGGTCAAAATTTTTCCAATACAGAGGGTTGAGGTTGAATGATCTTATGACGACGTGAAAATATGCCCATCACAGAGGACTAGGTTAAATGATCTTATGACGGGGTAAAAACTTTCCCATCACAGAGGATCATATTGAGTTATCTTATGGTGGGGTTGAGATAGGCCTAGTAGAGACAATCGAGTTAAATGATCATATGATGGGGTTCAAAAATTCCCATCATTGAGGATCAATTTAAATGATCTTTTGGTGGGTTTGAAATTGCTCAACATAGAGGATCAAGTTAATAGGTCATTTGATGGGGTTGAAACATGACCATTTTAGAGGATTGGGTTTAATGATCTTATAATGGGGTCAAAATATACCCAACATAGAGGATCGAGGTTAATGATCATATGATAGGGTCAAAACATGCCCATCATAGAGGATCGGATTGAATGATCTTATGGCGGGGTCAAAATATTTCCAATGCAAAAGATCAAGTTAAATAATTATATGATGTGGTCAAATATGCCCATCATAGAGGATTGGGTTTAGTGATCATGTGGTGGGGTCGAGATATGCCCAACATAGAGGATCGAGTTAAATGATCATATGATGGGGTCAAAACATGCCCATCACAAAGGATCTATTTGAATGATCTTGTGGTGGGGTCAAAATAAGCCTAATATAATGGATCGAGTTGAATGATAATATGATGTGGTTGAAACATGCCCATCATAGAGGATTAATACTTAAGGAAATACACCACCTAACCTTAAGGGAAAGAGGGCACAAATTGATTAATTGATGGTTTTCATCTTTTTGAAAATTTCTTTGACACTAAAAATAGAATTGATATAAATTAAACAAAGATATTAAAACATTTCATTAATTGAGAATTTGAGCTACTTCAAATATAGTATTCCTTAAGAAAACACTCATTAACCGATAATGTTGGGTGATTTCTTTTACAACCCACTAGTTGATATGAGCCCCCTTTATAGACTATCTCCACAACGAAGGGTCCTTCCCATGTTGGTTCAAACTTCCCACCATGTTTTGGTGAGATAAGATAGGCCTCTGAAGAACCAAGACTAAGTCTCATACTTGAAAGGTTCTAGGTCGCACCAACTTATCTTATGCTTGAACCATTCAGGCCTTATACAACTCTAGACTCTATTGATCTTAGAGGTAGAGCTCTTCAAGGCATTCAAGTTCTTCTACCCAAAGTTGTGCATTCCATTTAGTCAAGATTTTGTTCTTTATTTTTACATTGAGTGAAGGAATCTGCACCTCTATGGGGAGTATGATATCAAACCCATACACTAGTGCAAACAGGGTGGATTGGGTTAGGGTTCTGTAAGTGGTTTGATAAGCCCAAAAGGCTTCTACCAACCTCTCATACCATTAGCATTTGTTATTACAGAGGGTCTTTTGATAACCTAAACCAAAGTCTTGTTGAAGGCCTTAACCAACCCATTTGCTTGAGTATAATAGATTGTTAAGTATCGCCAATCAATGTTATAACATCTTACAAAATTACTGATTTTTATGGACTTGAATGCAAAATAATTATCTAATATAATTTTTTATGGTATGCCATATTGATACATGATATAGTCTTGAAATAACTTTAAAATAAGGTGTTATATTACATTAGAGAGGGGAATTATTTTAGCCCACTTTGAAAAGTAATCAGTCACAACTAATATGAAGTAATGACCCATGAAAGGAGGCTCAATCAGCCTGATAACGTTTGTGTGTTAACTTTCGAAGGGATACAAAGCAATCGTAGGATGAAACACATTAGACGTTTGATGTAAGACCACACCACGGCCTATCACTAATGATAATATTTTGTAATGTTCTTGCAATCGTCATTCATCATCAGCTAGTAGTATCTAAGTCTTTCAATTTTCAACTGCATTTTTATACTTGATTTATAAGCACTGCATAATCTACAGTGTACCTTATTAATGATCTTTATGCCCTCTCATTTATCTAAACAACATAGCCATATTTAATTGAATGATCAATTGTACAACATATTGTTGACTAGTGCACACGAGAGGGCATGTTTCTTTGTTCTGGTTGGTGAGGTATTTGTTCTGAGGAAGTTTAACCTTCTGAAGGTAATAAATTAATGGTCATCTCCAGTCTCCTTCTTCATCAGTTTCTGTGAAGGAAGAAAGGATATGGGGAGACTGATTATTGATGTGTTCCAAATCTATAGGAGAGAGGACTTGATGACCTTGAATCTCTATAGAAATTTAGCCTTCTTCTAGCCACACAAATCCTTTTACAAGCTTTTCTAATGTAAAGAATTACTCCCACGGAAAACCCTACACAAAGTTACAATAGGGATTTTCTTAAGCAGGTGACTGGTGTACTGGTGATATTTGAGGTGTTTAGGATTCAAAACCTTATAGAATCCTATAATTTGGTTGATCACCAACTAAGAATTACTAAATATTTTAACCTATTTAATCTCTATTAGGATTGCAAGTTCCAGGCTAGTTATCAAAGCTTTATGTTCATCCTCATTATTTGTGTAAGGCATTAACAAATTGTAAGAAAAATGCATCATTCTCTTTTATGGTGTTATGAAAGTTAGGTCAATTCCACCTTTTTTGGAGATTGTAGATTTTTGGGGTTTGCCCTTTGAGAGGATGTCGAACCATAAAAATATAATTCTTAGACAAGCTCATTGGATTCATTAATTTAATGAACTATTCATAGGGTAAATCATCATTTAAAGGAGAATTCGTCGGCAGCAGGTGCTCCATAAGGAAGTAAGCAACCGCCTGGCCTTTCACAACATTTAGGGGAATGAAGTTACTTTAAATTTAAGTAGTATCATAAACCACCATGCTAAACATTCTAATAATGTACCATTTTTCATAAGATATTGCAATTGGTTGACTCTAAAAATTAGATTGATTGAATGAGAAACCAAGCAGTGTCTAAGTTTTTGAGATACAAAAAGTAAAACAAGACAATGCTTCTCGATTGAAGGGTACTTAACTTTCATTGTAAGAAGTCTTATGCTAAGGTAATAAAGAGAATTATCTTTCCCCTTATTATTGACTTAAGCTAGAAGAGCACCAAGCGACTTGTCGAGGGTAGCGGTGTATGAATAAGAGGTTTTCCCAGAACACAGGTTACCAAGACTAGTTGATTGGTAAGGTATTCCTTAATGATTTCAAAAGCATTCTAACATCTCTCATCCCACATGAATTTTGCAGCCTTCTTAGCTAAGATAAAGAATAGTTGTCATCTTCCAGAAAGGTTGGATATGAACCTTCTTATATACGCTAGCCTTCATTGGAGGGACCTTGGCTTGATATGGCTTTTAGGAGGCGGCATATTCAAGATGGCTTCAATCTTGGAGGGTTAAAATTGAATTATGTGGCATCTTACTACAATCCTGAGAATTTCCCTGAGGTGATGATAAAAGCACACTTTAAGGGTTTCATTATGAGGTCGTAGCGGCACCACTCAAAAATGACTCTTAAGTCTTACAGGTGTGCCTCTTTAACTTTTCTCATGACAACCAAATCATCAATGTAGCACTTAATTTGATTTATGGATTTGGTCATCAAAAATTCCGATTATGGCCCCCTAGTAGGTTGCACTAACATTCTTAAGGCCAAACGGTATCACCTTATAACAAAATATTCATATAGGGGTAATAAAAGTAGTATTTCTCTCATTTTCTGGGACCATCTTGATTTATTTATAATTAGATGAACCTTCCATAAAGGAGAAAATAATATGTTAAGAGGTAATTTCAACCATAAGCTTGAGTATGGGAAAAGAAAATTAATCCTTGGGACATGACTTATTTAGATTCCTATAGTAAACATAGATCTGAATTTGACTGTTCTTCTTTTGAACAACATGATGATGGCCACCTAAGAGGAGTATTATTCCTCTCAAATAAATCTAGCCTTAACCAACTTCTTGATTTCAAAAATGATTTGCTACTCTATTTCTAGATGCATGTGTCAAGGAGCTTGAATAACATGAATAGTGTCAGGCCAGATTCCAAGTTTATGGATTGCTATGTCGGCAGACAGACCCACTATGTCATCATATGTCTAGGCAAAGCAACCCCTTAAAAAAAAGTTGAATTAGAAATTTAGAATTATCCCCACTCAAACAGGTATTTATGAAGGTATGGCAAGGGACCTTATCAATTCTCAGGTTAACTTCTCTCAACTCATTAACTAACAATTTAATCTCTTCTTTAAATTTAAGGTGTGCATCACGAACTTGAAGTTCATCAGGATCATTTAAAGTCTCCAAATAGAATCCATCGTGGGGATCAGTGACTTCATTATATACATTATAAGATTCAAGAAGATAAGTTGTCATTAAATAATATTCATCATCATCAAATGAACTAACAGTAACAAATTTGATACCACTTATCACGTTTTTCTTGATTTTAGTTTGCCAAATTTTCTCATGGTATCTAGCTTGACCCTTAGTCCATCAATATGGTATAGAACCTATCGAGAAATAATTCTTTACAAATGAAAGGAAAGTAGTCAAAAGGTAATTCAATTAATTCTTTGAAATTTGCCTCCTCAAGGGTTACATCATTTTCATCCTTTGAGGAGGAGGAGCCAGAAAAAAAAAGGACTTTCCTTACTTCGTCGCCCTCTTTAGTCTCTAACCCTACAATCCTACCTGTTGACAGTGGGGTCAAGGATAGGGCCTCAATTCTCTTACTAAGCTTTTCATACATGGTTAATTTAGGCATATCACTTTGAACTCTTGGAGCCTCAATCTCTAGATCACTATCGTGCTCTAATGTGAGACCAAACTTTGAAGGAGAATCAATTTTCTTGTAATCCAAAGGGATTACAACACCCCATTTTTTGTCTCTTCATCAGAACTTGATTTCTGATTAATATATTATGGGTTGTTCTTCTTTCAAATAAAGCATAGCCTTGACCCAGTGCCCTTTGGGCCTTCCACTCACCTCTTTGAGGTAACATGTTTGGAAGCTCATCTTTGCTATCATATTGTTTTGCATTTTGATCTTTTCCCATTCCTTTTTCTTTTTCATTTCCTTTTGATACCTTCAATCCTTGTTTTTGGCTGGTGCTTTGCGCACTTGTTTCATTCTCAATCTAAATCTCAACTTTAGAACTAGAAGAGGGTCCTTTTAGTACAAAATATGTGGCATCCTCATAGACCCCGATCTCTTGAATTGAGAAAGGTTGCAAATCACCCTTAATCTCATATTCAATGTCATCTCATTGGTACTTGATGCATTGATGAAGGGTAGATGGAACCAAACTATATTCGTGGATCCAGGGCCTACCTAAAAGCATATTAAAGGATGTAGTCAAATTATTTATATAAAAGTTTTCCTTGATTTTGAGTTCTCTGATTTCCAAGAGAAGGGTGATCGAACCCAAAGCTCTCTCACCTTTTTAAGCTGAACTTACATATTACAAACTTTTCAGTTGTGAGCTTATTTGTATAAACTTTAAGATAGCTAAGGGTCTTTATATTCATCATATTGACTGATGCACCTAGACCAACAAGGAATCTTAATAACTTAAAATTACCAACATTTATTAAAATGTAAAGTGTGCAGTTGTGATTAGTTTTACCCAAGAGTAGGTCTTCATCAAAAAACGTCACTCCAGGGAATTCTTTGAAGTAGAGGGTTTCATATTCTGAGATGAAAGCCATTTGAGCGAGGTAAATATCTAAATGAAGAAGTGATTTGATTATGGACTTCCTCATTTCCTTTGACAAGACTAGGGCATCATAAATGCTCAACTTGGCTGGCAACTTCCTAAGGTGAGCTAGAATATTGCAATCAACCTTGGGGACATTAGAATCGGGATCCAATAGAGTGGAAGAAAGATTGGATTGTTGAGTAGGAACAAGAATAGGATCGTTGGAGATAACTTATTTATCTTTATCTTGAGGGGCAAGCCCAGGGGGTGAGACTTTGAAGTCATGAAGTTGCACTTGCTCGACATCCTTGGGAGGGCAAACTACGATGGAGTCTACACTCTCTATTGGTGTTGGTTCATCCTTTTTTGAATGGGTGTTAGAATCTGAAAGATCAATCACAATATAACTTCCATATAAGTTAATTTTAGTGAGTTAACTATGTGATATGACCTCAGGTTTTATGTCCCCTTTAGAGGTTAAATATGGAAGGTTGAAATTTCTAGGATTTGGGTTGATTTTAGTAGAACTTTGAATTTCTTCAGAAGCATTATCAACTTGCATTTCATATTTATGGTAAACATCAAAATTGGAGCAGAAGGATGCCTTTTTTTAAATTTATGACCTTTGCCTTTGATAGGGCTAAGTAAATGTTCGATAACATGAGTTGGGATGTTGCTTTTGTGCCTCCATCTATTGCTCGAATACATGTCTCATAAGTACACTTCCTCTCTACAAAATCATTATTTTTTCAATTAATACAGTAGTTCCTATGACAACTAGAGAGGAAAACATCTCAACATACTCATGCAAAGACTCCATGTCATCCTCTCAAATCTGGTACTAGACTCTCATCCATAGTTTTTTTTTTTTTTTGAGAAAAAATGTTAATTGCATTAAAAATAAAGAGATTATTACATCCGTAGTTGTTAAGAAATATGAAAAGATCTATTAATCAACTTTTTAAGTGTCTGGGATAAAACTATATCCAAGCCATCTTCAATTGACAAAGAAATGTTAGAAGGATTACCTGAAATAATTTTGACTGACCCTTATTCGGAGTTTACAAGGTACACTTTAGGAATGATAATATTACCTTGCCAATAATTCTTCTCTGTACAATGTTTGAAAATAATGCCATCCTTTATCAAAAGGCTAAGCATGCAAGGGTGAGAATAGTATTTGGGATCAACTTTCTTATCTGCATTCTCTATCCTCCTCACCTTAGTTAACTAAAAATATGGCTTTCTTAAAGGGCTCCTAAAGATTTTCCTTACCGGCTCTCTTTTAAATGGGCATGGTCTATGCAACCTTTCTTTAATGTAGGTCAAGTAAGGTTTTCTATGAGGTTGAGGAGTTATTTGGAGTGGTTTACTCTGAACTTGTGGTGGTGGAAGAGTACTAGACCAATTGATTAGTGGCTATTTTCCCTTGTCAACTATTGATATTGTGGTTGCTTTCTTCTTAATGGACTTTACCAAGGACCTCACTTATAATCTAAAATATTCTTCAAGAATGTCATTTGAGGAACCTCTTCCTATAGATTACTTGCTTTATTTATGAGCTTCTCAAAGGTTTTAATTGTGAAACCCTTAAGAAGAAAAGTGACAGGCCCATGAATATTCTTCAGGAGAATCTCCACTACATGTTGCTTTTGTAGTTGGGGTTTACACTTAATCGAGAGATTTTGCAACCTCATGATGTACTCAACTAGAGACTCTCCCATCTTTTGCTTTTCAATGACTAGATCACCCATGGTTGTGTACTGATGCGCTTCAAAAAATCTCTTTAAAATGTATTTTGATGTTAATTGTAAGTTTTTACTAAATCATTGGAAAAATCTGCATATCACTCAAAAGTTATGCTGAAAATACTACTAATAAATTAGTGAAAAAGTAGTACATATAACCCTTCGATATTATAACAACTTACTCAAAAGTGGGCCAAATAATGCTTTAGGTTTTCAATTTCAGTGAAAATTTAAAGGATAGTGGCATAAAGCCCTTCGAGTAAGGAACTAAATCATATTTCTCGGGGTAGAGTCTACCCTTTGGATTTGATGTGGTTCTTTCTAAATGAACTAAGGCTTCCCTTACCTTATCCTTAATCATCCACATAATGTATTTTTGGACTGGTATTAGAGAAATTTAGGAAGTTGTTGGTTGTACTTCTGGTTAAACTGGTGGAACTGGCAAAACTGGTTGCTAGATGGGAAGTACTATAGAAATTGGCTCAGGGACGCCAGAGATGGACTCTGGCTTCTTGATTTGGTCAGTGACTACTTGGAAAATAGATTATTATAGTTTGAATGAAGCTAATTATGATTTATCTAAGCACTCTTGATTTTCCTTAACCTGTAACAAAATGTCGGTGACTTGTAGGTGAGCGATGATGGCCTGTAACTTTAGATCATCGATTGTTGGAGGCTCCACCATTATTTATTTAATAATCTCTTGATCTTCATCTTGGATGATCCTCTCCCCTTAGACTATCCTTGAGTCGGTAGTCTGAAGGAGGGCATCCCTAATAGGGTAACAGACATCTACCTTAGAAGGTGATGTAGGGGTTTGGAGAGTGATAGCTCCCATATTAGGCAAGTTAAAGTCCTTAGATCCCTGGATAGCGAGCTTAAAGACAACTAATGGAAACTGGGAGAATTTTCTTAGGTCATCAACTAAAGTGTGAATTGAATCAACAACCAGAACATTAATTGAACAGACCATGAGAACATCAACTAGTACATCCCCTAAATCAGTTGGGTTTGTGATAACACTGACTAAAATCTGGGTAGCTAAAATGGAGACTGAAGTGACTCAGGTGGGGGTGGCGGAACATCAACCATGTTAATCTTCTTAGGGAAATATTTTCTTTTAGGGGATTTTGTCCTTTTTCCCTCATCTTTTATTGTCCCTTTGATTTTAGAATTGTCCTTGGTTTTGACAACCACTAAGGCTAGCTTTATAAATTTTACCAAAGTGATCGACGGCCCACAAGTAGAATGGTGGCTTTAACTAGGTCAAGTAAGTATGATACCCTTCATTTTAGAGGTTGGAGGGCGTGGCACCCAGTTTTAACCATATACTAACACAAAAGTTGTTGGCTATCATGTAAACTTTTTATTCTTCCTCACATACCAAGGAGTTAAATTTCTTGCTTTAGATCTTTCCTCCTTAATGGTTTCATTTTAAAACTTATGGGAAATCAACCCCTTATAATGTTTGGATTATGTTCCTTAAGATCATGTTTCTTTTCTTTCATTTTCCTTTGGAGTTTTCTTATTTGAGTAGTCGACCGAACATAGTGAGGAACTAGCTATCTTAGTCACTCTCTCCTCTGCTATAGTATCAGCCAAGGGGTGGAAGTGACTCCCTTTAAGGAGTTGAGAGGATGCAGTGATAGGAAGCTCCTCATCAGGCTCTAGCTCTACTTAACCTAAAGTCTTGGCATCGATAACTTTCCTTGCTTTAGCAATCTTCTTCCTAACTCTCCTCAATTAATTCTTCTTCTAATTTTTACTTGTGAATGGGATCCCAAAACTTAATCCCTCCTCAAAAATATACTTTGCTTCAGCACTCTCAACAAGAGCTTCTAACTTTCCTTCCCCAACATTGGGATTGAGGAGTTCTGCCCTTGACCCCATGTCCAATTTTAACACATGAGAATCTAACTTAGCAGCATCAAGATCAACTAATATCTCCCCATTCATTAACAACTCAATGGTTTGGAAGCCCAATAAAAACTAAATTATTTTCCTATATTCGATCTCTTCACAATTAAGGCCCTTCTCAAAAGTGAAAATCAACTATCCGACCATTGAATTGAGTTTAAGTTTTCTAGAATTTGAAAAAAGAAGTTGAATTAGATATTTTTGAAATTACTAATTGAAAATAATGATGAACCCTATATTCTATCACATATGCCAAGTTGTAGGATTTATAACCAAACATAGATTGATAACGTACAAAATTTAGTTATTATTTCAAAAGAGAATAAAATTTTCAAATGTTTTAGGTTAGCATATGATGGTGTAAATTTTAGATTGAATATTTTTTAAAAAAGATTTATATTTTGAAAATCATGATGAATTTTCTCTAGATTTTGGAACACAACAAGTTGGGTTTTCACCCAACTTGAAAGCTTACAAAATTAACAAGAAAATTCAAGAGAGTTGTTTGCTTGACTATTCCACAATATTGACTAATTTAGAGGTGGAATTTCAAAGCTAAAGTTTAAAAAATAGAAGATCTTAAAAACATGATCGACAAGACTCCCTACAAATTTAGAACTTAGTATAATGATTTAGAATTAAAATTGCATGTTCATAAAATTGAGAAGTAGATTTTATGAGTTTAACTTGCCACTATCGCCATACAAATTAACTTGGGGGTAGACTTGGGGGTAGAAGGTTAAACCCAATTTTGTATAGAGGATTCACATCTCTTTTGATATGAACTTTTTTTATGTTTTCCAAGCTCTCCCAAGGAAGAAATGGGTAGAGTGCTAACAGAAAGAAAGCTAGTTGAGACTACTGATGAAATAAAATTTCAATTATTTGAATATGATGATAATGATCATCATTAATTTTGATTTTCCAAAAGGAGACTAATTTAGTTCTGAAATATTTTTTTTTTGAAAAGTTGATGTGGGATCTAGATACACTATGAGCATATTCCATCATAATTAATTACATCATTAAGAGGATGAATTCCATACAAATACTCTCAATTAAAATAATCACAGAAATTCTATTTAGAGATTTTCTAGGAGTGATATCAAGGAGGTGAATTTTGGAATTTCAACAAGGACTAGATAAAATTAGAGTCAATAGAGGAGAGGTAGGAGATACTTTGAAAATTTGAAATAGTTCATAAGTGTCCCAACCTTATCTAAGTATTAGGCTTTAAAATTTTAGATTGAGAGAATCTTTAATTAAAGTTGAATAAATAATTAAAATTTGGGATTATATTCTTAGAGGTTAGGGTCTTATGATTAAAAATTAACCCTAGATCATAAATATAAATTTTGCACTATATCATAATAGCCCAAACCTAGCTAATATAGTGTAAAATTTGGACTTACACTAGTCTGGATTGGGGAGCCAACTAATCATCTAGCTGATTTAAAATCCATTAGTCTAGTTATTATTAAAGAGTGGTAAAGATGTTGTTATTAATGTTTTTGAAAATTGTGACCGACATCTAGCGCATGTCTTAATTGGTCCCTTAACTTTTATAGGGTGAAAATTACTTGAATCAAATATAATTAAGATTTTAGACTCATTTTAAAATTGATTTCTAATGCAATGCAAGCTCATCAACTGATAAAATACATAAAATGAATATGAAGAAGTTTTGAAAAAAGGCTTAAAAATATTTTTTCCTAGAGATTGCACAACATCTCCTTGATAGATTTACACCCTCAAAGGTTAGGTGGTCTGTCAGAACCTATAGGCGGGGATGTGCCTAGCAAGGAAGAGAAGCAATTAATATGATTATGTAGACTCCCGGTGATCCTGGGCTTACTTCTTAGATTATTAGAGTTTTTATGTTGTTCTAAAGATTTTATTTTAATTTTAAGTAGAAAAAGTTTATATGTGCCCATACAAGCCTCTGATTGAATCAAGGCTAAAACTAAAAATGACATGCAAATTACCAAAAAAGTAGGGAAAGCAAGCGACCCTATACATAATCATTTCAAATCAAACACATTAAATAATTTAATTAATTAAATAAATATCCATAGGTAAACTTCCTATTTATTACAACCCATAAATTACATAAATTAAAAGTTGTCAGACACCAATAAACACAAACTCGAATTCTAATCCTAGGATAGACACAAGTGGCTTTGAGTGGGATACTCTCTGTCTTCAAGTCTTCATCCTTCTCCTTATCGGGCTACTTGGACTCATCATACCTGGATACCCAAATGAAAAGAAAACCCTTCCCTAGCATTAGAGGTTATTCTTTTCACTTTGGGTATTAAAATTGTCCAAAATTGGGCTTCCAAATGGAAATGGACTATCCCCTTAAGGGGTATAATTTCCTCTTTGGAATCCCATTTTGCATACATGCATCCCGAGTCAAATGTCTAACTTTCATAACTCTTAACTTTTAAATAAATTATATTGATATTGAAAAGAAAAATTTGTGAAAGCAATGGAAAGATTTCGACCAATTCTATTTTACCACTTCAGGTAAAGGATGGTTTCTTTGTTCATTTTCATCTGAAGAAATGATGGAAGGTGTTCATTCTGGAGGTCCTTGGTTTATAAATGAACATATCATAGGGATGGAGAAATGGTCTCCCAAATTCAACTCTTCCTCTACTAATAGGCTTTCTTCTCCTATTTGGGTTAGAATGCCTCATCTTCCATTACAATGATGGGATGAGTAGAGTATAGCATGTATTGCATCAAGAATTGGCAAACCAATCATGCTAGATGGTAATATGTTCCATTGGGGAAGAAGAGAGTATGCTAGAGTATGTGTGAGAATACAACTTGATCAACCACTTCCCCTAGGCGTTTGGGTTGATAGCATATGTGGAAGATTCTTTCAACAAGTGGAGTACGAGAAGATTTCAAATTTTTGTTTTGATTGCGGGAAGGTAGGCCATAAGGAGAAGGATTGTTTTCATATGACAACAGTCCTTAAAAATGTGGAAGATAATCAAGGATCCAATATTGCTATGGAATATGAACATAAAGAATAAAAAAAAATGACTTATGGTCCATGGATATTGGTTGGTAATAAGAAGAAAAAGATCCCCAATAGAAGCAATAAATGGTTCAACCCAAATTACATCAGCTTTCCAAAAAAATTAATTGTTCCTGATAAGAACTCTCAGTATCAAGGGGAAGCAAATTCAACAAAACAGCCTAAACAAATTTCTTCAAGGAAACCAACAGTGGTTGAGGAACATTTAGAAGATGGAGAAATAAACAATTCTGAAATGCTGCAGGATTTAAACTCCATGGGGAAGGGTTGCTTGCGACTCAGGCATGTCCTAAGGGACTACCTGCGAACTCAAGTATTCCCTATCAAAAGACAGATGGAGTAAATATGGAGAAAAGTTCTGAGTTTCATATGCAGGATTTCAACTCTAAAGGGATGGGTTGCTTGCGAACTCAGATAATTCCTAAGGGAATATCTGCGAACTCAAGTAATCCCTATCAAAACATTGAAGACAAGAATCTGGGAAATGCAATGAAGCAATTGGAAATGCAAGATATGTTAGTGATGGAAGAAAAGAAACATACTTTATTTGAAGACAACTTACAGCAGAAGAAGAAATCCGGTTTGGCTACAGATAAAGTGGAAAAAGAAAAAGAGCATGATGTTCTAAAAAGAAGCAATAATAAATTCTCTTTACTTCAAAATGAGAATGTAGAAGACATGGAAAAATCACTTAAAGAGAATTCTTTAAATGGAAAAGAAGGAAAAGAAGTGGAGCAAGATGATACAACTGTTAAAAACAACATGATAGGAAGGATTGGGAGACAAGTCTTCATATGGAGAAACTAAATTCAAATTGCAAAAAGAATTGAAATCTTTGGGAAATTACTCCATGAATTCCAAAACAAGGAAAGGTGAAACAAAAAATATTTGTGGTGGATCGCAGTCCACCTCAAAGAAAAAATGAGCTCCCTCATTTTTTGGAATTGTCGGGGGGCTAGGAAGATGGTAGCCTCCAGATATTTGAAAGATATAGTAAAAGATAATGATGCTATGTTTGTGGGTCTTATGGAAACTAAAGTTTCTTCTATGGACCCTAATGAGTTAAAAAAATTTATTGGTGATATGTGGGATTCCTTTCTTCAACCGGCTTCAGGACTTTCAGGCAGCTTAATGGTATGCTGGAGAAAAGATTTGGCTTCTTTTGAAGTTGTAGAAGCAAATGATTAGGTAGTTTTGGGTAGACTCAAAATCAAAAATCAACAAACTTGGATGCTAGCCACGGTTTATGGAAGCAGGGAATACATAAAAAAAGACAGCTATGGAGTGATTTGGAAAGGCTTTATGATGACAAATACCCTTGGATTATACGGGGAGATTTTAATTATATAACTTCCCAAAATGATAAAAGAGGTGGTAGGAAGTTTGTACATTCTCTAGGATCTCAAGATATGATTTAATTCATGTCTAGAGGAGATCTTCATGAAGTTGGATACATGGGGCCTAAATACACTTGGTGTAACAATAAAAATGGAGGAGGAAGAATTTTGGAAGATTGGACCGATGTCTTATAAATAGTATGGCTTTATTTCATCTCCAAACAACAGTCTTGAAGCACCTTGCCAGGATAGCATCGGATCATTGTCCTATATTCATCAAGATTTTGGCTAAGAAAGTTTCAAACAGAAGGAATTTATATTTGAAGATTTATGGCTAACATATAAAGCTTCGCACTCAGTGGTGTTAGCTTCATGGAGAAAACAAGCTAGAGGATCTTTATTTTTTTGGATCAGGGAAAAACATAAAAATCTGGTAGAAGTCAAAGAAAAGCTGAAAATTGAAATATTGGGCTGCACGAGGAAGAAATTACTTCGAGAGGTCTCTCTGATCTGAAATTGCACTATTTGAGATCCAAAATTGTTGAATTCAATAACACATTGGGAAGGCTGAGTATATGGTGGAAGCAAAGGGCTAAATTCCATTGATTAAAGGACGGTGATGCTAATACAAAGTTTTTTCACACATTTGCATCAGCTAGAAGAAATATTACCAAGATCAACTTTGTGAAAAATGAAAAAGGTGTTATTTGTGAAGATAAACAAAGCATAGAAGAAGTATTTATCAAATGTTTTAGCAATAAATGGAAAGGAAGGAGATGTAAAATAGATGGGTGGCCGGAGTGCTCCAACAAACTGAATCAGGAAGATTGTAAAATTCTTTGCAAGGAATTTTCTTTGGAAGAGATGGAGAATATTATTACAAGCTTAGGATCCAATATTTCGCCTGGTGTGGATGGCATCACCTACTCCTTTATAAAATCTTATTGGCCTATCATAAAACAAGATGTCTGGGCTGCTGTCGAAGATTGTTTTATTTCAGGATCTCTTTATCCAGTTTGGAAAGAAACAAAAATTGTCTTAATCTCGAAGGTAGATTTTCCTCTGAATCCTACTAACTACCGGCCAATCAGCTTATGCACTTCTATCTATAAAATAGTGGCCAAAATGCTTTTAAATAGAATGAGTTTTCTGTTTCCTAAAATCATTTCAGTTGAACAAAATGCTTTTATCAAAGGAAGAAACATGTCAGAACATGTTCTCCTGGCTCAAGAATTGTTTAATAAACTTAGACATTCAAGAGCTAGGAAAGGTTTAGCAGCTATCAAAGTTGACATGGAACAGGCCTATGATAGTATGTGTTGGGCAACTCTTGAAAAAGTAATGGATTGGTTCGGTTTTCTTATTGCTTACTCTAAATTAATTTTGGATTGTGTTGTATATCCAAAATATTCTATCTTGATTAATGGAGAAAGATCGAAATGGATAGAGGCTGAATGTGGATTTAGACAAGGCTGCCCTTTGTCTCCATTCATGTTTATCATGTGTTCTCAATTGCTAACAGAAGAATTTGGGAATATTGGAAAGAATATTGGCATCAAAATCAATCCAA
The DNA here is from genome assembly GCA_016618105.1 of Dendrobium huoshanense. Lineage (NCBI taxonomy): Eukaryota > Viridiplantae > Streptophyta > Magnoliopsida > Asparagales > Orchidaceae > Dendrobium > Dendrobium huoshanense. The sequence goes on along the minus strand of CM028351.1, from coordinate 19,027,579 downwards.
ATGCTCCTATCATCTCTCATTTAATGTATGCATATGAAATTTTGATTTTTTCTAAATCTAATAAGATTTTCTTGAAGAAGGTGAACAAAATCTTAAAGAACTACTGTAGTTGGACTGGTCAGAAGATCAACTACAAAAAATCTACAGTGTTATTCAGCAAATCAATGAAGAGAAGAGAATGTAAAGGCTTAATCAAAGTGGTTAACATGAACATGGTTAAAGAAATGGAGTATTTAGGAGTTAAGATTGCTCTTAGGAGATTGGTAAAATCTGATTTCTACAAAATCATTGGGAAAACAGCAGCTAAAATCAATATTTGGGGATCTAAACACTTATCTTTAGCAGGTAAAATTTCCTTGATCAAAGCTTCTATTCTTTCTCTTCCTACTTATCTTTCTAGTCATTCTTTGATCCCATTGGGAATTCTTTATGAAGTAGAAATAATGTGTAGAGACTTTCTTTGGAATAAAAAAGATGGTAACAAGGGTATGCATTATGTTTCTTGGAATGCATTATGTAAACCAAAGAAAATAAATTGGTAGAAAGGATGGGACCTTTGAGATCCAGACATGCTTTGAACTTTATCAATAATCCTGATTCTCTTCTTAATAAAATGTTAAGTGCCAAATATGGAAAAGTGCTATGGAAAGAAGAAAACAGATTCAGTCTATCTTCAACGTGGAAAATTATTTTAAATGGTGCAAAATTTTTGTTACCTGTTATGAGATGGACAATATCAAATGGAGATTGCATTGACACTTTTAAAGACTGATGGATTCTAGATAAGACCTTGGATAAGTGGCCGACTTTTGTTACTGTTATTGCTCCTAATTTCAGCAAAATTTCAAACTTCATTACAGACGGGAAATGGGATATGATGAAATTAAAAGTTTTCTTTGGAGAAAGTTTAATAGAATTGATCAATTCTATTCCCATCCAACCAGAACAAACTAGAGATAAAATGGAATGTATTAAAAAGCTATCAGGTAAATTGATTGCTACATCAGTTTATGAAAAAAAATTTGGAAACTTTGATATAAATGCAGATTATAAATGGAGAAAGGCTCTAAAACTGAAACCAAAATTAGATTTCTTTTGGTGGAGATTAAGCAAAAATGGTATTCCAACATTTGCTTATCTCTTATATAGAAGACTTGCGGATCATGGAGGATGTCTTAGAGGTTGCTTTAAAATGGAGGATACAAAACATATATCTTCTAAATGTGTTTTTATCAAAAAGGTGTTCAATTTGCTAGCTACATGGCAGTTTTATATACCAGATTTCAATTCCTTAGAGAGCTGCTATCAGATTTCGAATAATTTGTCTTCTTGTAATCCGTTCTTGGGTAATCTTATATGCTATGTAATTTTCTATTGCTGGAATAGCAGAAACAAACTTGTTCATGGAGGTAAAGAATAAAGTTGTGCTACTATTGCTTCTAGATCAATTATTCAATCGTTGTCTTCATTTGATTCCTTCTTAATTCGAGAAAACTGAGATGCTAATCAGCTGTTCAAGCTGTCCAAATCTTCTTGGCATCCTCCTCCCCCGAGTTGGATCAAGATAAATGTAGATGCCTCAGTTCTTAAAAACAATAGTACAGGTATTGGAGGAATTTTTAGAGATTACAAAGGCCGAGGAATAGCTGCTTTTGGGATTGAATATCAACATTGGGATAGTGCACAAATGGAGCTATTAGCTATCCTTGCTATCAGGAATTTTATTCAGGGTTGGATGCTTGAAGTTGAAGGTTTAATCATTGAGGGAGACAACTCTAATGTTATTAAGGTATTTCAAAATGCCGTAAAAAATCCTTTGATTGATGAAGAATTTCTAAAGCCTAAGGATTTAGATTTTCTTATGAATTTTAAACATTTTATTTTTTCTTTGGCTAAAAGAAATTGTAATAAGTTAGCTCATCTTTGTGCTAACTATGCCCATTTTTCATCCTTCTTTTGGGATGATTTCTCTACGAATAATGTTCCTCCTTCGATTTTAGATTTATTGAAGGAGGAATCTTCTTGTAAGTAATTGGTAATAAACTTTATTGCAACTGTTGCAATTTCTTCAAGAAAAAAAAGAAAAGAAAAATTTGTACTCTCATGCAAGGTTATCCTAAGCATTTAAAGATAAAACATATCCCAAGCAGTTTATATATATGCAGTAAAGTAAACTACACTTAATCGTGTTCATTTTCATTTGGGGGCAAAGCGATTGAAGCAACTATAGCAGTTAAAATAATTTTTAATTTAGTCCCCTTTTTATTTCCTTGCATGATTGTGACCACCTACAAAAAACTAAGTGAGCAACCAAATCGGTCCTAACCTAAGGGTAAACTTTTACTCATCACATCAATTAACATATTGCAATTAAAATAAATAAACTCTCAAATCAATTAAATTTCAATCATAGCATATAATGAAAACTCAAAAAACCTAATACACAGTAGTAAAATTAGACATCAACTAGCCTATAATAGAGTTGGTTATCCTAGCAAACCATCTAATGTGTATGCCAAAGGCAGTGTGGCTAGGGTAGATCTTAAGCTGGGTAGTTTGTTGAAGTTATCTAGTTTTCAAGTTCATTAAAGGTTGAAGGGGAAAATTTGATTAGAGTTTAAATATTAATATATTAAAGCTTAATTAAGATTTATTTTAATTGTTTAAATCATTACCACCTTTGTTGCTCATGAAGGCTGTGATGTTTTATTTCAACTTCATTGGGGAAAAGTTAATAGCCTTGTAGGTCTGAGTTACCCAATAGTAACTAGGATTTATTAAACTAATTTGATTGGTTGAAAATTGAGGGTTGATTATTTTAAATAAGTATATTGATTGTTGGTCTAAATAATTAAATAAAAATTATTTGAAATTATTAATGCATTATTGGATTTTGGAAATTTTAGAGTTATTTGGATTATATTAATGTATTAATTAAGCGGTTAAAAGTTGACATTTAAGAAAAAGGTCAATTTTTTGGATTTTGACCTTTTTCTTGAATATTAAACCTTAAAATGATTAATTAGAAATTGACTTTGTTTAATTTGGAATTTTCTACATTAAGATATAAGTTTTTGAAGTTTTGAACTACGGTAAACCGGGGAGTCGACATTTTGATTTTGAACATAATTTGCAGGTTTAACATTTTTGGAAAATAATAGATTTTAGTTAGAGTTTAATGGCTTTTAGTTTGATTAAATTGAATTTTTTTTTAAATTATTAGTGATTTTCTTAATTTTGGGTATTTTTGGAATTTTTAAAATAACCTAATTAAGGGGATTTTTAGATTTTGATCCAAATCAATTCCAAATCTCTTGGAATCATCCCCAATGGTCGGGAATGACCTAAGGGGATGTTTCCATGTATTTAGGGAATTTTTGTAATTTTAATATTTTAATTAATTAATTGAATTAATTGAAAATTATCCCTAAAATTTAAATTAGAGTTAAATTAATTGTTTGATCATGGGTCATTTATTTTTCATGGGTTAAGGGTTCAATTATAAGAAATTAGAGTTTTTATGTAATTTATTTGGATTATATATTAATTAATAATGAATTAATTAATGTTTTAAGCTAAATATATGAAGGAATTTTTTAGTTTCTCGCTAGTGGACCAAATGGGGACCAAATTAGGACCAAATATAGTGAGTTTTGGACCTTGAGATCTCTGTATGTCAAGGTCTAATCCACCTTAATTTATTCCCAAATGGAGCTCTCTAAGGTGGTTAACCAAACCACCTAAGGAACCTTGTAAGTTATCTTCAAAAATTCCTAAGTCACTACCCTAAGCTTGGATGGGGATGTAATCAATGGCTCTAAACTCCCTTGACTCTAGAACAATTAACACACCAAAAATCAAAACCTAAATCCCATTGGAAAGTTTATATATCCAATTTAAACTTATGGGTCAAACCATGACCCCTAAGCCTAAATTGGCATGGACATGCCCTTAAACACATCAAATAATTAAGGGGGATAAAATTTTGACATGTCAGGGAAACGTTCAATTTCAATACCCCTAAATCTCAAGCTATGGGGATACCAATTAAGCCAAAAATGCAATAATACCATAAAAATTCCAATAAAAATTGACATTAACACATAAATAACTTAGGCTTGTGACCATAAGGATTTTAAAGGGCTCCCTGAGATCTTTCTAATGAGCTTAAGAACACTTAAATAGGTTAAGTGTAGAGGACGATATGATTTTCCAAAGTTTACTTGAATTTTTTATAAAATTAAGTTCATATTTACACAGTCAGCCAAAACTTTGCACGCTAGAGCCATCCGATTAGCCATCCAATATTTGCTACTAACTATGTAAATGTAAAACTGATTATAAGCATTGGATCATTGATCAAGAGTTCAAGATCAAATGGGCTCTAATAAAATTGGATATAATTTGAACTATTGATTAAAATTAATGGTTAGGATTATGTCTTCAACCTAATACACAAACCCTAAGTGCTCACATTTTTTAGTGTAATCTGGGAGATATTGCTGGAAAACTCTAACAGAATTTTACATGAAGCATCAAGATGATGAGGACATTCAATCCAACGGTGGGATTATGTTGGATTGACTATTCCTTTTACACTTGACAAACACTAGCTAGCAAGGATCTCAGGAAAGGATTCTCAACATGTATAAAGCCCCAAAAAATAATTTTTTCTATAAGGAAGCTTGAACATATGATGACAAAGATTTTTTCCTTTAGATACCAAGGGAGGAGGATTGCCAGAGGTAGGACTTCGAGCGGGACAGGATGGGATTCACCGAAGTTATCTTAAACATATGGTTTGAAGAGGATGGGTTTTTAGGGAATAAGAGAGGAATGCTTAAGAAGCTATGGGGAGTGTTTTTGAAAACTTTGTAGCAAATGAGAGGGTCTGGGTAAGGGTTTCCTCTTTACGCTATTCCTATGGCCATGGATGGTCGGGGACTCATCAAGAAAACTGCTAAATGGCCTCTAGTTGGAAGGAGACATCCTGGAGGAGTCATCTTATCCCAAATGAGGTGAGTTTTAGCCTTAGTGAAGCTTTGTCTAAGACTCTTAATGGGGGGGGGGGGGGCACCATGGCTAATTATTCATTCACCCTGGCCTCCGCCAACTGTTGGCTGGGTTGGGCTGATGTAGAAAGGCTACTGGGAGTATGGCGAGCTCAAGGGTTAACTCAATTGGGAATGGGAGAACCCAATTGCATTAATGGGCTTAGGTTGACCCAAACCTAGATGGTTTAGGTCTATTTGGGCTCCACTTAGAATGAGTCAAGTCATGGGGTTGATATGGTTGTTGCAGTGGGTCAAGGGGCACCCAATGCAAGTGTTGATTGTGGTTGATTTCCTTTGAGGTGGGAAATGGCTTGGGTCATGGTGGTTTTGACCACTTTGGGCTAACCAGAAGGTTGACCCAAGCTAGCCCAAGGGTTGGAACTTACATGGGTGGGTGAATTGGACCTAAGGCCACATAATAAGGGTTTTGGTTTGGCTTTATGAGATCTAGGTTGGGAAACGGCTCAACCCAAGGTGGATTTGGCCACTTTAGATTAACCTAATTCCTAACCCAAGTTGACCAAAGGGTTGGGTCAACCATAGAAGGTGTATTGGGTCAAGGGGAACCAAATGCCACCATTGGTTTGATCCAATTAGGCTAGGATTGGAATTTATCTCAAGGGAGATCTCTCTTTGGACACTTGGGTAAAGCCAAGTGTCTAACCCAAATGGACCAAATGCTTGGGTCCACCCAAGGGTCATCCCTAAGGGCCAAATAGGTAATCTAAGGGCTTAGGAAAGCCTTGGTCAAAGGGTTTGAATGGGTAGAAGTGTATGGCTTGTTTGGTCAAACATGGTCAACAAAGTTGACCTATGATTAATAGTTGGGTCTATTGAGTTCAAATTGATCATATGAACTTAATTGTTGTGGCTTAAACTCAAGGGGAGGTCATTGGTTTAAAATGGGTTTTAAACACTTCAGGGCTATTTTGGTCAACTAGGTCAAACCCAAGTGTGGGTTTGGGTCAAATGTATTCCTAATGACATTTAGGATTCATTTAGTTAAGTTTTGAAGATTTATATGGGAACACCATGTTGAATTTTGGGGAAAAGACCAAAAACCCCTTTAAAAGGCATTTTGGTCATTTTGAGCCCTGATCAACCATGGGTCAAACTAGGTACAGGAAAGTGTAGGTTACTGATCAAAAAGTCATGATAGAGGTCATGGTCATGGTTAGAATATTTGAAAAGGATCCCAAACTAAAATAGCACTGAATAACAAGTCTAGTGGCATAAGATTTAAATATATGAAGGTTTTATAGCCTTTGGGAATAAATTTAGTTTCTAGTGATAGGGACCACAGAATGGGTTCAAATTTGGTGGGTTGATCCTAAAGAAATATATAAGCAAGTTGAAATTTAAATACCCCAAATCATAGGTGATTTGACTGGGTTTCCATGTGATAGAAAATTCTCCCATAAAGGGTTTCAAAACCAAGGCCCTTAACCTTGGGATTTTGTTTGGAATGTTGGATTTGGATTTGATTTTGGAGTTGACAAGTTGAGTTTGAATTATCAACATCAATGAAAATAAAATTAATGATTGAGATGGATTGTATATGCTTTAAAAGTTGATTGAAAGTTGCTTGAAAGTTGGTGGAGGGCTGGACTAAAGATTGGATTTTAGGGTGGAACTATATTTGATTAGACTTTGAATTTTGTTTTGACTAGGACCTATGTGGCTGAGAAGTGGACACCTCCCAATCATCAGGTCACTAGAAACAAATCCAAGTATTTCTTTTAGTCTCATATAGAAATGAGGTCAAGAAGAATAGAAAAAACCATCATTCAAATAAGATTCATACTCCAATCCATCTCAACTAGAATTGTCTATTTATTTTTCCTTTTTTGGCTCTCCAAGAACTCCTTCATACTCTTGAAGCTTTTTTTCACTATTTGAAGCTTGTTGGTGATGAGCTTGATACCCAACCAAGCAATCCATCCATCTAATCATCATAAACACGTCTCCATTCTTCGTCTAGCTTTAACCTTTTAATAGATGTTGTTCCTCAAGAGCTAAGGAGCTACATAAGCCTAAATAAAATAAAGAAGGTTTGCTAAATTGAGGTAAAATAAAAAGAAAAAAACATAATCTAGATCTCATTTTAAAATAACTTTGATGACTCAATATAATAAAAAAAATCTTCCATGACTCATTCTATAAATCTTGTAAATTTTGTACAAAAAATCTATAAATATATATAGAAGAACAAATATGAAGTTTCATGGTATTAAACTCCTTTAATATCAAGCTTAAATCCCTCTTCATCATGATATTTTTGGTTTGCTAGAGAAAGAAGATGCGATCACAACCATTTAACCCTTTTATTTGAAATGAAGGGTCGTGGTTATGTTTTTCCAAATGCTCCATCCCCCTATCTTATATTTTGAGGGATTAAATCTCAGCCATTGGATCTACCCCATGCAAGATTGAATGATCCAAATGCATCCTAACTCACTTATGTGACTCATAGTCAGTTGTCTACGGCCTTCTACCCTACAATCATGGTCTGATATGTGTAAAGGGACTCCAATAACAATTAAATTGGTTTAAATGGGTATTTATGCATTGGAATTTTTAAAAATCATAAAAAATCCATTAACTAACAATTTCCATGATCTTAGACTCAATGGATTCAAAATATGAAGCCCTACGTCTTAAAAGTAAAATTATAAAAGATTAATGAATATTTATGGAGTTATTTTACTTCATCTTCTTATTGAATTTCATTTAATACTCCACATACACTCATATGATTAAGCTCAACTTTGATTATGATGAATTAGAGGATGTTTCTTATATCTCCTAATATTGTTAGTTATATTTGAGATCATCTCTTTCTATGGTTTAATTTGCAAACATATTGGTCATATTTTGACCCAAATCTTTAAAATTCACGATAAATCCATTACTAATCTAGTTTATGCATATAAGGGTTCTATGGAATCAATGAGTAGAGACATTTTAGAAAAAAATAAAATTAGATAAATCCATTGATTATAAATAGAGTAATTATAGTTTGAATGATTTCTAATTTTGCTTAATTATTCTTTCTATACTCAGTAATTAAGGCTAAAATTTTGTTGAGTAAAATTGTGGTATGTTCCTAAAACACAATAATTTTCTTCAGCCTATTTGTAGACCCTGTTTCTCTACCATAAATTTTGAACTATATAGGTTTGCTTTTGACCTAAATTTTTGAAAATTCATGGTGATCGTTCTATAGAGTATTCTGGCACAATTTTTTGTGCTTTATTTATCATCTTGCAGGGGTTAGAAAACATTAATTTCAATTGAGTTTGAATAGTAGGGACACCAAGAAAAAAAAAATTAATGTTATGTTTCTGCAAAATTAGAAAATTCTTAAGAAATTTCACTCACATCTAATTGGGATGAAACTTAAACCTAGCACACTTTGTTTCATTGTACACTACAAGAATTAATTTTAAAGTATTTGGAAGTCATTAAGGAACTTAATTAACCAACCAAAAAATCTACCCTTATTTTGGGGCTAAATTTTCTAACATTACAAACAAATTAACCAAAAAACATAAAAATATAAAATAAATTACAATCAACAATAAATAAACACTACAATCTATAAAAATAAATATTAAACCTCACATTTAATTAAAATTTAATTAATTTAAAAATAACCCTGTATTAAATAAAAATTAAATAAAATCATTTATAATTAAATATTAATCATATTACTATCAAATTTTTAAGTATTGATTTATTTTTTACCTTTTATCAATGAGATCAATCACCTAAATATTTAGATTAATTTGATTAATCAAAATGGAACCCCAAGTCCTTACATAAGAAAAATATTTAATTAAGTTAATAAAGGTCATAAAATTAAATAAAAATTAAATGATCCTTTAAAAAATAATTAAATCAATTAAAAAAACAAGCTAAAGAAAATTGGAAATATTAAAATCAAATTTAAATAAAATTTCAAAATAAAATTATATAATTAAATTTATCTAATTATACTAAATTAAATAAAAAATTAAAAAATTAAAAAAATCTTTAAAATTTTAAATAAATCAAATAAAGATTAGCGAATATTAAATAAAGTTTTATTAAAATTAAAAGAACCTTATGCATTGTATTTAACTCTTTTTGGAAGATACAAATGCATTGGATTTTGGGGTCTTAAATAAATTTTAAATAAATCAAAGGCATTTTATGCATTGAATTTATCTCCTTTTGGTGTGCACAAATCCATTGGATTCACAGGTATATGTATATATATATATATATATATAAACTAAAGCCTTTATGTATATTCTTAATTCCTTTTAAAGGGCTTACATGCATTTGATTTATAAGGCTTAGGATATGGGACAAAATGCTTCAAAGAGATTTGGAGTATCTTGGCTAACAACTTCTTTATAATAACCACTTCTTAAATCATAAACTAAAATGGTAAAAATAAACTTTAAGGACTCTAAGCAACCAATCTATCATATAAAGGGAAAAGATAGCATTACAATTATGACCCTTTGGACTTATAGGTTAGTGTCTTTTGAACTTTGAAGTTACTAGCATGCATAATTATATAAAATTAAATAAACAACTCCAACTCTTTAAAACATAAATAATTAAAGAACAAATAAATAAGATTTAAACATAAATAATAAATCCCTTTTTCCATTAATGAATAAACACTTCTAAACTAAAGTAAATTCAAAAATAGATCTCTTAGGACATATCAAAGCCACACCTTCTTTTTCATACCCCATAGATGATTTTGTTAGGACAATTGATTCTAGTTTATGTTTTGAAAGTGTTTGTAAATTTTTTTCTTTATTTTTATAATTCTTGAGTCAATGTCATGTAAGGTTATGTACCGATTTGGAGACCATGCACTCTCACACTACAGAGTAAGAATTTTTTTTTTAATATTTTGAATTAAACATACCTTATGTTCCATAGCATATTATGTGATAATTATTTGGAAAATTTAAAAAGGCAAATTCTATAATTAATGTTTTTTTAAACTAATCATATTGTATGAACCATATCATATTGTATGATAAAAATTAACCATAAAACCTTAGGCACCATTTAAAATTAAGTAAGATTTTAAATTTTAATTTTTAAATTAATCATACTTTATGAAGTCATTTGTATTATACAATATTTGAAAAGTTAGTTAATTTAATCCCCATGATTAGTTAATTAAATCATGGTTTAATAAATATAGCTTGTTATACTTATAATACAGATCATATTGCATGATAGTTAGAGATGAAAAATGTTTATATTGGAAATCATCTTTGATGAAATCTTATTTTTTGAAGTAATCATATAATGCAATCTCAATCGTATTGGATGATTTGCAAAGTTGATTTCATATCATCCCAACGATCATCATGTATGAACTTAAGATAATTGAAATAATTATACCATACAATCTTTATATCGTACTATACAATTAATATACATATCTTAAACAGTTTATCCCATGACTGTTCCATCAAACTAAATGATCTCTTATTCTTTAGCTAATCATATTGTATGAGCCTCGATTATACTATACAAACAGAGTCGGTAGATTTGAATTTTTATCGTTTTCTTATGCCTTGTATAAAAGATTTCTTATTAGTTTGTTAGGAGATGTTTTGTTAATTGAATGGATTCTAAGAGAAAAGGTGATGGTGAGGTTTTTTTATAGGGAAAAGGAGTGTGAGGGGATTCCATACAATTTTTGCAAGCTAGCTTGCACCATGATTCCTTTAGTAGCTTAATAGATAACTTGGGGTTACTCTAGGGCGATTGGCTTCAAGGCTGAAGATTAAGGTTCTCTGCCTTCACCAAAAGGGTGAAAATGGATCGAGGTACTCTACCTTCACCATGAGGGTGAATAAACTTCATGGTTTGTTGCCTTCACTAGGAGGGTGAAAATAGCTTCCAAGGTTCTCTACCTGATAAGGAGGATGAACGTGATTTTGATTCTCTATCACTCCGGTTTGGTTGAAGTGAATCTTATAAGGGCTGCTCCATCTTAATTTATGAAGGGCTTAAAGGAGAGTTACTAAAGGTTTAGTGCAAAACCCATAGAGAAGGACTCTTTGGAGTAGACATAGGTCAAGGTTGACCAAACTACTATAAACTTTTTGTATACTTATTCCAATTATTGCATCATACTTTTTGTATTTTTATTTTCTATAAATTTTGTTTCCTACAAGTCTGTGCTAAGTTTGTTGAAATTGACTTAAGCTATTTTGAAAAAAAAAAATAGAAAATAAAAATGAACAAAAATAATTTCTATATTCACTTTCACTTATATTTGTTTTTACATTATTTTTAAAGAAAATATATTTTGTCATGAGATAAACTTTTAAAGATCCAATTCACTCCCCCTCTGGGTGTGCCTATGCATAGTTCAACAAGGCTTTGCATCCTCCCTAGAACTTTCAATTAGTACAAAGCAGGTCCTAGATTGTGAATTAAAAATCCTCGAGAAAAGATCAAATGGAATAGTTTTATAATAGGAATACTATGAAAGGTTATTCTATAACTCATCCACAATTATTTTATAATATACCATTATTTTTTAAAAAAAAATTGATGTCTACTTTCTTGATATCATTTGATTTTTGCATGTGGTACTTGATACAAACTGGTTATTCTATACCATCACATGTAATTAATAAAGTTAAAGTAGAAAGACCTTTTACAGAATGGAGTAATAAAAAAAAGAGACTTGGATTAACTGAATGCTAAATATTTAATCTATTCTTTCTATGAATTAAAATTTGAAGACTATCTGAAAGTCTCTACATGTAATAATAGGTAAGAAATTTGGGATAGGTTATGCATCATCTAGGAGTGTACTAGTGAAGTTGGCAGTCTAAGTTAATTATTTTGATACATAATTTTTGAACTCTTTCACTTGAAACCTAATGAGAGTCTATCTGACATGTACATTAGGTTTACCTAGATAGTGACACATCTACATGCTATAGGTAAAGAACTATTAGATTCTAAAAAGGTTAACAAAATTCTACATTTCCTATCTAGTAGTTTTATTTCTAAAGTAATTGCCTTTTGTGAATATAAGAATTTGAATGTGTATTTTATTGATAATTTCTTTAGCTCACTCATTGTATATGAGCAAAGTGTGAGTCAAAGGTAGTGCAATGCATGTGACAAGAAGAAGGATAAAGTAGTGGCACTGAAAGCTAATGAATCTGAAAGTGATAGCTCTATAGCTGATGAAGATGATAATATGACACTGATGACTCGACAATTTAAAAATTTTAAAAGTGAAAGCAAAAGGTCACTAGTAGTGGATTAATGGTAAACCAAGTAGAAATTTTGAAGCCTCATATGATATTATTTACATTGAATATAGGAAACCATGGTACTTGAGAATAGATTTCCCCATTCTAAGAACTCACCATACTAAGGAGAAAGTTGAATAGAAGGCCAATTTTTTAAAAGGGGAAGCATTAGACACCAAAGGCATTTTGAGCTGACTCCACTAAAGAATCAAAAGAATATGATGTTGAGGAGAAGGTAAGAAAAGTATATCATATGGTTAACAATAATCTTAATCTTTTTGATCTAGATGAGGTTTGTCAACAATCCTATGATGTGGTATTAATTATTTCTGAAAACATACATGGCTCATACTAGAAACTAAAGAAAATCTATGCTAATTTAACCTAATATTTTTCTAATTTATAAAAAGAGCATGATAGTCTTAAGGTTGAACACATTACTTTAGATAAGGAGAACCTCTCATTACTTAATAATTTTTATTCATTAAATAAGAAATGTTTTGATTTAACCCAAGCACATGAATCCTTGAATCCAACCATGTTGATTTTGAGAATACATTTAAGGAGTTAGAGAAAATGGCATCATAATTGGATAGTAAAGAGCATTAATTTTTTTTTTACTAGTTGATTTAGGTGTTAAAAGAAGTTCAAATGAATATGAACTAATGAAAATTAGAGCACTACAACAAAACACTTCTGGGTTATTAATACACAACTACATCATAGGATACAACATACATCTTATACCCCTATAAATTAGCAAACCCATTCCTAGGAGTTAAGTGCTACTATTGTGGCATGCTAAGATACGATGCTTGTAGATTCACCATAAACCATAGAACACATTTAGTGTAAAGGACAAAATCAAGTGCATCACAGTATAGCATCCATAACATTCATTCAAGTTGGCTTGAGGAGGAACCTAAAATATCTTGGGTTTCAAAATCTAACCCTTGATTGAATTTTTAGGGGTTCTTTGACAAAAGGCCTTGTGAGAGTATATGGTACCTAGAAATTAGATGCTTAATACACAAGATTGTAGAATTAAATTAATTCATCTTGCTGGAGGCTATGATGTGAGGCAAGGTAATGCTAAGAGATAATGCCCCCAGGAAAGTGGTGGGCTTAGGTATGATTGGTAACACAAAGAACTTTATTTTTAAAAATATTTTGCTAGTAGATGGATTGAAGAGCAACCTACTTCATATTAATCAAATATGAGATAAAGGTTTTGACATTAAATTTCTGTATACTAAATATTTGATAAGCTTAAATGGAAAATTTATTTTTAAAGGTAATGAAATTAATAGCATTTATATGTTTGATTTAAATTGTGTTGACTATTCAAATTATTTGTGTTTAAAATCTATTTTTGATGTATCATGGTTGTGGCATAGGTAATTTTATCATGCAAGTGTGAAAACCCTTACGAATATCACCAGAAAGACCTAGTTTGAGGCATACACAAGCAAGATTTCTCTAAGGATCACCTTTGTGATGTTTATTAAAAATAAAAGTAAGTCAAATCATCATATCATTCCATTAAGGATATTTTTATCTCTAGTCCACTATAAATCTTTTATATCAACTTATTTGGACTTATTAGTACAACTGACTTAGGAGGGAAAACTTATAAATATGTGATTATTGATGTTTATTCTAGATTCATTTAAGTCTAATTCTTATCTTCTAAAAATGAATAATTTGATAAATTTAGGGATTTGACAACATGGATTCAAAGAAAATTATGATGTGAATTTTATCTATCCATCATGATCATGATGGGGAATTTGAAAATAATAAGTTCGAATCTTTTTACAAGGATCTAAGAAAATAGCATAACTTTTTCCCCCCTGGGACCCCTTAATAGACTGAGATAACTAAATGGAATATTAGAACCTTTGTAGAAGCTATAAGGCTACAATAGTTGAATACTAACTCCTTATGTATTTTTGGGAAAAAAGTAGTGAATATAACTTATTATGTGTTGACTTGGATTAATGTTAAATTCAAACTCAAAAAGATACTCAATGAGCTGGTTAAGGATAGGATACCCAATCTCTCTTATTTTCATGTCTTTAGGTGTAGATGTTTCATTTTTATTAATGGATGCACTAGGAAATTTGATCCAAATTTTCATGAAGGTATTTTCTTAGGATATTCCTATGTAGGTAAAGCCAATAGGATCTTTAATAAGAGAACCTTAGTGGTGGAGGAGTCCAGCCATATTGTATTTAATGAATCTGATAGAACATTAGAGCTTAGGTTAAAAGGAGAAGAAGAGGTAGAGGTTACCTAAGAGTGAAATCCATTGATCTAGGAGATATAGTAGAACCTTAGGATCCACTGCATAGATGTTGGAGTTATTCTTCTAGTCAACCTAGTGGACACATCTTAAGAGATCCATCTTTAGGAGTTAGAACTAGGTATGAACTTATGAAACAAGTTAGTTATTATGTATTTATCTTCATGGTAGAGCCCCCCAGTGTAGATTAATCCCTATTTTGATGAATTCTACTTCCTAGATATACAAAAAAGAATTGAATGAGTTTGTTAGCAATAATGTAATGGAATTATTTATTATACCTAAATACCAAAGTATTATAAGAACCAAGTTGGTTTTCAAGAATTAGATGTTTAACTTTAGTGTTATTACTAGGAGTAAGGCTAGATTAGTAGCTAAGGGGAACAATTAGATTGAAGGCATTAATTTTGAGGAGACTTTTCTCCTATAGTTAGGTTAGAATTGATTAGAGTGTTAATAACCTTTGCTTGCTTTAGAGGTTTTAAGCTATATCAAATGGATGTAAAGAGTGACTTTCTAAATGGGGTTATTAAAGAAGATTTTTATATAGAATAATCCCCTAGATTTAAAAGTTCAACTTTTTGTAATCATGTTTATAAATTGAGAAAGGCATTGTGTGGATTAGAGCAAGTACTTAGATCTTAGTATGAGAGGTTTAGTATTACGATCCAGCTTGTAATTTTTATGATAATAATCACTATTGATTGAAATTCTATTTTGTTCTAGCAAATATATTAGATTTTTTTTTTGTCTACTAATATTTCAAGTACATCATACACTGCTCAAGATTAATCAAGGCTCAAGTTTGGGTATAATAGGATGTATTTCAAAAGAGTATATATTTTTTATTTTACTTTATTTTACATTTCTTGAGTTTAGCCATGAAAAGGTGTAGGCTAAATTAGTGACACACATATAGGAGAGTGAGAAAAGTGAGCTAAGATTTTTTGAACTAATCATACTGTACAATTACCATTAAATGTATGATCAACTATACAAAAAAATAAACGTATGTACTAATTGTGTAATTTATACTAACAAACTAATCATATTGTATGATGTAGATCGTATAGTATATTTTTTTTTCCATCAGGAAACCCTAGCAGCCAGATAATTTATGTATTTCAAAAATAAAAATTTAAACTAATCATATTGTATGATCCTAATCATATTATATGATATTTAAAACCTTACTTAAATTATTCCCCAAGATTAATCATACTATATGATGCAGATGATACTGTGCGATTAAAAGAGATGAAATACAATTGTCTCAGATATCGTATTAGACAAAAGTTTTGATTTTGAAACTAATTATATAGTACAATATTGATCGTTTTATAAGAACCATTTATATTTGAAGTAAACATACTACATAAAGCTAAACATACCAAAAGATTGACAATTTCCAATTATCCTAGTAATTGTCTTTTATGAATAAAAGGGAATTAAATAAATCATATTGTACGAACTTATGATCGTACTCTATGATAAGTACATTGAATTTGAATAGTTGATCTGAATGACTGTTCCATCATATTGGATGAACCTCTGCTTTGAAAAAATCATTCTATACGAACCCATATTGTATTGTAAGAACAACCACGTCCTAATAAAAAATATAAGGTTGTGCGTCTCTAGTAAAACTTTGAGGGAGAATCTTTTAGAGAGCCTTTGGCTCAGAGAGGAAGAAGGAGAGGTTGTGCATGAAGGAGGAGTGTGAGAGGTGTTCACATGGGTTTTCCAAGCAAGTTTACACCTTGCTTCCTCTAGTGGCCTTAGTGAGTTCTTGGAGTTATTCTTGGGAGAGAAGCTTCAAAGTTATGGTCTAAGGTTCTCTTCCTTTACAAAGACAATAAAAATGGATTGAATGTTCTCTTACACCAATAGGAGGTTGATAAAGATTTCGTGGGTTCTCTATCTTTACCTGGAGGGTGAAAAAGGATTGAAGGTTCATTGCCATCATAAGGTGGGTTACATAGCTTTTAATTCTCCACCTTATTGGGTTCTCTCAAAGTGATTATGAAAGGGCTTCTCTACCTTGTTGTTGTTGACCTCATTATTCAAGGTCAATTTCCCCAGATTCAATTCTAACACCTAGGTATTCATAACCTAGAATAGACGTCACCCGCAGGATTTTTTTTAGGTGGACACCTAATGACATAGCATCGACTCAGACCTATCATTCAACTCGAATCAAAATCAATTCAATCCAATTTTAATTCGACTCCAAACGAACTCAAATCAAACTCGATTTAAAAAATTATCTAACTTTTTTTAAGAATATTATTTTTATCTTTTAAGTTTATTATTAGGTCAAGTGGTCTGCCAGAACCCGCAGGCGGGGAGGTGCCTAACAAGGAAGAGAAAGTAATAATATGCTTATGCTGACTCTCGGCGGTCCCGAGCTTACTTCTTAGATCGTTAGAGTTACTATGTGAGCCTAAAAATTTTTATTTTTAATTACAAGTAAAAGAATTTTAAGCGTACCCTTACAAAAAAAAGCACTCTGATTCGTATCCAGACTAAAACAAAACACGACATGCAAGAGTCCTAAAAAAAGCTACTGCACAAACAATGTAAACAATCAATTTTAAATAATCCAAAATATAATATCCAATGTCCAATGTCCAAATAATTACACCCAGAATTTGCAAAAAAGTAAAGTGGCCAGAGACCACTGAAAACAAACCCGGATTCTAATCCTAAGAATGACGCAAGTGATTTTTGAACTGGGATATACTCTTTTTTATATCTTCAGTTCTTTGTCTTCTTTATTCTATTTCTTCATTTTGTTATTTCTTCTTCCAAGAACTCTTTGGGTCCACCGGGTTCTGGATATCCAAATGAAAAGAAACTCATCCCTAAGAGGGGTATTTTCTTTTCTATTTGGATATTGAATCATCCTAATTTGGCCTTCTAGATAAAAGAGAATAATCCTTTAAGGTATATTCTCTTTTCTTCGGATTCCAAATTGGATATGATATCCCACTTTCAAAATCACTTTCACATATATGATAATTTTCAAATACATTTTCATTTACATTACATTTCATAGAAAAAGAAAGAAAATCTAGATCACCTACAAGGTTATCCTAAAAAATCATCCCAAGTAGTTATATATATGCATTTAAATTAAAATACTTAGCCACACTTGGCCACACTCTTTTTATTTGGGGGCTAAGCAACTGGAGCACCTGTAGCATTTATATAATTATTAATTAATTAGCCCCCTTTTTCTGCCCTGCATGAGTGTGGCCACCTGCAGAAAATCATGTTAACAATCCAGATCGCTCCTAGCCTATGGGTAATCTAATCGTCAATAAAACCAACATCACAGAGTGAAGTAAGAGTAAGTAAGCAAACACACCAATATTTTTACAACCAGCATGTAGTGAAAACCGAGAAAGCCCGTCACACAGCAGTAAGAAAATAAATACCAGCCTAACCTAAATCTAGAGTCGGTTGTCCTAACAAACAATTCTAAGTATGTGCAAAAGGTTATGTGGTTTTGATATGTCCTATATAGGTTAATTATTGACTAAAGTTTTCTAATTGATTGAATTTTAATTTAAAAATATTCACTAATTCTAGGGTGGGGTGTCACTAAGTTTTCTATGTTATATGTTTCTATCCTAAAGTATGCATACACCTTAAGTCTAAGTTTTCTAAGACTCAGTCCTTAATTTTTGTCCTTAAGTGTCACTACTGTTATATGGGATAAAAATATTTATTATTACTAACCTTTAGGACTTTACGTATATGTAAAAGAGGTTTAGGAATCTAAGAGCAAATTAAAGAATCTAATAAAATTGAAGTTACTACAGGGACCTAAAAGGGAAGGGTTCGCGCACAACACATCAAGAGGCACCTAAAGATTTTCTAAGTTTAGAATACTCACAATCTCCAGGGGCTATGACCCGGTGGTTCCGCCCGTAGCACCTCTACCCGGTTGGATAGAGGCGACTGACGTCATTAGCTCTTGTCCTTTTGTTCCCTCGACCGGTACCATTCCTCGCAGTTTATACCAATAAAGAAAAGAAAAACAAGGATTAGAAGCACTTTTAATAAATAATAATAAAATAATTGAAATTTACTGAAAATAAAAGACGTACCTTTCTTCAGGCTTGAACACCAGTTTAGTTGACTTTGCTTTTGAAAATTTCCTTTTTTGAAAGCACACTTTATATAATTCCAACATCCACTTACATTCTTCCTAACTTACATAATTTTCACAAAATAAACAATTTTCCTCTTATACTTATACACTTCTTTCTTCCCAAAATCGTATTCTATACTTCATTATTTAGGCACTCATGCACTTTACTTTTCTACATTTTCACCTTTCCAACACATATACGATTTCCACTTTTCAAATCACATATACACATGTCATGTTTCAAAACACATATAGATTACTTTTCAAAGATCTCTTTCATAATATACAAGTTATATTTCCAAAAATTTACCCATCTCACCCTTTCAAAGTTCACATTTATACTTTCCAAAACATACATTTTTAATTCTTCTAAAAAAATGAAACTTTACTATTCAAATTCTACACGCTTTTCTTTTCAAATCTTCACAATTCCCTCTTCCAAATCATACGCAAGTTCAACTAAATTTCTACCTTTACACATTTTCATCCATATACATTTCATCTTTAAAGTCAAGCACAAATCACTTATCAAAATAAAATAAAACTTTTCACCTTTCAAATCGATATTTATGCCAAATACAACTCAAAAATAGAATTAAAACCAAATTTATTCTCTTTCAAAACCAATGAATCTTTCCTGCAACTTTATAAGCCTTAAAAACATACACATATAGCTGTAAACATAAAGCCATTTGATTATATTGGGATGAGAATAATAACTATACAATGTAAATAACTCATAATAACTTGCTCCATTTCACTGTTAAGATTTTGAAGAGAAGTTAAAAATAAATCATTCACTAACTGATTATGAGAACTAATCATTAGTGAAGTAAAGCTTAAGTAAATGATTCAAGAAATCCTCTCAAATTTTGTAAAGAACAAGAAAA
The DNA here is from genome assembly GCA_016618105.1 of Dendrobium huoshanense. Classification (NCBI taxonomy): domain Eukaryota; kingdom Viridiplantae; phylum Streptophyta; class Magnoliopsida; order Asparagales; family Orchidaceae; genus Dendrobium; species Dendrobium huoshanense. The sequence continues at coordinate 19,007,873 of CM028351.1, read as the reverse complement.
CTATCAACAAGAGTTTAATATTTCATTTTTCATTATTCTGTTGCTACCAAAAATGACAACTCAAAATTACTCAAGAATAACAACATCTGAGTTAAGAGGAGATGATCAATATGCTCTTATAAACCTAACAAAAATTTGATCCATAGAGAGTTTGTTTCAAAGGAAAGAAAATGTAGATCCAACAAGTTACACTCTTGATCAAATACTATACTTTCAATCTGATTATAAAGGAAGTAGAGATATGAAAATCTAGTTGATGATACATTGCTAGAAAGGGGTTTTATACCCACTTATAATTCCATATAATGGTTGATCACGAAATTTTGGTATGAGAGCCAAGAACTATAGCCAAATAATGAAGAAGAAGATAGAAAATACCTTGCAAATGGCAGGAGTATCGATAGTTAAGGTTGCTATCTACGTGAGCTAAGGGAGGCAGAGACTTCCATTTGGCTTTCCTAGGTTCGATCGGCCAAGAAAGATAAGTGTAGGGCTGATTAGGACTCTCAGTTTGTTCTTCCTTGGAGTCAGTTGGAGATGGCGTTTGCAAATTGGAAGGCGACGGGCTGGGGGGCGGCATCTTTGAAGAGGTCCGAATGGAGAGGGGATGTTCGGCCAGGGCAGGGAAGAGCGACGGGATGGTTTTCATGCGAATTGGAGAGAACGACCAGAGAGAGGGCGACCGGACCAGGGTGGTTCGCCTGGATTGTTCCTAGAGAAAATCAGAGACGGAGAGGAGGGGTTAGCGAATTAGAGGGAGTGAGAGAGACGTGGGGGTTCGGTTCTACGAATAGAGAGAGCGTGGGCTGAGTTCGTTTTTTTTTTTTTTTTTGAAAATGAGAGGGCTGATGGATTTTTGTGAACTGTTGAGAGGAGGAGAACGGGCTTATTTCGTGAACTGTAGAGGAGATGAGGGGCGGTTTGTGCGACTTGGAGAGAGAGCGGCGGTGTGGGAGTTCAGGAGTTGTCCTTGAGGAGAAATTCGACGAGAGACAGAGAGTTTTGGGTGAAGTTTGTGAATGAGAGCGTGGGAGGTGGGCTGATCGTGCGAATGAGGAAGAGGCGTCGGGGTTTCTTGCGGCTTTCTTCTGAATTGAGAGGGAGATGGAGTTGATTCGCGAACTGCGGGAAGGAAGACCGAATTTTGGTTTTTGGTTGCGAATGAGAGAGGCGACGGGCTGTGCTTCATGCTAATTTGAGAAGAGCGGGAGCCTAGGGATTTTTTAACTCAGAGGGTGAAGGAGAGCGTTCTCTGTGTGTGAATGAAATCGAGAGAGAGCAGGAGTTGTGAATTGGGCTGAGGGAGCGGGTTTTTTGTGAATGAGATCGTGTGGGAGGGGAGCAGTTTGCCTGGGGAGTTTTGTGAACTGCCGAGAGAGAGAGAGGGTTGAGTTCGGTTTTTTCCAAAAATGAGAGGGGGAGAGGGGTTGGACTGGCTCTAACTACACCTAAGTCTCACACTCATATCTATTCCACTTCAAATCGAACGGTTCAGATTAATTATAATTTAAAATGAAATCAGGAGTTAGTCTATAATTCGAATTGATTTAGAAAGTTTATTGATAATTTAAAAATACTTTTGGTGAATTGATTTGAGCCCAATGATATAATAATTTGATCGAAAATGAATTAGATCAAATTAAATTGAGTCGATCGAGATCGACGAATTATAAATCGAGTTTGATTTGAGTTTGTTTGGAGTCGAATTAAAATTGGATTAAATTGATTTTGATTCGAGTTGAATGATAGGTCTGAGTCGGTGCTACGTCATTAGGTGTCCACCTAAAAAAAATCCTGCGGGTGACGTCTATTCTAGGTTACGAATACCTAGGTGTTAGAATTGAATCCGGGGAAATTGACCTCGAATAATGAGGTCAACAGTTGTGCGAGTAGAAAGAGAATCACTATAGTGTTAGTGCAATATCTAGAGAAGAGGAATCCATATTGTTGACATAACTCAAGGTTAACCGAACCACTAAAAAATTTTTGGTGTGCTCTTTCTATTTTTTTTATTCTTTTATTTTTTGCACTTTATATTTCCTACGCAAGTTTAAATTTTTATTGCAAGCTACAATTAGATTAATTTTGTGTTTGCAAAACATTACATATTTTTCTTGATATATTTGTGCTTTAAAATTATGAAAAATAAAATCAAATTTAAAACTTCTAAGTTTTAAGTTAGTTACTCATATATTTTTTTTTAAGTTATTATATTGCACAAAATTAAAAAAAAAAAGTATTTTAGTATTTTTTTAAAAATGCAAATTCACCCCAGCCACCTATGTTCATCTTGATGTGCCTAGGGATAATTCACTGAGGACATACAATTTCTCTAAACTTTGAAGTGGTACCAAAGCTAGTCATGGATTTCATAATTTAAAAATACCCAAGTAAAGATCTTATTGCACAATTTGGTAAAAGAAATTCTACTGAGGGTTATTCTATAACCCATCCACCTTTTTTTCAATCTTTCTTTTATTTTTTTGGAAATTTTGCATGTTTACACTTCTCTAATATATTGATTTTAGAACTTTGCATATGATTCCAACTAGTTATTCACTTTCATCTCATATAATTGAGAGATTCAAAACTTATTTTACATTTACTAAATGGAGTCATGAGGATAGAGAGCTCATTTAACTGAATGCAAAATATTTGAACTTTTTTTATCTTCTATCTAATTTGAAGATTATATGAGAATGTCTAGGTGTACCATGGAAAATAAAATATGGGATGGAGTATGCATCTCATATAAGGGAAATAGTGAAGTCAAATAGTCTATGTTAAATATTCTACAACATGATTATGAACTATTTCACAAGAAACCTAATGAAACTATATCTAAAATGTACACTAGATTCACTAAGATAGTGACATCCCTACATGTATTAGGTAGAGAACTTTCAAATTATGAAAGGTTAATAATATTTTACATTACTTACCTAGTGCTTAAGATTCTAAGGTCACTGTAATTTCAAAATTGAAAGATTTGAATGTGTATTTAATTGATAACTTGCTTAGATCACTCATTGCCAATGAGCAAGGCATGAGCCAAAGATTACTTGAAGGAGGTGACAAGAAAAAAAAGAAGGTTGTGGCTTTGAAAGCTAATGACTTGGACAATAATAGCTCTATAGCAAACAAGAATGAAAACATTTCCCTTATGACCCAGAGTTAAAAAATTTCCTGTAAAGAAAGTAGAAGTGCTATCCGTGATGGAGTAAAGGTAAGAATAGTAAAAATTTTAAAGTGTCATAAAAAACACTTTGCTTGAAATGTGGGAAACTAGGCTACATGAGAACTAAATTCCTTAATCTAAAAACTCATCCAATCAAGGAGAAAGGGGAAGAGAAGGAAAATTTAAAATAAGGGAAGCATCATACACATAAAGTGTTTTGGGCTAACTCCACCTCAGAATCATCATAATAGGAAGTAGATGAGGAGGTAACAAATTTGTGCCTCATGGCTTATGATAATCTTTATCAAATAGATCAAGATGACATATGTTAGTTATCTTATGATGAATTGTTTATCATATTTGAAAAAAAAAACTCTTGATTCATATAGAAAGCTAAAACAGATGTGTGCTAGCTTAAACATTTGACTTTTATACATTATAAAAAATACATAATTATGTGACAGTTGAACATTCTACTTAAGAATATAGTCACATGTCTTTACTCGATGAGTTTGATGCATTAACTATAAAGCATATTAATCTAACCAATGCATATGAATCCTTGAAATCAAAGCATCTTGATAGAAAACTCATGCAAATAATTAAAAACATTTACAACTAAATTAGATCGTAATGACCATGCATTAAAATTGGAAGTTGTAAGTCTTGAAAGTGCAATTCAAATCCTAAAAGCAAAATCCAAGAGCCACAACAAAATAAAACACCACGTACATTGACACAATTATATAACCCCACACCACTGCGTACATTATATACTCTTAGGAAGAGGCACAACCCCCAACATAAACTATTAAATTCATTCTGAGGGGTTAGGTATCATTCATGTGGCTTGCTTGCTCACATAACATGCACTTGTAGAATACACCATAGGACACCATCTAGTGTGGATGCCCAAATCACATATACCACAACATAACATGCATGCAAGTTATTTATTAAGGGTAATGTTAAGGATCTCTTCTCCTACTTCTCCTAAAAATTATAATCTGAGATTTGAAGATACTTGGCTATCTTATCCAGCATCTCACTCAGTGGTTTGGTTTGCTTGGAATAAACCATCTGGAGGCAATGTAGACAATATTTTGAACAACAAATTCAGACGTTCCTTAAAAGCCCTTTTTTTTGGAATAAAGCCAAGCATAAGAGCTTAACCGAGCTGAAGAATAATTTAAAGAAGGATATTTTGGAGCAACAAGAAGAAGAATCATCTACTGATGGTATTTCTGATCAGAAAATTTATCTGTTAAAATCTAAGGTACGGGAATTGAATGCAACACTTGGACGTTTATGCACATGGTGGAGGCAAAGATCCAAAACATGTTGGCTCAATAATGGAGATAGTAATTCAAAAATTTTTCATGCTTCTTCATCAGCTAGAAGAAACACGAATTGGATCAATCATATTAACAACGATGCAGGTTTGCTGATTGATAATCATGATGAAATTACATAAGAGTTTTTGAAATTCTTCAAAAACAAATGGAGAAGCATAAAATACTCCTTGGATAATTGGCCTCCTTATTCTAAAACCATTGATGTTGTTGATTCTATATTGCTTAACAGAGATTTTTCTAAAGATGAATTGGAAGCAGTTGTTGAAAAACTGGGTTCGAATAAAGCACCGGGTAGAGATGCAATTACATATTCCTTTATCAAAGCTTATTGGCATATTATTCACAATGATATGTGGAATTCCATTAATCAATTCTTCAAGACAGGCTCTATGTGCACGGATTGGAAACATACTAATGTGGTACTCATTCCTAAGGTAAAAAATCCTCTTTTACCTTCTAATTTCAGACCCATTAGCCTAAGTAATACAATCTACAAAATTGTGGCCAGCATGTTACTAAATAGAATGAGTAATCTTTTTCCCAAGATTATTTCAGAGGTTCAATATGCTTTTGTTAAAGGAAGACTTATGTCGGATCAAATTCTTCTTGCTCAAGAACTTTTTCAAGAATTTTAGATTTTCGAAATCTAAAAAGGGTTTTGTTTCTATTAAAGTTGATATGGAGCAAGCATACGATAGCATGTGTTGGCCTACTCTCAATCAAGTATTTCATTGGTTTGGTTTTCCAACAAAATTTTCATATCTTATTATGGAATGAATTATGAATCCAAAATTTTCAATTTTGATTAATGGAAAATACTCAAATTGGATTGAGTCTAAATATGGATTTAGACAAGGATGTCCACTTTCTCCTTACCTCTTTATCATGTGCTCCCAACTACTTTCTAAAGAATTCTGAAGAAAAGGAAGTAGTATTGGGATGAGAATTTCTCCAAATGCTCCTTTGATATCTCACCTCATGTATGTAGATGATATAATCATCTTTTTAGAAGCAAAAAAGATGAGCTTGAAGACAATTTCAGCAATCTTGAAGAATTACTGCATGTGGACTGTTAAAATAGTTGCTATTTGCATGCTTTACATTTTTACAACTTGTATAGTTTTGATGATTCCAAACATTATTGTTCAAATGTGTAGTTATCTCCTAACAATTTTAGAAGATTTTTACTTGCTCTTGTGTGTACTAACATGTCAGGAAAATCAGACTCCAGGCTACGAAAACTTCAAATCAAATTCAACATGAGATACTTTGTGAAGTTGAAGCTTGTATTTTTCTTTGAATTGAATTTGAAAGGGAGTGATTATAATTGAGTGAATAAAAACACACATACACACATAAGGAGATCATATATAAGTTATACTGATCGTACAAAATTTAAAATTTGCAGTTTTTGGACGGTTTTTCTTGTCTTTTATATATATAGTCCAAATTAGACTGCCACCCAATCTTTTTGTCATTTGATCTTCGTGCCTCTTGAGAGAATAGCTAAGGAGAGAGCGGAAGAGTGCATTCAAAGGAGGATTCCTACCATTGGAGCGTGAAGGCTTCACTTGGAGTTCAAAGGTAAGAATCTCTACTTGTGAATTGGGATTACTTCACTCTTTTCTTTCTTCCTTCTAGATTTCTTGTGAGAAGATCAATCAAGGAGATCCAGTTCGCTGCCGACACTTGGAGAGTATGAATAGCCGAAAGGATCGCTTCCTACACTTGGAGAGTGTGAACAGCCGGAAGGGTTCTCTGCCCACACTAGGAGAGTGTGAAAGGACGGAAGGGTTCTCTTCCCACACTAGGAGAGTGTGAAAGGACGAATGGGTTCTTTGCCCACACTAGGAGAGTGTGAAAGGACGGACGGTTCCCTGCCAACACTGGGGATTGTGTAAAAGGATGACGGTTCTCTGCCGCACCGAGTAGTGGTGAAAAGAGTGTGTTGTAAAGGCTTCTCCGCCTTGCTGTGGGTGCAAAAGGAGAGTCACTATTGGTTTTAGTGCAATACTCAGAGGGTGCCTCTGAGGAGTGGATGTAGGTCTGGTTATAGACCGAACCACTATAAATCTGGTGTCATTTACAGTTTTTTATGTTTCCGCATTTTATTTTAATTTTTAACAACTCTGTGGTTGAAAAATATTTTTTAGAAAAACTTTAAAAGAAAATTTTTCATTTCGGTTCAACTTAATCTTCAAAGAGGGATTAAAATTTTAAACTACCAATTCACCCCCTCTTGGTAGCCTTGGGACATTAACTTAGGCTTAACAACCTAATTACTAGATTCAACATGGACTGGGCAAGTTCTTAATACAGGCAAGTCTTCATTTCTTTTTAGTAAATCCATTTCCAGAAGTTCTATTAAAAATCTTTCTAGATTGATGAACTTCAAAGTTAAGAAAGAGCTGGATTTTCTTGGTACTAAGATTGTTTTAAGAAGACTAGTCAAATCAGACTTCAATTATTTAATTGACAAAGCTGTTTCCAAATTGAATATGTGGGGAAACAAGTTCATTTCTCTAGCGGGAAAAATTGTCTTGTTAAATGCTTCTTTCCTTTCCTTGCCCATTTTTGTTTCAACTCTATATCTTGTTCCTTTGAGTATTTTAAAAGAGATAGATAAGATGTGCAGAAATTTTTTTGGAATAAAAGAGATGGGAGCTTTGGTATTCATTTTGTTGCTTGGGATATAATGTGCAAACCATGGAACAAAGGAGGTAGATGCTGGATAAAATTGGTCCATTAAGAGACAAATTAGATCTTAATTTCATTTCAAATCCTTCTTCCTTATTGAATAAGACTCTTATTGCAAAATACGAGAATGATATTTGGGAAGGTGGAAATAGATGTTATTCCTCATCTTCATGGAAAATTATCTTAAATGGTGCAAATTTCCTTTAACCTCTTTTAAGATGGAAGATTTGTAATGGACAAAAGGTGAATACTATGGATAATGTTTGGATTTTGGATAAATGCTTAAATAAGTGGCCTACTTTTACATCTATCATGGATCAACATACATGTAATCTTTCAGCTTTTATCAAAAATTGTGAATGCAATGTTGAATACTTAAAGAGGTATTTCGGTTTGCAGCTGATCCATTTAATCAGTCAAATTCCCATCTTCTCTAATACTGATTGTGACCGTTTGGAATTTATTTCTAAATACTCGGGTAAATCTGTTGCTACTCTTGCTTTTGAAAAAACCAAAGAAAATGAATTGGATTTTTTAAACTGGAATTGGACAAAAAACCTCAAACTTAGACCCCAGGTTGAATTGTTTTGGTGGCATCTTTGTAGTAATGCTTTACCTTCTAAATGTTTTCTCCATCATAGAGGTATAATTGAAGATAATGGATGTCCAAGACTTTGTAAATGTATGGAAGACATGGAACATATTATTGTGAAGTGTAGAATTATCAATAATGTTTGCAGTAAACTAGATAGGTGGAACTTTCATTTGCCTTCTTTTAATTCATTGGAAATTTTCTTAAATGAATTAAGGAAGCTTTCGGTACATAATCCTATCATTGGGAATTTACATTGTTCTATGATTTTTTGCTGTTGGAAGAGAAGAAATAAACTAATTCATGGTGGCAATGAAGATAGTTGTTCTTTCTTAGCAGCTAATGCATTAGAATATGCATTTGGACCTTTCTGTGACAATCCAGTTTGGGATAACTGGGAAGCTAATCAGCACTTAGTGCTGGGTACAAAAGCTTGGCTTCCTCCACCTCCTGGCTAGATTAAATGCAATGTTGATTCTTCTTTATCCAGTAACTATATTGCCAGAATAGGAGGTGTCTTCAGAGATGACAAGGGAAGATTTTATGGAGCATTTGGTTTCAGCATTAATCACTAGGATATTGCTCAAGTGGAATTACTTTCTATTCTTTCATTAAGAAGGTATGTTCAAGAGTGGATGCTTGATGCTAAAGGTATTATGATTGAAAGTGATAATCATAATGTCATTCTTCTCTTTCAAAGCATTTTTCATAATAATTCTATTTCAGAAGAATTTCTAAACCCAAAGGATTTAGATTTTCTTAAAGGTTTTAAACAAGTTATTTTTTCTTTTGCTAGAAGAGAATGTAATAAGTTAGCTGATGTTTTTGCTAACTTTGCTCTACGTTCAAATTTCTTTTGGAAAGATCTGAATGATAGTAGTATTCCTCCTTCTTTTCTTCATTTATTGAAGAAGGAGTTTATTTGTACCTAGTTGCTTTAATAAAATTATTGCTCTTTGCATTTTCTCAAAAAAAAAAAAAGTCATTTATTAAGGGATAAGGTTGAATCCAAACTCAATTAGGTTCCAAAATCTAATATTTGTTTAACTTTATAGGATTTCTTTTATAAAAGGACTAGTGAGAGCATATGATACTTGGATAATGGATGCTCAAGGTACATGACTAGAGATTTGAAATAGTTCATAATGCTGGAGGTCAGGCCAGGAGGCAAGGTCACACTGTGAGATAACACCACCAGGAAAGTGGTAGGCTCAAGTATAATTAGAAATTCAAAGAATTTTACCATTGAGAATATTTTACTTTTAGATGGTTTAAAGAATAATCTACTTAACATTAGTTAGTTGTGTGATAAATGGTTTGACATTAAATTTTTATCCACAAATTTCATGATTAGTTTAAATAAAATGTTCATTTTAGAAGGAAAAAGAGTCAACAATTTTCATATGCTTAATTTAAATTGCATTGAATACTCTAATTCCTTGTTTTTGAAAACCACTATTAATGAATCTGGGCTATGGCATAGGATACTATGTCATAAAAGTGTGAAGACCATTAAGAAGATTACCTAGAAATACCTAGTTAGAGGCATATCTAGCTAGATTTTGTGAAGGACTGCCAGTATGGTGTCTGCCAATAACAAAAGCAAATAAAGTCTTCATTTCTTACAATTAAGGACATCATCACCATGAGGCCACTAAAATTTTTCATATTGATTTGTTTGGACCCATTGGTATAACCTAACAAGGAGAGAAATCATATAGATTTCTGATTGTTGATGATTACTCTAGATTCTCCTTGGATAGATTCTTAGAAGAAAGAATCATTTAAATAATTTAGAACCATCTCCACCTTTATACATAGGAAATTAGGATGTGAGATATCGACTATTCATAGAGATTATGATAGAGAGTTTGAAAATGATAAGGTAGAATCCTTTTGTCAGGAGGTAAGGATAGAGCAAAAAATATATGTCCTTAGGACCCCTTAGCAAAATGGAATAGATTAAAGGAAGAATAGAACTTTACTAGAAGGTTCTAGGGCCATATTAGTAGAATATTCTCTCCCTAGATAGTTTTGGGTAGAAGTAATAAATACTAATTATTATGTGTTGAAAATGGTCAATGTTAGATCCAAGTTAAATAGACATTTATGAGCTACTTAAAGGCAGGAGAACCAACCTATATCACTTGTATTTCAATGGTTGTAGATGTTTTGTCTTGATTAATAGAAAATCACCTATAGGAAAAATTGATCCCAAATATGATGAAAGAGTCTTCTTAGAATATTCATCTGTTGGTAAAGCCTATAAAATTTTTAATAAGAGGACTTTAGTTGTAGAAGAGTCTACCCATGTACTGTTTGATGAATTAGATAAATCTTTTGAGCCTGTATTAGAAGAAGAAGAAGAAGTAGTAGAGGTCATCGAGGGGGTAAAATTCGTTGACCTAGGAGATAGAGTAGACCCTCAGGAGCCTTTTCCTAGAGAATGGATATGCTCATCTAGTCACCATAGAGAACTTATCCTAGGAGATGCATTTGAAGGTGTTATAACTAGGCATAGGCTTAGAAAGCAAGTTAGTCATTATGCAATCACCTCCATGGTAGAACCTGCCAACATAGATCATGCCCTAGCCGAAGAGTTCTAGATCCTAGCAATACAAGAAGAATTAAATCAATTTCTAAGAAATGATGTATGGGAACTAGTTAGGAGATATAAGGGCTAGAGTGTTGTAGGAACTACATGGGTTTTCAAGAATAAAACAATGACTCTGGAATAGCGATTAGGAGTAAGATTAGATTGGTAGCTAATGGGTACATTCTGATTGAAGGAATTAATTTTTAGGAGGATTATTCCCCTTTAGCTAGACTAGAAGCCATTAGAGTTCTATTAACCTTTGCTTGCTTTGGATGATTCAAGCTATATTAGATGGATATTAAGAGTGCCTTTCTAAATGGGGTGATTAAAGAAGATGCATATGTTGGGAAATCCACAAGTTTTGATCATTCTCAATTTTTTAATCAATTATTCAAATTAAAGAAGGCATTATATGTATTAAGGAAATCACTTAGAGTTTGGTATGAGAGGCTAAGCACATTCCTCCTAGATAGAACCTTTATTAAGGGTAATGTAGAAACAACCCTATTCCTTAAGAAAGTAGTTGAAGATCTACTCAACATATATATATATATATATATATATATATATATATATATATATATATATATTATATATATATATATATATATATATACTCATTGTTAAATTATGTTGATGATATACTATTTGGATCCACAAATAAGAAACTTTTTTATGAACGTTCAAAAAAATGAATGAGGAGTTTACGATTTGCATGATGGGAAAGCTTACCTTTTTCTTTAGATTTAGTGTGAAGCAAAGTGTAGATGGAACCTTCCTTATGAAATCAAAATATATCAAACATAATCTTAAGAAATATGAAATGGATAATGCTAAGACAATTAATATTCTCATGAGCTTTACCTTTCAATTAAATAAGTATCCCAATGGAAAGTTAGTTGATAAAAATAAATGTAGAAAGATAATTGGATCATTTCTTTATTTGACTACTAGTAGACCTGATATAATGTTTAATATATATCTCCATGCTAGATTTTAGGTTGACCTCAAAGAATCTCATATGATTTCTATTAAAAGATTCTTTTGAAACTAATCACGCACACATAACCAATGAATAAGGTAACCTAGATATTGCTCATCCTCTAAAATCATAGGATATGTAGACTCTGACTTTGTAGGATATAGTGTAGATATACACTGCACCTAAGGAATCTATCAGTTCATAAGCCAATCATTAGTTTCCTTATTTAGTAGAAAACAAAATTTAGTAGCCTTATTTGTCATTGAGGTGGAATATATTAGCATAGGAAGCTTTGTTACTCAAGTCTTATGACTAAAGAAACAAATCATAGATCTTGGACAACAAATAAAAACCATTCCTAATATGGGTTATAACACTAATGTTATCTTCATTTTTAAAAATCTAATCAAATAATCTTGCACTATATATATAGACATTAGGCATCATTTCATTAGAGATCATATAACAAAAGGAGATATAGAACTACATCATATGGCTACTAGAGATTAATTGGTAGGCATGTTTACCAAACCCCTTACTTATGACACCTTAAGCACCTTGAAGACTATACTAGGTGTTATAGACATTCATCCTAATATGTTGGAGCCTCGAAATGAATCTATCATTGTTAAAGGAAAATTTGTCCCATTTTCCCATATAGTTATTAACCTAATCTTCCAAATTAGTAATCAAATTGATAGGGATGAGTACCAAAGTTTTTGAACTTTTACCGTAGACTATGATGAAGTTCGTTGAGCTCATTTTTTTCTTAAGGTGATGTCCAAACTCAAAACCTTAAACCCTAGAAATCTTCCTTTATTATAAGGATATTATACCCTATTTGAACCCTGAGTTGATTCATTTGAGATTATTTTAAATAAATTTATATTGACTTATCGCCTTCTTAGAGCCTCCCTAATAACCTTTGGAAGCCTTCATGCCCTTCAAATCCCTAAGCCCTAAACTTTAAATCATGAAACCAAATTCTTTACATTAATATATTTTTCCAATCAACATGGCAACATGGTTAAAAGCTCATGTAAACCCTTATAAATGATTTGAATTTGTTCAAAATCATCAATGCAATTATTTGAACTCTTTGGAATCCATGATTGACTTATGTTGACCAAGTTTTATTTTAATACCCCTTAAATCCTAAAAGCTTGAGCCCATGCATGAAACTTATTTCAAACATAGATCTAAACCTAGGATAGATCCCTAGGCCTCTTATGATCATTTTTAAGCATGCCTAAACTCATTTGGACCCATGGTTGACCATGAATTGTCATTTTGACCATATGGCCTTCATTTTACCTAAAATTGGAATTAATATATACATTAAATTTTAAACAAAACACATGCATGATAAATATCCCATACTAACACTCAGACTTATTTGAGTGCATTAGGACCCATTGTTAACAATGGCTAACCATGCTTGACCAAAATCACTATGAATGGGCATTTTACCAAAATGTGCATTTCATGCATTTGATCACACATAGATATTGGCATTCCCTCCAATCCATTTCAAAAAATCACATAAACTATCCTAGACTTATGGGACCCATCACTTAGGATACATTAATGCTAGTTGATCAAGTCAACCTAGGAAGACCAAATGGCCCATATAGTCTTTCCCTTTGCATTAATGCTAACCCATTGGACCCTAAACTTCCAAAGCATGTAAACTAATCTAAGCGGTCTATATGAAGTTTCCCTAACCTACGTAGCACTTGTGTCCACTTGGTTTAGCCTAATGGGTTAACTTATGTGAACCCAAAGGGATTCCTTTCAGCTATTTCCCTACCAAGGCTCAAATAACATGAACCATTGCATGTATTATCTACCTACAACCCCCTTTTTGTGCCCCAAGAAGCCTAACCCATGGGCTATCTTGGGTTTGCCAAATTTACAAACCCAAGCTATCTAAAATTATTTTTCAAGAACCAATTTCCCACCTCTAACCCATTATTCCAAACCACTACATGTATTTCCTTCTTGTGGACCCTAGGAGATTGGCCATCCTAGCCTAACCTTCGGCTTAGCCTGAGGTGGAGCTTTATAAATTAACCAGCTCAACATAGGTTTGATAATAACTACATGTCTAGATCACAAAAGATCCCGAACTCTTTTAACACTTATTTATAACCTATTGAACCATCCAATACCTACATAATGCTTGGAATGATTTACCCTTTCAAAAATTTTAGTTAGATTCATTTCCAAATCCTTATAAATACTCATTATTCATTGCATAAGGGTTCATGTTTTTTATTCTCTGAGAGTTTTAAAGGATTTCTGTGTGTTTCCTTAGTCCTTTAGTAGCCTGAACACTTAAGCAGAGCAAGCTCCAGTGTCCCTTCTCTAGACAAAATTTAAAATATACTACTGTGGTCCTAAGGCTCAACTATCTGAAATGATATCTTGCTTCCTATATCCATTAAAGTATATTGCAATTGAACACCTCATTCATCCTCTATTGATGCATTTTAATTCTTCAAGCTAAACTCTAATTTTTTTACATGTTAGATATTATGAAGAAAACATCCAATCCAAGATAATCTGGCCATTGGATTGGATTTTCCCTACTTGTAGAACCTACTGGATCCATGAGGGAAGTTTTTTTCTAATAAATTAATTGTAAGAATTCAAAGAACATTGTATGGTCTCTATTATGGATTAAAGTTTCAACATTAAATTTGAACTATTCATTCTATTTGAATTCATGAGATGGTCCTAATTTTATCAAATGAGACCCTATCCAACATGTCTCATAGTTTGGGGATTCTAATTCTGGTTTTCTAATTTGTGATCAAATGATAATTATTAATAGGACCATGTCATAGGGACCTATCAATGTTTAAATATTTAGCTAGAATGTGCCACCTAAAAAGTTTAGACACTATCAACAAGTTACACATAAACACCTAAATTAAATGCAATCTAATATATATATATATATATATATATAATATAATATATATATATACTAATAAATTAAATATCTTAATTAACTGTGAGCCAAATTGGCAAATAAACCTGCTATGGTTTCATAATTCAACACCTTAACCAATGAATAAAAAATTTGAGCTATAAGTGTATGAAATTTTAATTTATGGTTATTAAACCTCATGAATTACAAAGGCATATAAAGAAGAGGAGGGGGGGGGGGGGGGGGGGGGGGGGGGGGGGGGGGGGGGGGGGTGGTGGGGGTGGGGGGGGGGGGGGGGGGTAGGGTGGGGGGGGGAAGGGGGCATTAATTAGATTTTTAGAAATTTTCTTTTGAAATCCTTTTTAAGAACTTAAACTAAATTCATGAAAACAACACAATTAATTTTTTTATGTGGAAGTGAATATAAAGAACTTTCATTTTTTAAAAAAATTTTATTATATAAGAAAGCAATTTTTTTTACCTTTTTCTTTCAATTTTGTTCTCTTATAACAATAACTAAATCCAAAACTATCTCAATATTTTTGTATCACAAGAATTTCAATACTCAACACAAATTCACAAAAAGTAAAATGTAGAAATTAAAATGTAAGAAAAAAAAAACTAAGCACACCATAATTTTTATAGTGGTTTAGTCAGCTTGTCCTACGTCCACACCTTGTAATCCTCCTCTTAAGGTGTTGTACTAAAAGTCTTTAGTTTCCCATTTTTTGGCCCCATAGTATGGTGGTCAAACCCTCACAAGAATCACTTCCTCCTTATCCTGATATAGTATAGTAGTTGAATCCATGTTACCTTCCATGGTGTGATATAGTAGCAGAATCCCTTTCATCTTCTATAATGGGAATGAGTAGTTGTTATCCCTTTGACATGAAGAGATTTTTTTTAGAATTTTTCTCAATAAAAGCTTTGAATCATGGAGAAAGAAGAAGGATTTTTGCTAGAGGATTTGTGTGTAGACTCTCTCTCTCTCTCACTTCCTTGATCCCATAAAGCTATTCTCCCTCTAGCAACTTCACCTCTTTCTCTCCATTCTTTGAAACCCTCTCTTAAAACCCTTGCATAAAGAAGGCGTACCTCTTGAATACGAAGGACACACGCACATGAAATAAAAGATGTTTATATAGTAATCTCTAAGAATACCCTAATTTTTAATTAAGCCATCTCTTATCATATAGTATTATCTGATGATCATATAAAATTATTTGTTAAATTTTGCCTTTCAATTTTTTATGATGAATGTTTGTCAGTATGGTTAGTTGAAAAATTTTTAATGATTGTTCACTATAATCTTAGGTCATACAATATGAGTAGTACAATCCAATCATTATTTATCAAAAATGAACTCCTTGACGGCCAAAAATTGACTCTATCAATCATCAATTACAATCTCAATCACACCATGTGATTGTAATGTTTAATTACCTCAAATTTGATTGCTTAATTTAAGGATTAAATTAGGAAGGATTTAAAAGAATTCATACAAAATGATTAAAGTCGTACTGGTTGATTAGGCAATAAAATCAAATTTCAAAATATTGCTTTATATTTAATGGTAGTGGGGATTTCTTATTATAACTAATTATCCTATTAAATTTGAATCATGCAGTACGATTAATTCTTTTCTATTTCAATTTTTTTTTAATTTAAATATTGTAATTAATTTTTAAATTTATAAATTATATAGTATAATATAGATAGTCCAGTATAATAAATAAGAAAATTAAAACTTTAAGTTTCACTCCCCTCGTATGTGTGTACTCAATTGCTAGGCTGATATATTCCATTTTAGATTGATTGACTCAATAAAATAAATATTGCAAACTCTAGCATAAATCAAACCTATACTACCTAGAATTCAGTCCTGATTCTTTGGAAGTGCTTGGTATATGTTAAACTTGAAATGTTAGTATACATAAAAAAGATATGCAATAAAAATATAAGTGAAACTAAATTCAATCCAATAATGTTTGTTATAATCCAAACTTAAATTTGGTTTTAGATTACAATAATCTCTCTCTTTTTAATGAGGATAAATTTTTTGGTTGAATTATAACTTAATTTTGTTTTAAGCTCCTCCCCCCCCCCCCCCCCCCCCCCCCCCCCCCCCCCCCTCCCACCCCCACCCAAAAATTGTATTATATCCTTAAAACATTAGAGAAATACTCCAAAATAAATTTCTTTATATATATATATATATATATGGTGAGGTGGATAAGAGAGATAAACCCCTTTTTTATGAGTCAAGTACAAGTGCTAACTTAGAAAAAGTTCATTTTTTCATAGTAATTAAAGTTTTTGCGAAGGATGTTCTAGTCCATATGATTGTTGAGGAGATACAACATCAATGACTACAATTTGGGAAATTCCACCTTACTATCCTTGGTTTAGTTTGGGTTATATGCTTATTTTCCTCTATTGAAGTTGTGTATAATGTTTTTTAGAAGGTCCATGGTATGTGAATGGTCATATAGTATGCCTTGATAAGTGGACTCCTCAATTTTCACTTACCTCATTTAAAGGCTTGTCATCTCCTATTTTGATTAGGATGCCTCTTTACCATTACTATGTTGGGATGAGATAAATATGGAAAGAATTGCATCAATGATAGGAACACCCTTGTTGATTGATGGTAATATGTTCCAATGGGGTAAGAGAGAGTATGTAAGAGTTTGTATTCAAGTGGTATATGATAAGCAACTCCCTGTAGGTGTTTGGGTGGAAGGGTTGGATGGACGATTTTTTTCAAAAAATTGAATATGAAAAAAATTTCTACATTCTATTATAAATGTGGAGAAGTTGGTCATTTTATTAATAAATGTAATCTGAAGGAGAATGTCTCTTGTGATGAAGGTGTTATCAGGTATAATGTGGATGTTAGTACTTCTTGTAAGTCTCTGCCAAAATATGTGAATAATGGGGTTTCATATGGAACTTGGATGAATGTTAGTTATGGGAGGAGGAAGGTTTTTTTTCTATAGAAATGTATGAGAGAAAAAAAAATTTACTAATAAAAATGGAAATTAGTCTGAAGCTATCCCTGTCTATGTCGAAATGGTTCAGCCAAAAGATAATCTTCCACATGCCTCTAAATTGGAGGGATCTAATAAATTTAATTCATATATTATTGGTGATGTCAATCTCGAACTATTTGTAATAATTAAAAAAGGGTAGGTAATGTTGATTCTGAAGATTTGGCTGGTAAAGTTGGACTTAAGTTGGAGAAGGATGTTCCTGATAAATCAAATGAGCAATTAATGATGTCATTTTCCATTTTGGCTATTGGTAAGTAATTTAGTTATGATAATTTTTTTATACCAATGGATGAAAATATTTTCAAAGTTTTAGAGTCTTCTTATGAAGAATTGGAATTGTAGGGGGCTAGAAAGAGTGAAGCTTCTCAATATTTCAAGCATTTTGTGAAATATTTTGATATATTCTTTGTTGGGCTTGTTGAAACTAAGATTTCTTTTATTCATAGATTTAAGTTCAATAGATTTATTGGTGGTAATTGGGAATTTTTCCTTTTTCCTTCAGATGGCTTATCAGGTGGTATCAAATTTGTTGGAGGGTTGATATTACTTCTTTCTCTTGTTAAGAGAGTTGCTAATTGAATGTTTTACATTCTTGCAACTTGTATTATTTTGATGATTCCAAATATTATTATTTTAAGTTTTGTATTCTCCTAACACTTTTTGGAAGAATTATTTTTGCTCTTGTGCGGACTAACATTTTAGGATAATCAAACTCCAGACTAATGAAGAGTTCAAATCAAAATTCAGCATGATATAATTTGTAAATTGAAGCTTATATTTTTCATTGTATTGAGTTTGAGAGGGAGCGATTGTAATTAACTAATTTAGTACCACACACTTGTGGAGATCTTTAAACTTCATACTGATCGTACGGGATGAACCATATTCGTACAGGACGATCAAGTCAGTTATCCCCTCGGAAGAGCAATGGAATGAACAGGAAATAAGGAAATTTTTCTAAGTCCTGATCGTCTAGATAAATTTTTCTATTCGTCCCAGGATGAAATGCTCTCTAGAAAATTTTTTGTTCAGACGAAATCCTATTCATTCAAGGACAAATTGCTCTCTGGAAAAATTTTGTCCAGACGAACTTCAATTCATCCCAGGACGAAATGCTCTCTGGAAAATTTTTGTTCTGACGAAATCCTATATTCGGTCCAGGATGAAATGCTCTCTATAAAATTTTCATCCAAACGAATTTCAATTCGCCCTAGGATGAAATGCTCTCTGGAAACTTTTTGTTCAGACAAGTTCCTATTCGGACCAGGACAAAATGCTATATGTAAAAATTTCATCCAGACGAACTCTTTTTCATCCCAAGACGAAAATGTTTTTTTATTTCCAATTTTGATAACTTCCTGCAGTTTGTCAAACTTACCTATGGAACAATTGTTCGTACCAGACGAACTAGGTTCGTACGGGATGATAATTGGGTACGAAGTCAGTTTGTACCAATATACATTAGATTTGTATGGAACTGATTTAAGTAAGTTTATCCAGGATGATCCACGATCGTACGGGACGATCCATTTTGTAAAGGCTTGAAAATCAGCAATTTTTGGACATTTTTTTGTGTCTTTCCTATATAAAGTCCAATTAGAATTGCCTCATAATCTTTTTTCCTACTGATCTTCGTGCCTACTGAAAGGAGAGTCAAGGAGAAAGTGTGAGAGAGTGTTTGAAGGAGGATTCTTACTATGGAGCGTGAAGGTTTCACTTGGTACTCAAAGGTAAGAGTATCTACTTGTCATTTTTTATTACTTCACACTTTTCTCTCTCCTTCTAGATTTCTTATGAAAAGATCTGTCAAGGAGATCCGGTTCTCTGCCGACACTTGGAAAGTGTGAAAGAATGAAGGTTTCTACCTACACTTGGAGAGTGTGAAAGGACAACGGTTCTCTGCCTACAATGGGAAGAGTGTGAAAGGACGGAGGATTCTCTGCCTACACTTGGAGAGTGTGAAGGATGACGGGTTCTCTGCCTACACTGGGAGAGTGTGAAAGGATGGAGGGTTCTCTGCCTACACCAGAAGAGTGTGAAAGGATGGAGGGTTCTCC